>JANRMT010062823.1:1326157-1396157 GCA_026402145.1 Polypterus bichir lapradei
TCTATCTATCTATCTATCTATCTATCTATCTATCTATCTATCTATCTGTGTCCCCAGTTGTCTTCCAGGTGATGACATGTCTGTCTCTCTCTCTCTCTGTGATCCCCACTAATCTTCAGCAAGGCTCTATTTGTCAGATGTCCCAGAAGTCTCTGCCTGCCTTTTTGAACCTTCCTCTGCCTTTAAAGTATAACGTGAATATTTTAAGGTTTCGTGGAATGCTCAGTGTGCCTGTGTGACAATTTGTTGTCAGTCTCTGGTAGCATTTTAGTTTAGGAACTGCAAAAATGCACCCATTACTCATTTACTCTTGCGTGACAAGACCTTAACAAAGGCTTCTTTCGGTCTTCATGAGTGTTGAGTCTCAATCTAGTAGAAAATTAGAGATCAGGGGATAAAAGGAGATGACAAATGGAGGAAACTCAGTAAAACTTGAAACAGACACTGGGTAAGCAGCACTCTTTGACTTGCTTTACTTTAATCCTTGCATTTTAAGTAACTTCTTGAGCAATTTAAATATATGGTATTGATATTAAAAATAAAATGAAAATGCTTTGCTGGCTTTCTTGTAGTTAAATAATTTCTCAAATGATTATTATCTTAGTAAGTTATTTTAATATTAAACTATAATTTTAAAATATCTGGAACATCAGACCAAATGATGGAGATCAAGTCAGATTTTAAACTTGGCTCTGCTTTTTTTTTTTTCTCTCTTAAACCATATGAAGCATTTGGCGGCGCTGAAGCTATTTACAAATCTGAAACAAAAGTCACATCTGGGAGGGATTTTTATTTTTTGAAAAACTGCAACAGTATAATACAAATATTTATAGTTGAAGGCAAAAATATGTTATGTTGGCTCTTCTGAATTTGTCATATTAGTTGCACTCTACAGGAGTATACTGTAATTGTGCAAGTGTTTTATTTCCAGTTTTGTAATGTACTGTTAGTGAAGTTAATTATATATTTACTTGATATTTTTTCTGTCTCTTTTCTCCTCTTTTAAACATAAACAAGCACCATTTGGAGAGTGAAGACTTTGGATTGACATGTTTGCATTCATGAACATTCATTTCCTCTCAATTCCTGTCATTATTTTAAGCAATACACCCTTTAGTTCCTGTTTATTCAAAGGGGCACCAGAATTTTTTGGCTGAGATGTTGTGGTACATAGAATTTTGAAAGCATACAATTTTTGGTTTTTGGCTATTCTTTTGTGGTCACATTTCAAGCTGTGTATGGTTAGAAAATAAAATTCAGTGGGCACACACATTCAGCGTGTAGCACCTCTTTTGTCATGTAATGGCTCAATTGTCTTTGTATCCCACTGGTAGAGAAAGCAAAATGACATCAAGTTAGTTGGTGTTCTGTAAAGACTGCACTTAATCATAATAGTTTAAAATGAGCAAAATTAAGAATGTACTCGTGTGACAGACTGGACCGGGCCATCCAGTGCTTTTTGCCTCATATTGCTGGCATGGACTCCAGCCAGCATGACCTAAGATGGAATTGGATGGCTGAACAGATCAACGTAACAAAATTATTTTTTTTCTTTTCATTTCTCCAACACCAAAACCAGCATATTTGAATTTTTAGTGCGTTTTTGTTTTTAGTTACTTTTTGAACATTTTACTGTATGACTGTACTGCATCAAACAGCCAAACCTAACAATAAAGGTGATAAATGGAAGAGGCGAGCAGTTGAGTGTTTGTTGGGCTCCCCATTAACATTTACAAAAATAGTAAACACTTAAATGTTAAAATCTGTGCCTCTAGCAGGCTTTCTTGATGTTTCGGGTGCCTTCTGATTTCATTCTAGATAGATAGATAGATAGATAGATATTCTAATAAAGGATTGGGCTGAAATCTTCATTCAAGGTGACTTACAACATTAGAGATGCATTTGATTATATTTCATTTTCTTCTTCTCTTTTTTTTGTCTAGTTAGAGTATAGGCAGTTGAAATGACTTGTTCATGGTCACACAGTGTCAGTAGTGGGATTTGGACCCACAACTTCAGCATTTAACCCCCATGTCATACATGATCAGATGTTAGCTGCCTGAACTTCTGAACACTTTATCCAAGATCCTCTTGCATGGAGTACTACTAAACAGCTGGTGTTTTCTTAAAAAAAGAGCTTATTTTGTGCTGGCATCCCTCACTGCACCAATTTTCAGTACAAAAAGTAGAATTGTGATTCACCTGATCAAATAGTACCTACATGTAATGTCACATTTCTGGTTGCTACCAGGCTATTAATCTGTTTTGAAAGGAACCGATTATGCACTCTCACTGCCTAGTGTACGGGTGGGCAGATTCAGTCCTGGAGGGCCGCAGTGGTTGCAGTTGCTTAATTAAATACCAATCCTTATCAATTATTTAATTTCATGGCTTGTTAGTGCTTTAACTTTGCCATGTCAAGTCATTCCCATATCCTATATTTTTTTTTCCTTTCTAAGGATATCATCCAAATGATTTGAAGTCTAAAACAGACGAGTTATTCTCAGTGCTTCACTTTTTTCTCTTCACTTTCCTTCCAAGTATTTAAGTAAACCCAATAGTGCATGATAAACACACACACGTGTCAATGGTAACAAGCTAAAAGGAGAAATGCTGGTTTCTTTTGTCATTTGCATCTTATTGCTAATAAGGTGCAATTTAAAAACCAAGACTACAGCTGTTTAAGCCTAAAATAAGCAATAAGGGCTCACAATCTTAATGAGTGAGACAATTAAAGGGACGCAGAAGTGTTACTTGAGCACTAAGTGCTTCTTCTTAAGCAATTGGGTTGGAACAAAAACCTGCAGCCACTGCGGCCCTACAGGACTGAATCTACCCACCCCTGGCATAGTGTGTCCCTGCTCAGGTATTAGCCATACTTAATGTTCAGTTAATCACCTTATGGTCTGTGCAGACCTGCTGAAATGGCATCTGACCTCAAATTCTAAAATATCTAGAAATCACACAGACAGTGGTTTTATGTATTCTTTGGATGTCAGTGACAAAAATAAGGCTTGCCTTTAAGGCCAAAGTGGCATTGAGGCTAAGAGAACCAGTTACACTACATGGACACACTTCAACTCCTCTGCTTTACCAAATCTTGGGTTTATGATAGCAGAGGCTTTATGGCTTAATTCAATGTTATTTAAAACCACTTTCAGCTTTTAGTTTTACCTCTGAGTGTTGCAGTGTGAATACTGTAAGTTTGATTCTGTTTATGCACAGATAACATCTGAATCTCCCTACAGAATCATCTTTGTCACAGTTATAAATTTTTACATTTTACATTTTACATCCATTTAACTTTGTTTACTTTAAAAATCATTCAGTCATTTGTTATCCTAACCTGCTAATTCCAATTTAGGTTCATGTGGGCGGGACGTGGGCAGGACTTGGGCAGCTGCATCAAGCACAATTTATGAAGTGACTCTGCACAAGGCATTAATCCATTACAAGCCACACTCCCTCACATAGTGCCAATTTACAGTCATTAGCCACATTCATTCACATTTAAGCTGATGTCACATTATGCAACTTATAGTTCTGGGGCTTGTCAGATTTGCAGTTGCTGATCTCATCAATTTAAAAGACTATTTAAAATGTCTAATTTACTGATTGCGTGCTGTCCTTCCAGCGTAGTCGTGCTTACCCCTTTTTCTGATAGCCAATAGCATGCTACCAGATAGAGCTAATGATATATGAAGGGTTAACAGGTACACCAAGTTCAGTCACAATCCTGCCCTTTTTTTATTTTCATTTTTTTCTTTCTATTGTGGTACATAAAACATGAAACATCAGACAGATGGGTTTCGCTTTTGTTTGTGAGGTCCAAAACTCCTGCCTTATTGATGCATTCTATAGATTGTACATCTGGACAAGCCTTATTGTTTGACAGCTGTCGTGGACACCGAAGTCACCCCTACAACTAAGCACAAAATTAAACCTGTTTGATTTTGTCAGAGCAAGGCATGGTGTATTATCGTGATATTTCCCTCTACTTACCCTTTACCTAGGGATAAGTGTACTCATCAGATTTGTTACCGGGTTGGTCTGCTGTTGCACCTTAAGATTAACACACACATGCATAGCTATACACATACACACGAAACTCAACATGGCCCTGTGAATGAGAAACACACAGCTGGTTAACCTCTAGCACTTTAAACCACACAAGTGCCTTAGGAATAACACAGCCTGTCACTCTCTCAGCACTTCAAGAGACTTACTTATTATCAGCATGAACAACATACATTGTTTTAAAGATATCTCAGACCTAAATATTACTTTTAGTCTCCAACAAAATATTTCAAACATACAAAGGCTCAGCACTCTTGACTATAGGCCATTTATCAGCCAAGAATGCCTTACTTTACATACTGTTCCCTACTTTTGTGTGGAGCTCTCGCCCTCAGCCCTTAATAAACCTTGCAGCACAGAGGTAATGGCAAATCTCTGGCTGCACCATGTGCCCAAAGCAATCTACCTTATTACGTCAATCACTCTGGACATTAAGACAAAGCATAGATAGTTAAAGCAGCATGGTATTTATTACAGGAATAATAATAATACCAGTAGAACGAAGAATAATAGAAAATAGGACTGATAGTAAAGTCTGGATATATATAGTCTTTAGAAAAAGCTTACAAAAAAGTAAAGATGACAAGGATGAATGTCCTAGGCGGCTTATGATCTAGCAGTCGTAGGTGGTCATGCAATGCTTTTCTGACAATCAGATGGAAACGTTGCCGGTGCCCTCTTCTCTTCTCCTGATGTCTTTGCCCCTTCTTCTTTTTCCCTCCTATGTCGCTCTTCAGACGAGGCATATTTATTATAAAATTCTCCTGGGGGCTTTTGCAAGATGTGATTGTTAGATATTCTGATTGCCTGGCTGTCAATATGATGAATTAATTCACTGTCCGTTTTCCCAAACAATAAAACTTTTATGATGTTGCTTAATACCTACTGGCATGTCTTCCTTTCCCAGGCTATAAACCAGTTTAACTACTTGTTGTCCCAGATGTCCATCCTTTCTCAGGTTATAAAGAGATTGATAGCCTGAGTTATTGCCATGTCTTCTTCTTTTTCTTGAACAACTGTTTTAAACGTGAGGTACAACTGGGAAGAGGATATACCTTGATGTGTCCTGAATTTAGTTCATCTGTTGTTGTCTTGAGCAAAATATTATGAAAATACAGAACAAAATTTACAGAATTTGTTCCCCACAACACATAGACTAGTTAGTCACTGGGCATGTCACATTACATGACCCACATCATGACCGTGTGCCACAAACTCCCATCGACTAGCTAAAATTATGTAAATGAAGGTAGCAACTCTAAATCAGTGGAAAAGTGGGGTAATGCGACATAGCCTTAAATTGCATGTTGTTTTGTGACAAACCAAAGAACTTGGACACAGCTCATGCAGACATAACGTATGTACTGCCACTTTGATTTTGTACTCATTTTGTTTAAAAGTGTGAAAGGCTGCAGTTTTATATTTGTCCATTCAATGCACATCCTCTCTTTTAGTGCTTTATTCTGTTCTCAGAGAAAAGAGTGCAAAGTAGGGAATAATCCTAGATAGGGTGACAGTTTGTCAAAGGTCATAGTCATGCACATGTCCACAAAAGGTCAATTTAGATTTGCCAACCTACTAATCTAACAACATGTCTACATTTACAAAACACTAGGGAAATGCACAAGTTCTATTCTGGTGCCCTGTAGCAACAATTTTACTTCACTGTGTTGCTTGTTTGCACATATTAGATGCAAAGGTAATGTGCTACCACTCATGTGTCATGGGCATTGAATAGCCTTTGTTGCCATATTGTTAGCTTTTTGTCTGAAATGATCTGAGATGTCACAGCAGGACAATACAGCAGAGTATTGCTTGCACTTTAAATGTGAAGCTGGCTTACACACAGCAGTTTAAAGAATATGCAAATTTATTATAGTGCACTGCTATTTTTAAAATACCTGGATACTAAAAATAACACTTGTAGATTTAATTGGCTACCTCAAATCTATGTTTTTTTATCATTATTTTTATTGTCGTAAATGAGTGCCTTGCAGCAAAATGATATTTTCATATTGTAAAACTAGTCAACCCTTGATGGAGGTCCCACCCTTAACCCTATCTACAAATTTCAGACAAATTTCCAGTGTCGGTTCCTACTTTGTGCTGTGATAAGCTCTGGGTTTTTTGCTGTCCATGACCTTGAATTGGATTAAGTGAGTTTAAGAATGTAATTTTATATTTGTGATTGTACATTATGTGGCACTATGAGCATGAGTTAAAAATACAAGAATAATCAACTTTCATTTTGAAAATGTAAGAGCACAAAGGCAGTAAATTATTACATGCAGTTTCGGGAAAATGTCTGACAGAAACTCTTTGACATGCTGACATTTCTTACAAAAAAGTCCTGCTCTAGGTACACTAAGCTTTTTTCAACCATAGAACTAATAGCAGATAAATAAGCATGGTCTCAGGTGTTAAACAGGACGGCCACTGCTTGTCTCCTGCAGACTGGAAAAACTCTGAATGCCTGTGTTACCATTCTGTAGCACCACTTTGACATATAAAACCTCTAGTTGGAATGAAAATATGATGTGGACCAGGACACCTGAGATACCGCTCCACCATATGTGCAATCTCTGACCTTTCCCCTAAAAGCCTCTCTGTTTTTGTATTTGAATTTCAGATTTCAGATAACAGATAGGTAAAACTAGTAATGAGCTGACCAAAAAGAAGGTATTAGAACACATGCTCATGAATTTCTTTTTTCAGATCAGATTGTCACATACTGATATTTTTCAGGTCTAACTTATTTCTACTCAAAAATGGTATACATGTCAAATTCTGTTAGAATGAAGTGCATGGAACTGAAAAAGCAATTTGCTATAATGGGGATTTCGTTATAATGAAATTGTAACATTGTGTTGTCTTTCAGCACATAACAGCTGACAAAGCTGACTGGGGCACGCTGAATTTGATGGCAACATCTTTTTTTCTTCTTGTCAGCATCAATGAGAAATTCCAACTTTTTCTGGCAAATAGGTGCCGTTAGAAGCTCTTATGCAGCCCAATGAGTTAGCCTTACGGCATCCCTCTGTGTCCGTATTGCGTACGGTGAGGAGCTATTATTACTTCCAGGCCCAGGGAGTGGGGTTAGCAGTCTCCCCATTGGTGTCTGGAGTACGCACCCCTTTAGTTACCAAAAGTGCGACCATTTGTGTCCATAGCGCATACGTCCTGGAGCAAGTGCTGCTTGAATTACAAAAATAGCGCCCGTCTGGTGAAGGCCACCTAGGTTGCATAAGGGACAGAGTGGCTCTCTCTGGCACCTTTTTTAAACCTGGAAATTTTTTACATAAAAAGATCATGATAAAAGGTTTGAGGTCACATTCAAAAATAATCATTGGTTGCAAAATTCAAAATTTTATTTATTTATTTTAAAAGATTATGGTGTGCAGATGTTCACAGGGTAAAATCTTTGCAAATTAATGAAACACATTGGAAAATGTTTAAATAGCATAAACACAAGGAAAGCTGAGCAGTCAGCACTACTGTGAGACAGAAAGTCAAAAACCAAACCTCGAGGAACCTGAAAAAATGTGACAAAGTCCAGCTGTGGCAAACCTCCAATAAGTACAGCTGATCAATTTGATTGACAGTTATCCCGCCTCTTAGATCCGCCTACAATGTCTCCAGTCTGCAGTCAGCCTTCTTGAACCCAGCTCTACAGTAAGAGTGTGACGAATGTCGAGTAAATCAAGTGACATAACTGTCCAGTCCAACTGGCTGTCCAGTGTTGCGCCTGAATCATGATTTTTGGGTCATGGCCAGAAGAAATACACTTACTTTACTGCTTTTTCCATAAAAATGACCTGATTGTAATGAATTTATTGTGAATTTTTGTTTTAACATTAGTTCTATAGAAAATTGTCCAGGACTACAAAAAAATGTATTAAAACGTTCTTACGGAATTTAATCTCTGTATGCATTTACCATGCAAAATTGTGTGCTCAAGTTTTCCATACATTTAAAAAAATATATTTTGTTTACCTGCGCTTAACAATGGAGGCTAATGGGGCATCAGCAGAAAATAAAAGCTTACAAGCATACTGAATACATCCAAGACTGTTGTTGAGTATTGATCTGTGTCTTGCAATTACACACACCAATATTGTGAGATTCAGCAATTTTAAAAGAGGACCAGCTATGAGCACTAATGTCTTGGCTTGGAAGGAAACACATAATTAATTTTCTTGAGTTGAACCGAGAGATGCAAAACAAAACAAATGAAATATACATGAAATGACTGAAACCGAGACGAAAGGAAAGAGTCACAGTCAAAATTCAGTCAAGAAGTCGGAAACCCGGCAAGACATGAAAATCCGTAACAAAGAGAGAATTATTATTAAAATATAAGAGATTTATCCACAGATCGGATACAGCTTGGTGCAACCGCTGACCTTTTGTCCTGTCTTGCCATTGAACTCAAGGTCACAACCCTAGAAACCTCTCCACTAGAATTGCAGAGTGCAGCACCAACGACAGTTACGCAAAATGGCGTTTACTATAGAAAACATTCAGCCCTGATCATGACAGCTACCTCTGGACTTGCTGTTTTCCACAATCGCCTCTTACCCCCTACCCCCCCCCCCCAAGTTCATTTTCCCTCGAATAACCAAATCAAAGTGGTTGTTTTTTTTTATTTACTTTTGTATTTATGTGAGAATTCACACAAGTGAATAGAAAATGTATCCTTACCACGAGAAAAATAGTACAAGGAATATGAGATCCTTTTTGTCATAACAAACATCTGCTAGAAGCACAAAAGGCACTGTATGTTTTCTTATATCAAAACATTTGCCACTTCATTGGTAAGTTTTCAGGCCATTATTTCAGGTGGTGCCCCAATAGCCTTCATTGTAAGGCGCAAGTGAGGGCAAAATATTGTTTGAAATTTACAGAAAACTCTTAACTTTATGAAACAATTGCACATGTCAGATGTATATTCACCATATTTGTGATGAAATAACTTCAGCTTGAAAAATACCAAACTTATGGTTTAAGGTGAATTTGCAATGATAGGAAAAATGAGCTAAAAAGAAATAAAGACATGTGACTGAAATGCAGACAAACGTTATGGTACTTCTGTATTTCCTCATCTCAAACACAAATGAAACCTCAAAGTTTTATTTCAATTAAAGATAAAACATATTTTTAGGTCAAAGTTGTATTTCTGTTGTACTCACTAGGCAGAGACGATTTGTAATGTAGCCCCATGGCCTCTTTTTGGCAGCTTCACAGAAAAGTGAGACCTGAGGTCCTCCGAAGGCTTCCATTTTTCTGTTTCCTTTGTCCCCCATTTCTGAAACTCTTTGACCGTCTCACTGGTCACAGCAGGGGTTTAGGCATTTCGCTTACTCTGATTTGTCAATAGGCTTTTTATTTTATTTTAAACCTGGATGAATTAAGTTGCGAAATCCGACTGGTTAAACATCTGTGCCAGAGCTGCCAGTGTTTTGGCTATAAGCAAACATTAAGAAAAATGAATAGCCACCATGGGGCCTTGCGAGTGTGTTTTAGCCTGTCAGCCTGTTTACTCTGTAGTACTTAATGTTCATATTATAGGCGCAGGTCTGATGGAAAACGTACAGCTTGCTGTCTGTCTTTCCAGAAGCATTTGGGGTGCACGTGACTACCATGTGATCTCAATACTGATGTTTTTTTCCGCCCCTCACTTGTGCATAAGATGCCCTCTGTGCTGGACTGTAATTATCACTTTTAGTGCCTACCTTGACAAAACTCCTGTCCTCACAAATAATCACAGGCCACCATATATTTTCTGGCTTTTGCTAAAGGGGTGGGATGAACATCTTGTCAGCTAATGGAATCCAACATCATGCAGAAAGTCAAATAATGCTCTAGCAGATTTATTTTAAAAGCACGTTACTGAGTGTAGTTCTTTTAACTGTAAATATGTCATGGACAGTGGTAATATAAAATTGACAAATCACTAGAATTAGCTTTATTCCTGCATTAATTCAGTATACAATGTGTTCTGATCCTCATCCAGATCATTACATTTGGCATAATGTGTCTGCTTGTACTAATTTCATATGAACAACTGTACTTTCATGACATTATTGAACATGGTGTCTCACTGTTTCTATTGGAAGATGTACAGGAACCTATGAGATAATCAGTTCTATTGATTTCAAGATATTATGAGCAGTTTGAAAAGAATCAGATGAAAGAACGAGGGGCCCTTTAGTATAAAAAATAAACAAAAATCTGCGTAACTAAGCCAGCTTTTCTTTTCACATGGGTTTAATGGTAAATTTTGTCCAGAATAAGAGAAGTTTATATAGCGAGTCTTAAGCTGACATCACATTACGTAAATGGTAGTTGAAGGGTATGTCATACGTGACGACTAGAGTTGCTGATCTCGTCGGCAGATCATATCTGTTTACACAACTGCAAGTTGCTGGACATGTCGCATTTGCCAACTTTTCCAGGACACTTATGCTTACCCCTTTATGTGACAGCCAATAGCATGCTGTCTGATGGAGCCAGTGTTGTACATTGGCTTAAAGGTAAAGCGACTTTAGCCGTAGTTTCTGCTTATTTTTACTTTCCCCCCCCTATTCTGTCATGGCATGAATGAGACCTCAGACAAAAAAGCGTCTTTTCTGTTTGTGAGGTCCAAAACTCCTGCATTCCTTATTCCTCATCACTACATTTTATGAGTTGTACTTCCCATTGAGCGTTCACTGGTTGGTAGCTCTCACGCGTACAAAGCCCACCACAATGACTAAAGATGAAATCAAATCTGTTTGATTTTATCGGAGCGAGTTGTTGACTAATTGGAGTGATTACGCTGCTGCCTTCATGAGTGTATTGCTGACTACCTTCGACTCCGTAAGATTATGTAAATAAAGGATACAACTGAAAAATTCTGGAAAAATCATCTAATGTGACATGCCGTGGCATAACCATTTCTTAAGGTTTTGGTCCCTTTCAGTCCATGTTCAGTCAGATTCCCTATCAGTCGAGACATTTCAACAACTTTGCTACTCAACTCAGAAATCCTTGTCCAAAGACTACTTCCTCCAAACTGAAGGGTTAATGGTAACATGAGGGGGTCACTCGAGGATACTTTATCTTGGTGTGCTTGTAGATAAAGTAGGCTGCATGTGACCCTAGCAGTGACCCTGGTTCTTGCAAAGTGTTTAAAGTCTCTGGACTAGGATGATTTGAGTGTAAAAAGGGGGGAGAAACGGGGTGAAAAAACTTGAGAAAAAACTGAGAATCAAGGTTGAGTGAGAGAAAAAGAAGGGATTGGGAAAGGATTTGCATTATTAATATGCAAGAGGTGTGTCAGTGGGTAAGCTGTCCTGCCACACACAGATTCAAGTGCTCAGAGGAGCAGGTAGGGTTGTTCCTGACTTTGTTGAATGATTAATATCTGGTACAGAATAACTGTGGTGGAAGCATAAACATCAGAAAGTCAATATTCCCTGTTAGCAAATCTCTCTTTAGCAAATGTTTGGCCTAAGATAATAGATTAGATCACAGTTCTGATTGGCAGAAATATATTTAGTTGTAAAAGACTCAAAAACTATTTCTTTCAACTATGGCACTGCTCTGGATAAGCAAGTTTAGAAAATGGATGGAGGGATGACTGGATACATAGAGTATCTTATCGTAGGTCATCACAGTAGGCCGGGCTCATAGCAGGTTCTAGCAATCTATTTTTCTGAACTGATGAATCCACTTTTCTTTAGTTGTGGATGGTTGAGGCAGATACTTTCAATATTGTGTGAAATTTTAGAAGTTCTACCTAGAAGGGATTTGAGTCATTCACGACTTCAGTGCCCCGACTTCAGTGCCCCGACCACAGACAGTTCCAAGTTCAATTAAACAGTGATTTATTAACAAAAGTACTGTAGCTTTTCAGGCTTTAATCCAGCAAGCACTGCTCAAAAATAACACCAATATCTTCTGTCTCCTTCCCGTCGTCCTGGTCCTCCTTCTTGACCGCCGTCTCACTGCCTCCCAACTGTGGCTCAGTGAGAGGCCTCAAAAGAACGGAAAAAATTGACAAATGAGAGGAGGGCATTCTGTCCATCAAGCTCGTTTGTTTAGTTAATTGTTAAGCTGCTCCAATATCTCTTTGCAGATTCTTCTTAAAGGTTGTCAAGGATTCTGCTTTAACTCTCTGTCTCAGTAGTTTGTTTCAGATAACCCACAACTCTTTACGTAAAGAAGTGCTTTCTGGCTTCAGTCTGTAAATGCACTTCCCCTTAATTTCCACTGATGTCCTTGACTATGTGATTCACCCTTAAGCTGCAAGAGTGTTGCTGGATCTCCTTCATCAATGCCTTTGAGAATTTTAAATACCCGGAGTAGGTCCACACACATTCTCCTCTGCTTGAGACTAACCAGGTTTATTTCATTGAGCCTGTCTGAGTAGGACATGTCTCCAAGTCCTGGGATGCTCCTGGTTGCTCTCATCTGGACAGCTTCAAGTGCTGCTGTGTCTGTCTGGTACTGTGGTGACACAAACTGCACACAATACTCCAGATGTGGTCTCACTGGTGCATTATATAGTTTGAGTGTAACGTACCTTAACTTAAATTCAACACATTTTACGATATAACCTAATATTTTATTAGCCTTTTTAATTGCTTCTTTATATTGTTTAGTCGATAGAAATGTTGCGTTAGCATAAATCCTTTTCAGAGGTGTCTTCCTGTATGCCAGGTCTCCCATCTTGTGTTTATTGATGTTAATTTTGCCAAAGTATAGTACTTTGTGTTTTTCTACATTAAACTGCATTTTTCAAGTGTCCGCCCAGTTCTGAAACTTGTCGAGGTCTATTTGAATGCTTTTGCTGCCCCCTCAGTGTCTGCCATCCCACCAATTTTAATGTCATTTCCAAATTTCACAAAGTCACTAACTATACCAGAATTAATGTCATTAAAATAAATCAGAAAGAGTAACGGTCTAATGACAGACCCCTAAGGGACTCCACTGGTGACCTCACTCCATGTTGCGTGTTCTCCTCTTATCTGTACTCTTTGTCTTCTGCCAGATAACCAACTTGAGGTCTAGTTTTATAGGTTACCTCTGATGCCTACAGTGTCTAGTTTCAGAATTAATCTTTGGTGTGGGACGACTGTATCAAACGGTTTTTTGAGAGTCTAGGTAAATTATGTCATAGGTTTTGTTTTTGTCCACTATTTTGTTGCTTCTTCAAAAAAATCTAAAAGATTGGTTTGGCAGGACCTTTCTGTCATAAACCCATGCTGGCTCCTTTTTATCTCTAACCCAGGAGTGCTTTTGGGGTCAAGATGTTAACCTGTGGAAGCACTTCCAGGTCACACAGAAGCCATAAGCTCCTTTTACTATAGCACCCCTCTGGCGGCACCCAAGGACCCCTAACAAGGTTGTTTGTCCGGACTCCCAACTCCCAGGCAGCCCTACACATGTCTGACTTGGGAGTCAGTTGGAGGAACACTGACCCCTCTCATGTGGGGGGATGAATTGTCCATAAAAAGCCATTTCCCCAGGTCATTCCATCACTTGTCCATCACTTAGCCGGGCTGCCTCACCACTTCAGTGGTCTTTCCATTACATCCACCCAGCCGGGTAAGGAATGTTTCTCAACCCTGCCTTTGGGGTGCCAGACCATCCTCTCCGATACTTAAAACACTTACATGTGGCCAGTTTAGAGTGTCCAGTTAACGTAACCTACAGCTCTCTGAAATGTGTGAAGAATCAAGAGAACATGGAGAATAAATGTGCAGATAGGATTCGGACCACTACACTGCATTGCCAGGATAACATAGGAAGCGCAGGCAGGCTCAGCGGCTCACTGGTGGTCCCTCACTGAGGGTATGCTGGATGCTTGCAGTCGAGCGTCCCAATCACTGCACCAGATGCCTGTCTGCATATTTCACATGCAGTGTTGTTTTGTAGAGAAAAAAAATCTTATTGGTGGTTTGGAATTTTTTAACACATTTTTCTGAGAAACAATATGCATTTTGGTTTTTTGACCTTATTAAATGCATTTTTTTAATTAGGGGTTTTCAATGTGCCACTACACTCAGTGGGGTGCCTGCCACATTGCTGGGACATTGTCTCTGCTTTGTGTTGGTCATTTCCTAATCTTCACCAGTGTCTCCCTAGAGATGTAAGTTGGCTTTGGCTCCTTCCCTTTTGGAGAGTTTATCCAAATCCTGTTTCTCTTTGCTTTTCCTTGAATTTATATTGTTAACATGTTAAAAAGAACAGCTCGCTGTTTTAGAGATTGGCGTAATTTTCTGTTTTCAAGGCTGGCAGTGAAGTGGAAACAAATGGCACCGTTAGAAACCACATGGCATTTTTTTTTTAGCTTTTTAACTAGAACTTTATTTTTGTCTGGAAGAAGTGCCATTGCCTCAATACTAGAATTTTAAATTGCGGCGGCTCCATTATTCCTGCAAACATGTCACACAAAGAATAATTGTGGGCTAATGAAAAAATTTAAGGTGTCTCGAAAAAGATTTTATACTGTAAATGCCAACTAATTAATTACCCATTGTTTTTTGTGCGAGGGGACAAATAGGACTTAGTGAAACAACTTGTCTGAAATGCATGGAAGAGGAAGGAGGATACGCATTATCTCTGGAGGCTCTCAAAGGGATAGAGAAGATTGAACAGGAAAAGCAATGCTACAGCAATTCAGTAGGAGTGATTCTGGAGAAGGACAGAGGAAAAATATAGAAAGGAAGTGTGCCAAGAAGGGGCCTGGTTTACCAGGTGAAGAAAAGTAATCTTATACAAAAGAGAAAAACTGAGGGGTCCCACCTTACCAGATAGATCTGTTTGCTTTCCTTTTCTTGATGTGGATAGTCTCGCTGAGCCAAAGTATAAAATATAAGCCCAGAGACACGCAGAAGTCAATCTGGCATAAAACTGGGTGGGAATAATTAGACGGCTCACTGAGTATCACAATTCAAAGCCAATCCAACGCCTCATGAAGGCGGCTCTCAAAGTCGGGGTGGTGATTTTGAACCGCAAAGAGCACTTGGTGGTCTAACTTGATCTGACAGACAGCAAGCTTCTGATTATGAAGAATTACCTACAGTCAAACGTCTCTCTATTATAAAAGAAAATCTTGAGCCGAGACTATTGCCAAGAGATTGTTTCAAGTTGGTAGAGGGGGTCCTGTCCTCCTCTGAGCCATTTCCGGTTAACGGCCCACACCCACGGCCCTTTCACCTCTCATTTGTGTGAATGCTTTTGTCAGCCATAGTTCTTGCGCTCTTAGCTGTTATAAATGTTTACGTTTTCCTCACTTTAAGTTCCCAATAAAAGAAGACGTATTATGTCCAAATCATACTGAAGAATTTTATCCCGAAGGATTACTAACAGAAGAAATGAGTACACGGCCAATCCTAGAACAGACAAACAATGAATTCAAATGAATTAACGCAAAAATTTTTGATCGATTACAGGGTTAAATGGATATCAGTAGACTATGCTGAAACAGTTGGTGGTGATGGTGCGGAAGATGAAAACTCTCTTTGCTAGAAGGAAAGTTAGCTTTGTCAGTTAGTTTGATTACTAACCTTTCATGTGGTATCATATCTGAGAATCAAGATTAATACAATCAAATGCACCCCTCTGATTGTATGCTTTTGTTGCTTTCTTGTAGAAGTTCAGCATAAAAATGAATCACGACCTTCCTCGTCAGAACCCATATTGCGTATTTGCTAACACTCTTGTTCTGTGCTGCTCAGTCTTTTACTTAATAATTGATTCTTTTAATTTGAAGCTTACTCGCCTATAGTTACTTGGATTAGCTCGATCTTCCTTTTTATGTACTGGGATAATGTAGTATTTGCTAACCTCCAGTCTTTAAGAATGTATCCAGTGTCCGGAGATTTTTGAATTTTGCAAGTGTACTCACTAAGAGATCGAAGATAAAGGTTATCTGGTCCTAGTGATTTGTTAGATTTCATCTTATTTAATCCATGCTGCACTTCTCCCTCTACCAGTTCCAAGTCATTGAGTACCTACTTAGCAGTTCTTCTTTTCTTTTAGGAGCTTATCGACTTCTTTTACCTGTCATAGCAATACTCATTGTGAAAGGTGCTTCATAAAAAGCAATTTACCTCCAACCTTCGGGAAGCATCATGGCTTTGAGAACAGATGTATTTTTTTAACCACAGCTTTTCTGGGAAATTTCTGAGTGAGCAAACTGCCAAACCATAGCTGTAAAGTTGAAAAGCCTTTTTTATTTTTAAATGAAGTGTAAATTTTCAGTCTTAATCTTGTGATAAGAACTGAGTCGCCGGTATCACATGCACTGTTTAGACTTGCATCCTGGAATTTCCATGAATCCAACAACTCCAAACTGGACCCATATGAGTCAGTGTGGCCTGCACGTGCCCTGTAATGGTATAACTGCCAGTCCAGGGTTAGGTTCTGGTTTGTAGCCAGTACTGCCAGAAGAGACAAACGTTCCCAGCAACTCCAAACTGGGTACACAGGATAGAAAATGAACAGAATAGTTTGCATGTATTTTCTGCCATTTTTTCTTATTTGTTTTTTGCCTCAGTTGCCATTCTCATTTTGTAAGGCATTTTTGACAGCACTTGAAAGAACACATACAGTGCCCTCCATAATGTTTGGGACAAAGACCCAGTTGTCCTTGATTTACCCCTCTGCTTCACAGTTTAAAATTACAAGTCAAGCAATTCAGCCATGATTAAAGTGCACACTGCAGACTTTACTTTGTGGACAGTTGCATATGTTTCAGTCACAACACTTTATCTTCATGGTCCCCCCATTTCAGGGCCCCATAATGTTTGGGTCAATTGGCTTCTTAGGTGTTTGTGATTCCTCAGGTGTGTGTTCATTAATTCTTAAGATACCTCGCCCTGCTTCTACCCTTTGGAGTCTGTAGTTGTCGTTGTTCAACATGAGGACAAGAGCTGTGCCAATGAAAGTCAAAGAAGCCATTTTGAGAGTGGAAAACAAATATAAAACCGTTAGAGACATCGGTAAACCCTTAGGATTATCTAACTCAACTGTCTGGAATATCATTAAGAAGAAAGAACACACTGGTGAGCTCAGTAATCACAAAGGGACTGGTGGGCCAAGGAAGACCTCCACTGGTGATAAATGAAAAATCCTTACCTCGGTGAAGTAAAAGCCCCAAACGCCTGTCCGACAGATCAGACACAGTCTTCAGGTGGCAGATGTGGCTGTGTCAGAGGACTTCATGAGCAGAAATGAGGAGGCCACCCTGCAAGATGCAAACTACTAGTTAGCCACAAAAACAGGACGGCCAGATTGCAGTTCACAAAAAAGGATTTCAAAGATCCTGCAGAACTATGAAAAAAGGTCTTGTGGACAGATGAGACAAAGATGAACCTGCATCAGAGTGATGGCAAGAGCAAAGTGTGGAGATGAGAAGGAACTGCCCAAGATCCAAAGCAGGCCACCTTATCTTGGGCATGTATGGCTGCCACAGGTTAACTTCATTGATGATGGAACTGCTGATGGCAGTGGCACAATAAAGTCTGAGGTGTATCGAAACATCTGATCTGTTCAAGCCCCAGTAAATACCTCCGGCCTCCGTGAACAGTGCTTCATCCTACAACAAGGAAGTTAATGGTCACTGACATACTGTTAAGGGAGTTTTTCAAAGCCAAAAGATGGAAAATTCTTGAATCACCAAGCCAGTCACCCAATTTAAATCCAACTGAGCAGGCCTTCCATATGCCAAAGAGAAAACTTAAGGGGAGAAGCCCCCCAAAACAAGCAGGAGCTGAAGATGGCTGCATTAGAGGTCTGGCAGAGCATCACCACTGAAAATCCTAAGCACAACGTGATGCCTGTGAATCAAGCAGTCACTGCATGCAGGGATGTGCGACAGAGTCCTAAATATGACGGCCATTGCTGTGTCCCAAACATTATGGTGCCCTGAAATGGAGGGACCCTGTACAAAAAGTGTTGCCAGTTCTGCATGTATGGAAATACCCTTAAAGTAAAGTCTGTACTTCAATCCCAATGTCTGAATTGTTTGATTTGTAATTTTAAACTGTTGTGCAGAGGGGGAAGTCAAGAAAAAAACTTGTCTTTGTCCCATACATTCTGAAGGACATTTTTAAGTTGTCCATTTGTTTGCTGACTTAACTTGGTGGTGTTAAGTGGACCAGAGCTTCTCCAGTAAGAAAGCAAACCCGGACAAGTCTTCATTCAGTGCTCACACATACTGGGCGGCCATGTTAATACAGTTTCGAGGCCTTGTGTTGTACCTTTAATTGATTAAAAAAAGTCAAAATGGACAAAAGGAGACCAGCCAGGTGTACGAATTGTGAAGCAACAACGCTAAGGACCGTGCTGCCCTACAACAAACCAGATCTTCTCCGTCCTGTTGGCTCTGCTGGAGATGTTTGTTATTCAAATACATTACTTAAACCATGTCCTTCGGTCAAGCCACTGCTGGGTCTCAAGGGTGGGCTTCTTTTGGCATACGAGTGTGCCTTGAAGCAACGTGCAGTTCTTGAACTAATTTGACACGGATGATCTTTATTTGTGGTTTGATTGTACTTCTCTTTTCAAACAGCAGGGAAAAGTACTGCCAGAAAATGAGCAGACATGTGGAGAAGGTTTATATGTTACACAAATTGATAAATTTAATAAAAAATATGGCATATGTTCATTACAAAATGAGTCTTAAAATAGGACACCAAATGTGTTTGGAATTAAAAACGAATGCAAAGAGTCAGCCTCATCTACGCCACATTTTTCATTTAATTTTCTAACACTCTTTCCAGGCAGATGACAACCAACCCTGAATAAAACTCTTGATAATTGGAATTGTTTTATCTTTTCATACTGTGGTGGTTTGTGTGGTGCACAGTCTCAGACTCCGGGTAATGGGAGAATTATGGTGGAACGACTGGTCAAAAAAACAAAAAGAATTCTGGTTTATTCCAGAGGTGCCAACACCTTTTTACAGTAAAGTCCTGCAGTTCAATGCAAGGACATTAACAAAAATAAGAAAAATAATTACATGATTTCAAAGCACAAAGTCATGAGAAAAATCCAACAAAAAGATAGACAAATAGCCTTTTTTTCCTCCTCCCTCTTCCACAGACAATTGACGAAGGACAAACAGAAAAATAGTCAAAAACAAAAAGTCTGGACAAAGGCAATAATGAAAAATGAGCACCCACAACCACAGAGCACTTCCACCCAAACATAAATACAAATCAGAAGTAAACTGTCCTCAATAATATATACAGGGCCGGCTCCACCATTAAGGCGCAGATCATAAGGGGTGTTCAGAGCCGTACGGGTTACTCACCGAACAGTCGCACTAATCAGCTTGGCCTAGGGCGCAAAGTAACCGAGCACTGCCACTGCATGTGTACAAACTTTGGACTCTTCTCTCTGCTCCACCAGCTCCACAATAAAGCATATGTGAGCCTGAAGACTGGTCAAAAGTTCTCCCTTGGCCAGGGCTGTCATGTCCTTAAAGCATTTATAGCCAATGGAAAGCTTAAAAATAGCGAATTTGCCCCAAAAAATAGCCTAATACCTGAGGTAGACAAAATGACACACCAGAATGTGGGGAGGCAGCGTCAAAGCGCGAGGGTTAGGGTGGTACATAGCATCAACACTGGGCCGCTGAGACGTTTAAAAGCAGTAGAATGGGTGCAAACCATCACACAATGGAGGCTGGTTGGGGCCTTGTGGGCAGTTAACAATGGAAAAGAACATACAAGTGCAAATAGCAGTGGAAGGGGTGACAGATGGATAAAAAGAAAGGTTTCCTGAATTCAAAAGTCGGAGGCCTGTTATCAGTCTGTGCCTTAACCCCTACTCGCTATCACACTTCACACACATTCATCTTTTTATTTTATTCATTTTTTATTATAAGTAATCAATGAGCCGATGCCACTTCTGCACTCACCTAACCCCAGGCTCTCACGTTTTTTCCCCTAGTCCGATCAATGGCACAGATTCCTTTCCAGCTTTCCGCTCGGCCCCCATATTTCATTCCCAATCCGTGTTTTGCTTTGAGCAACTTTGATCAAAGCCTTCATATTCCGGCCCAAAGCCTTTGGATTTGCATTCCTGCATAAAAGTGGATTTTGGGATGCCAAGGACAGTTTGGATGTGCATAAGTAACACTTATCTTTTTGTATGCACATTCTTCTAAACATTTATAGTGTTCTTTATTTTTATTGGTTTATCACTGTCGTCTTATCAAATTTAAGAATATTTATAACTTAAAGATAACTTGGACTGAGAGCAGTTGGCATTTAGACTTAAAGGCCACCCCGTGTATATTGCATTTGTAAAATGAGCTGACCTTGGAAGTGCAAATATTCCTAACAAGAATATAACAAATGGAATTAAACTTAATCCCCCAAGTGTTTAAATAAAGGGAGATGTGCTTTTTATTTTAAAACAGCTGTTTTTGAGTCCCCCTAATAAAGTTAACACCACTTTCAACTTAATTTGCCTTATGTCACAAGTGCAATGAAATTGTTGCTCTGAATTTTCAGTCAATAAAAGTTAAAAGAGAATACAATAATTAAGAAATGGCCACACCAGAAGGCATGTGACCTGTTAAAATGAAGGAACGAGCCCCCTGGATAAACACTGATGTGGATGAGATCCTCTGGTCCCCAAGCCCCCCTCTGCCTGTTCCATTTATTTACTTTTGGCTTGTTTATCACCCATCTGCATAGTTGTGCGCAGCCCTTTACAAATAACTGCACTTTATTTTCCTATTAATACGTTTTGCATCACTAAGCAGAAACATCTGTCAATGCGATTCATTTCAACTGATATTTAGAAGAGCTCCATAGTTGTCTGGTTTGAATTTAGCTGGTCGAGAGCTGCATACATGACTACTCTGCGGGGCTGAAGTTGTGCCCCATCTAGAGACAAAGTGGCTGAAGGCCTGGCATCTGAGGATTTGACTAGAAGCCCTTCATGATAACAGAGTTAAAGGTAACGGCCATTTTTAAAAAGTGAAACTGTCCAGATGCTCCAGCCTAGTGCCTGTAGGTATCGGGTTGTTGTTTCTTTCTGTCAAGCGGATAGAAAAAGCTCGTTAATTAGCGAAAAGGAAATGGCCACCATGACGGATCAGCTGCAGCTTGTGCATTTGGTTAGTATAAAAAAAACAAGTACAATTGCAGTAGGATATAAATCAGAGTCTCTACTTCTCAGACATCTCCTGTATATATTTATTTATATTTCTGACCCAAAACTTGTTTATGGTTTGAAAAACCTTACTTTTAATCTTGCACAGGGTAGCAAGGGCGAGGGGCTACCACAAGGCAGTAATCTGTAGGCTACAAGTCCTCCTTAGAGCCATAAATCTTAATAAAGCAGGTTTGAAAAGGAATGAATGGTTAGGTTTGGCTGGATGCTCATACAATAAGCTTCCTGTTTCAAACCAGTTAAATCGCAAAATGGGATCTGCTGGACATTTTATAAAATAACTAGTTAACTGTTCTAAACTATTTAGAACAGTGATTCCCAATTTCAGTCCTGGTGGTCCAGCGTAACTGCAGATTTTCATCCTACCCAACAAGTGTATTTAATTTTCCCTTATTTTCTTTTTAAAGGAATACTCCACCTAAAAATGATAAGATTTTTTATATGTTGCTCATCCCATATAATTTGTACTGGTGATCAAGGAAACATTATCATTTTATATAATTATATATATATATATATATATATATATATATATATATATATATATATAATTTCCTCTTGGGATTAATAAAGTATCTATCTATCTATCTATCTATCTATCTATCTATCTATCTATCTATCATTTTTAATCTGAAATTCTCATGCAAAACAGAGGTAAGTTATAGGTTTAACTGGCATCTATGGTAGCAAATGATGGACAACAGCAAACAATATTAAAAGTGGCCATGGAAAAAACTCGCATGACTCACGAAGTATACTCCACATGGCAAGTCAACCAATCATATACCCAAAAACATGTATTTTTATTACAACTGTATTATCTACTGTATAATAAAACACCAAGTGGGTTGAGAATCTCCACCAGTTGTTATTGGGAATGTGTACCTCCCTGTGGATGATCACCGCTGAACGTTGTCCCGTGTTTTGGTCCCACTTGGATGATCTTCGCCGATCATCGTAGTTATCCCCTTGGACTATTGCTACTGTTTGTCATGCAGGGAGTGGGTTTGGACCTTGAAAATGGTGACCCATCACAATGCTTTCTGCAAACTTTTCATGTCCCTTTCTCATTCAGTACTATTGTAATTCACGGCTCCACGCGACACATCCTCAGACATCATGAGACCCAAATGAGGAACACTGGTCTAGCCCCAAAATGAAACTCAAATGAGAGACCACAAAAATCTACTATAAGGGCTCCACCAGTTCATACGATAATGGGGGGTTTCATCTCTTGTTTCAAGAACTATATTGCACATACCCAGGCTAACAAAAAGCACATGGGACACAGGCAACCTTTGGCCTCTCAGGAGAGGCGAGGACTGGCAGGCATGCAGTGGCGAGGGGTATGCGTCAAAACTGTGGATTTATTGAAAGCACATGAGCTGTGTTGTCCTTTATCGGGTATTCTAGAGGATAAAGTCCTAAATGTGCTGTTCTGGTGCAAAAATATGATCTTTGGAAACCGTTTGATAAACATAATGAGGTACTGTGATTTTTAACATCGTCTTCAACCGTTATGTCAATTTCAGGGTGCTGGGAAGACAGAGTCTTTCCAGGAATAATTGGATGAAAAGCAGACACCAGCCCCACAGGAAGGGGGTGCCACTTCATTGCTTGCAGAAGAGAAGACCTACATAGACAATGGGGGGACACCACACAGGCAGGGACTAGGCAGGATCTGCAGCCAAATTAGATTACCATACTGTATATACTCATGGATAAGTTCTCCTGAGGATAAGTCAGAACTTGATTTTGCCGTATATTTTCTGGTATTTTATAATGTTGGTTGTATAAGTTGAATGCGGAAAACTCACGCTATTGGTCCAAGAGATTATGATATGCTAACGCCCACCTAAAAGAGTAAACACGGAGCACACGGCCTTTTGTCTCTATGTGGGTGCAGCAATGCGCTCTATCAGCGTGTGCTCCTAACTTCTCTCTCTCTATTGTGCCTACGTGACCACACGGTAAGACCCGAACTATACCGAAGTGACGTTTACACTGATTTGTGTTTTTTGTAATTCACACCCTCATACACCTTTATTGTAAGAGCATCCCTTATCCACGATGGAGCGTTCGATCAGAAGAAAATATGAAGCCGGTTTTAAATTAAAAGTCGTTGAAGTAGCGACAGAAATTGGTAACCACGCTGCTGTTACAAAATTTGATGCGTCTGAGAAACTGATGAGAGATTGGAGGAGGCGAGAAGATGTAAAAAAAAAAAATATTAAGCGTTGCATTTTTGAACAGGCGTATAAGTCGGGATCTGATTTTATAATCGATTTTTTGGGTTTCAAGACCCAACTTATACGCGAGTATATACGGTAATTGTCACACATTAACTACAATGTTTAATGAAATGCTTACTTTACAGAGGCTCATGAAATAAAATATGTAAATAAATATAAAAACAAACAACAACCCCCCCAAAGTCAGAGTGGTGGCTCTGTGGCTAAGGATCTGCACTGGTATCTGGATGGTTCAAATCCCCATTATTGCCAGAAGGGATCCTAGTCCGTTGGGCCCTTGAGCAAAGCCCTTAACCCGAAAATTGCTCAAGTAATGCTGCACTCTGACCCCCAAAAAGACAATTTTCCGTCAGGGATTAACCAAGTATATCAAATCAAAAAAAAAACACGTAAGAACTTGAATAAGAGAGCAGCTGCTGTCAATGACAGGCTTGTAGACGGGAGAACGGCGGGGTCAGATCTGCTCAGTTCTACTGCAGTTTTACATTTAAAGGCATTGACGTTCAAATAGTGCAACTCCAGTTTATTGTGTCCATAAATCCAATATGCTACCTGAAGTTTATTCATTTCAATGTCTTCTGGTTATGTCAACAGCATTCTAGGGTCAGAATGATTCAATCATTTGAATATTAGTACAGAGTGAATCTTTTCTGTTGTTGAGTTGAGCCTCAGAAGTCGGATGTCGGAGCTGGGAATGACGTCATATCTTAGGAAATTGCTTTCCAGTGAAATATTTGAAAAAGCAAAATGGATGCGTCCAGGAAAAAACATTTGTTATGCTTGCTCCATCAGAAATAAACATCACACGTGGTATTTTGTGTATCTAAACACTGCAGCAACATGTCCACAGATATAAGTTGGACAGTACTGTGCATGCGATTGATTTAATTAGACACAAACAGACACAAGTGCTAATAAACAGTATTTTACTACAGCTGTCACTAAAGTTTATAGTGTTTGTCGCCATTTTGGATTGATGTCATGACCTGAAGTCGGACAAACTCGGACTTGACAGACCAGCCCTGATTTTCCAAATTGGAAATCCGACTTGTAGGGACGTTCCAGTTGAAAATTCTGACTTGGAACTTGTTAATTCTGACCTAAATAACTATTAATAAGTTTAATTAATGCTTAAACATTAAACATTCCAGCACAAGAAAACATGAATCAAGATGATGAAACTTCTCTCCCTTGGCAGTAACTTGGATGAATTCAATCCGCTGTTTCAATGACTAGATAGCACATTTTAGTATTAACCATAATTGTTCACCTTTTCACCATTGCCCAATCACTCATTTCTAGTGCTCCTCCTGCCTTTTCCTCTCCATTTGATCATATCAGTTGAAAATCATCCAACATTAAACTAGCGTCTGAAATGAGAAGTTTAAGCTGGTTCTCTGCAATGAACAAATGCCACAATACCTGAACTTGTCGTGGCTCATCATGATCTTTTAAAGTTCGTCCAACTTATTTAAAAGCGATCGGACCATCCATGTTTATAAAGACAGGCCAGTTCTTACTTTTATCCTTGCTACGTATTCATTCCATCTTCGGATGATCTGCTCCTGCAGTGATCACAGTGCTACCGTCAGGATACCTGCTACTTTACGCTATCAGAGTCTCCTCCATTCTCCATTGTTATAGATGTGGGTAGCCATCAAATTCTTCTGATCCTCTTCTCTCACCCTTTGACAACTTTCAGGTTCCCAGCTCATCCAAAGAGCCAATTAATCCAGGCTGGCCACACGGGCCTGCATCTGCGATGAAAGCAACATACCTTCAATTTTAAAAATGATTTAAGATTAATAGTAACAAGCCAGAGGTCAAATCTTAATCTTCTTATTATAAATAATTAAAAAAGTGGTTAATAATCCTTAAACAAAAAAAGAAAAAGAAAGTTATCCCCTGATTCTCAGAAAAGAAGAGAGCACCCTTGTAAAAGCCAAACCCAGTCTCTTATAGCTGTGCCGCCCTCACACTAAGATCTGATATGGCAAAATACCTGTGGCAATGCAAATTGGCGCTACAGAGACCCTCATAGGGCAGGCAACACAAGAATTGCCAAAGAGTTGACTGTGCTGGTGTGGACCCCTTGTAACTTTGTTCTTTCTCTGTTTGTGTTTTTCAGGCTGTCCTTCTACTCCGGACACTCCTCGTTCTCAATGTACTGCATGCTGTTTTTAGCAGTGAGTATTACCGCCATCTCCTTTATGTGTTCTGTATGAAATGTCCACATGATGCAGCAAATGAAGACCCTTCGTTAAGTTTTTATTTTTAAACTCTTGCTTGTTCAGGAATTAAAAATAACGTGTTAGGTTTGACTGGATGTATGGTAGAAACATGAAAACTTTCTACATCAAAGCAGCCTGGTGCAGAAATTACAACCACCAGTTTAATGGCCATTCTCAGGTTTAGGCATCTGTGTGGTGAGACCCACTCCATTCATGTCACGCCTCGTCACCTCCATCTTCTTTATTGTAATTCATAATAATTCTCTCCCCTTGTCCTTTAGATCCACACGGCTTGTCACCTCCCATCAATCTCTTCTCTTGGCTCAGCGCTCTCTTCTTCCTTAAGAGGCGCTCATCTCCTTAAGCCGGTTATTTTCATGCCAGTGCTCTCCTAATCTGCTCTTGATATTTTTTCATTGTCCACATCACATTCCTGTACATCATAAAACATCATGCATAGTTAGTGTAGATATTTCCCTATATGATGGTGTCATGGCAGGATCTACTATCGTAGTGACATGAATGGGCACCCTGGGGCCCTGGTCCCTGAGGTGTCTTTGCATACGTGAGAAAAAGAAATGCCGACATTGTTGTGTTTAAGTAGCACCTCATGCTCTTCCTAGCACACTCGACCACTCGCTGTGAGATCTTTGTAACAATCTGAATATTTCAGCACTCTCGATGTTCGAAGAGTTGCATGCTTGAATCTCCGCGGGGGTCCCAAACCCTAGTAATCACGCACTCAGACCTTTAAAGGAGACCCCCTCTCTGCTCGTTTCATATATGTGTGATGCTCATAGAGGATATGCTTGTGCCTGAAGGGGTGGCGAGGTGAGGTGGGCCTTTCTTGAGTTTTGACACCCTCGAGGCCTGTAGGGGTCCTAATCTGGGTCACATCACACTATTGCTATCATAGACATATATAGATAGACGCCGCATTCACTGTGTTGCCCAGTCGACACGATACGTCAGCGCGTCCGCCATATTGCGAGTGGCAAAAGTGCCATTTAAACTAATACAGGTAGACGTGATGATGAAAAAACAATAACGTTTAAAACAGTTTCGTTTACATACAACAGATTTTGGCGAATTGTTTAAATGCAATTATTTATATCCATTTATACAGTAATAATGGCAATTATTAAATAATAATAATAATAATAATAATTACGCAGCACAGTGCTCAAGTATTGGTTAATGGCCGAGTCACCTCCTGTATAGATTACTGTAATGCTATTCTATCTGGCATCCCACAAAAACGTATCCATCGCTTACAACTTCTTCAGAATTCTGCTGCCAGGATAATAACCTGCTGTTCTAAATCCACTGAGCATGTTACACCGATTCTCTCTCAGCTTCACTGGCTCCCAGTTAACTACAGAATACAATACTAAATCCCGCTCTGAACATTTAAAGCTCTCCACAGTCTCACTGATCTCCTACAGACTGACACTCGTCTCAAATAAACAGAGTATATATTATGAAAACCCAAACAGAACTATAAACATATTCCCCTTTAGAAAATCCTACACAAAAGAAAACTGAACAAGTAAACAGATACTAATTAATATGACCGTACACCTGAACCAGCCCTTTATAATGAACTACACAGAAAAACGTCAAAGCAGAAAAGGAAATGAGAGAAACAAAATAGGATGACTTACAGACAGCACAAGAATATTCACAGCACATACATACCTGTATATATTCATATACTAGGGGGTTCACCCTCTGCTTGCTTCACTCACCAACCCCCCTTTTCTGCGCTACGTGCCAGCCACTTCACGTCTCTGCCACTCGTGCTATGAAGAGGGGGACTAAATGCACTCCATGGAGATGCAGTCGCTCCTCCGAAATCCCCTCTTAAACGGTGATACAATGGGAAACAAATAGTTTTTTTTTACCTCCTCTGGATTGAAGCTGCTGCTGTGCCGTGTGATCTGCATCTCACATGGCGCTTCGAACATTTAAAAGCCTGTACAGCAGCTGTCCTACTCTTTGTCTTTTATTTCCGGCCTCAGGCGTGGTTAAACCTCTTGGCACAAAGTCTCGTCACGCGGGACGTGAATTCTTGATATTTTTTAGTTTATAATTTAAAAACAGAATAAGAATCTGAAAATCTAACAACATCATATTAAAGTTTGATAAATTCTAAAAAGAATGATACCAAACATATATTATGTAGGTTTTAAAATAAGCCCGATTTAAAGCTTATATATATATAAATAAAACATACACCCAATACGCATTCCCTAGTCCCTTTTGGCTTTGGATCCAACTGGGCTGGTATTTCGCTGTTATATCCAGCGCACTGGTAAAATGTACCACTGTCCCGTTTGCCCTCTACAGTATAAAGGAGCGTTCTCACCAGCTTGGAGACCAGACTCATCCTGGATGCTGATGTCCTCCTCACCTGGGTGTAATGGCGTTAACGTCCCTCAATGGACGACGCAAACATCACAAATAAAAGGTAGCTCCCCTGGTCAGCCAGCAGTCGTTTTTGCGTGCACCCGAACCAATCTAAATAGGGAGCGTTTTGTGCCTTATGGATCGCTCCCTTTCTAATCCTCTTTCCCAGCTCCATCTCCCCTCCTTTTCTTTTTGAAGTCGGTCCATCCTCTTACAACACCCACCAGCGCATTTATACAAGGACCCTCCGGCTGGTTTGGTCCCCTGTTCCCCTTAAAGGGATATCCTTAAAATACTCAATCCCTAGGACATGTATTCTAAGGGAACAAAGGGCAGAAACAGACCCAGCACATAAAATATGTAGCAACCGTTACAAGGGAAGTTAGAAAAGAAGAGTACAGGTGGCAAGTTAATATTGATATTAATAATATGGGTTATTTCTTTCATTGAATTGATTATGTTTATGATGTGTATCAGCGTAGTGATGACTCAGCGCAGAAAAGTAGGCGGCTGACGTCACTGGGAAGTGCTCCACTCATAGTTTCAGGAAACGGTCCGTGGACAGCAGACTAATGGAGTTACTCCTTTAGCTCACACTACAAAAAGACCACCTCGGGGTCTGATGCTGCACGTTCATGGCTGACCACCAGCAGATCACCACAGTGCACTTCTTTGAACTAAGATGCTTCATTGTTTGAGTCATTTGGCAGTGAGAATGGGATTTGCACAGTGGATGGCTGGAGTGTAGTGGTGATGTTGTGAGAAAAGGTCAGCAGACAGTAAAACTAGTGGAATAAAGAGAAGATGGGTAACAGAATAATTCAAAATGATTTGCTATCTCTTGCTCTACGTGGACTTTCAGCAGCCTTCCTCTGCATTTGCGTATGTTTGAACGTCTCTTAACTAGCATTTCCTTTCTCAAGTGCGTTCCCATAAAGCCCGCTTCTCAGACCCTGTCATTATCTTTAAGGCACCCTTCTGGACTCCTGTCTTCCCATCTTTGAAGGCGACTCTGTCAGTATGCTGTCCGCTGTCAGGTGTGCTCTGTTAATCCTCAGACTCTCATTATTTTTGAGGTGCCTTTCTCGACTCCTGTCAAGTTTGATACTGTCTGTCTTTAAACTTCCCTCCTATGCCTTTACTCCTCATCATGTGCGTCACACTCGCACCTCCTCTGTCAAACGCATCGCCAATGCCAAACTGACCAATCAGATTGCTCTGAGAGGCTGGACACACACACTGATCGTATATCAATGAAAGGTTAGTGCTTCTGATATCTTAGCTTCTGTTCAAGAATCAGACATCTGCCATTCCCAGATGGTCAATATCAAGATTAGACATGGAAGACCTGGGGTCAGCTTAAATTCCAGGCCTGACTAATACACCATTATCTAGTGGACCCCAGTAGGCATTCTTAACCTTGAAAATGTAAAAAATGTTGCTAGCTTTAAATTTTTCATTTTTCCAAAGCATAATTTTATGAGCTAAACATATTTAAATCTATCTCTGCATGTTTTAACTTACTGGAAAACATTTGAATGTTGAAAGCGAATGTCAGAATTAGGTCTGTGGGTGGTCAGAGGTTTTCATCGGTGGTGGGACGGTGCGACACTTTGAGTGTTTTGGTTCCTTGATGGTTACTGTGGCTGTAAGTGAATCCCACGCGTGTCAGTCTGACTTTACAGCTGATCCAGACACTGGCATACGGTTTCGTGTTTAAGCAGGGCTGTAATTCTAGATGTTAAACACATGTGCTCCCATTTTTCATTATGCCTGATTATGTTAAAACACCGCAGCCATACTTTAGACCAACAACAACAGCAATTTAGTTCTTGTATTGCCCAGAATCACACAAGGAATGCCTCGATGCCATTTACCAGGCCCTGTTTTTTGAGAGCCCCCCCAGCTTTGTCTCTCTAAAAAGACAAGGGGAGAAAAAAAAACAAAAAGACCAGCGTTCATTCAACTATTTGGGGCTTTGTAGAAAAAAAAGTGCGATTCCCAATGAAAATGTAAAAGAATAAAAGGAAATAACAAAATAGTTATGGGAAAATAGCCATCCATCCATCCATTATCTAACCTGCTATAGCGCAACTACAGGGTCACAGGGGTCTGCTGGAGCCAATCCCAGCCAACACAGGGTGCAAGGCAGGAAATAAACCCCGGGCAGGGTGCCAGCCCACCGCAGGGCACACACACCAAGCACACACTAGGGGCAATTTAGGATTGGCAATGCACCTAACCTGCACGTCTTTGGACTGTGGGAGGAAACCCACGCAGACACGGGGAGAACATGCAAACTCCACATAGGGAGGACCCGGGAAGCGAACTCTTAAGGGTCTCCTTACTGTGAGGCAGCAGCTCTACCCACTGTGCCACGGTGCTGCCCATGGGAAAATACGTTCAAGAAAATTTTTATAACATGCATATACAGCAGGGGTGAGCTGTGTTGGTCCTGGTGGGCCGCAGTGGCTGCAACACAATTGTTTAATCATCTATTGCTTATGAAGCACTTATTGCTCAAGTGCCATTTTTTCTGCTTCATTTTAGTGGTCTCTCTTGTTAAGATTTTGAACCCTTAATTGCTTATTTTAGTTCTGAACAGCTCTATTCATTGTTTTAAGTGCTCTTTATTAGCAATAAGCTGCAAAAGACAAAGGGGCCAGCAGTTCTCCATCTTGTTTGTATTCATCATTCACTATTTGGTTTAATTAAGAACTCGGGAGGAAACTGAAGAGAAAGTGAAGAACTCAAAATTACTCCACTGTTTTAGGCTTCAGATCACTTGGATGACACGTATCATTAAAAAGGGGAAAAAGCTGATTTAAAAATGAACTGACATGGCGGGTGAAATGAAATAAGGGTTAGAAGAAACACCTGCAGCCACTGCGGCCCTGACGCTGATCACCCCGATGTACAGTTAATCTTTATAGAAAAAGATGCAATAATAAAAAGTGCTTCATTATTTTCAGCATGATAAATATAATTGAGAAGGATGTGCTGGCACCGTGTGACACGGGTCTGGTAAAGATGGCCTTAACGTAGGTGACATATTTAGCCTACTGCAGTGACAATCAAAAATCTACTTTGACATAAGAATGAAGCAGCAAACTGCAGTAGGGTCCTAAATGCTTACCCATTTAAAAGTCTACAATTTTAATAATAATAATTTATATGGCACTTTTTGCTTTTTAGTGAGTGGGGAGCCACCACTAATGTGCAGCATTCACCAGGATGATGTGATGGCAGCCATTTTGCGGCAGTACACTCGCCACACATTAGCTATTAGGTAGTGAAGTGGTGAGAAAGAGAGAGAGAGCCAATTAGACACAGGGGACGACTAGGGGGCCAGAATGACCAGGCCATGGTGGGTAATCCAGCTGGGACATTGAGATCTACTCTACTCTACTCTACTCTGATGCCCAGGGATCTTTTATAACCACAGAGAGTCGGGACAAAGCTTTGTGGCCTGGGCGAGCTCCGCTCGGTGTGGCACTCAGTTCAGGCTGTTCATTTTTCCAGTAGCTACGTATGATGCTAAGCATTATGACTGAGGGCTTGTGGAGCTCCAATAAGTTTTTTGCTGAACCCCTGCTGTTCCACGGTGCACACTTTTAAGAATCGTGGCCTTGGGACAGGCCTGTGAATTTATTACGGTTTTAGTGGCGTTCACTCGGGGTGCTGTAATTACCGCTGACATTCATCTTTGACTCAAGTAACGGGTTTTGATCTCAGGCAGGTAATAATGTCTGAGGAGTATCACCTATCACCCTAGATCAGATGTCATCCATTTACTGAGCTCTTGTAATCCAATGCCAGAGTCTTCAGTGGCAAAGACTGAACTCAAACCTGACATTATGGAGTGTCACAGACGTCAGTCCATCCCAGGGCCCATTTAACATGACATTCCTAGGCCTGCTTAATTCATTTCATGGAGGGTTTGATTGCTGGAGCCTCTCCCCGCACTGCACCTAAAATGCAGGTCTTTAGAATGTGAGAAGATGAGCCCGGTACAGCAGATTCAGAAAGTGCTGAGACCCCTGGCACGTTCCACACACTTTACTGTGTTGCAGATTTCATTTTAAACGGATAGTTTGGCCGTTGACTCTCAATAACCTACAATGACAAAGTGAAAACATCGTAACACAAGACAAGACAACCAAGGCAACGTCAGTGTGTCAGGGCGCCTCCTGGCAAACCCTGTATAATTAAATAAATAATGAACAAAGAAAATGCACGTCAAACACAATTTGAGTCTTCCTCAGACTGGAGTCCCCTCAGGTGACTAACTAAGATGGCAGCTCCTCTGGTTATGACGTGTATGGGCAGGAAGAGGCGGGTCCAGGTGGGCAGGACCCCTGAAGTGACATTGGAGGAGGAGAGCCATCAGTCTGCCCTGCTGCAGAACGAGGAAAAGAGAGGCTACTGTCACACAGCGCCAACCCCTGGACTGGCAGAGAATTACCACACACAAAGCCCTTAAACTGTCTCCCATACACACGCATGTGACAGGTTTGCATATTTATTAAAAAATCAAGTCTGTCATATTGAATAACCTTTCGGCACAATTGGCAGATTTCTTGAGAAAGCAGCTTCATTTTGTCTCCAGAACTGAACTATAGGAATGGCAGGCGCTTTCAGCCCAAGTGAACAAAACATCAGGTTTCACTGGTGCCAATGCAATTAAAAAGGTTTCTCTAATAACCAATTAATCTGAAGTAATTAAGGACCTTTAGGACACTGGCATCTGAAAATGGTGGCTTGCAGTCAGCTGTCGGTCCTCTGCCTGGACCCTCGCTGTGCGGTGTGGACTCAGTCAGGCCGCACACCCACACTAATACACTGGCGTGCAAATCCATTCAGTCTCCTTCAAAATCATCAGGGCAAAAGATTTGTACACATTTATCATTCAGTATTTTTAATGTGAACTCTTCTGCTGTATCAACATTTCCAAAATCAAAATAAACCATTTTCTGTAGCTGTTTAACACAAAAGTTAGTGTTTGCATAAGTATTTAAATCTCTGTGGTTTGGAAGCTCTAGGTTTACACATATGATAATTTAATTACAAAAGACACAATGGGGACAGCCATTTGACCATAATGAAGTACTTCTTGTGAGTCCTTTATATCTGTCTGGGTATAAGAAGCCCCCTGTTGTAAGGGCCATAGTCTTTGTTGGGCAATCTCTGCAAAAATGAAGACAAAGGAACATTCTGCAGATGTGAGAATCAAAGTCATTGAAATGCACAAGACAGGAAATGACAATAAAAAAAAAATATTGAAGAGTTTGAATGTTTCGTTAAGCATTGTTGGATCCATATAAGAAAGTGGAAAGTTCGTCACAAAAACCAGAGCCTTACTAGAACAGGCCATCCCTCAAAGCTAAACATCAGAGCAAGTCTTCGACTGAAGAGAGAAGCGACTAAAAATCCAACTGTCACACTCGGAAGTCTACAATGCTGTTTGGCTGAAATTAGAGTGTAGGTGCTTGGGCCAAAAATTCCAAGAGCTCTCCATAAAACAGGTAGGGTATCAAGAAAGAAGTAATTCCTTCAAAAGGTCCACATAAAGGCACATTTGGCATTTGCTACAGAGAATGAGAAAAACTCAGTTAAGATATGGGAGAAGGTGTAATGGTCAGATAAGATCAAAAGAGAAACTATTTGGCTAGACTTCAAATAGGTATATATGGCATAAAACTAACACTGCCCATGCCTTAAGAAACACCATACCTACAGTGAAATACGGTGGTGGCAGCATCATGCTATGGGGTTGTTTTTCATATGCTAGGACTGGGAGCACTGAGCTGAAGGAATGATGGATGGACACAAATACTGCACAATATTGCAGGAGAACTTATTCCAGTCTGCTGTGAACCTATGGCTTGGGAGATGATTTATCTTTCAGCATGACAATGGCCCTAAACATGGGGGCAAAGCTACACTGGAATATCTGGAAAAACAGAAAGGTGAATGTTTTGGAATGGCCAAGTCAAAGCCCTGATCTTAACTCAAATGAGAATCTGTGGCAGTATTTCAAAACTGCTGTCCAGAAGCCTCATCCCACCAACCTAGAGGATCCCTATAAATTCAGCCAAGAAGAATGAGGAAGATTGCTCCTGAACAATGTGCAAAACTGGGACAAACTTACATACCCAAAAGAATGAAGGATGTTAATGCAGCAAAAGGGTTCTTGACAAAGTATGAATGTGTAGGGCTTGGATACTTTGGCAAACAAGAATTTTGTTAAAGTTAAATATCTATAGAGAGTTTAGATTGACTTTGGAAATCTATTGTCACAGCATAAGAGTTCACATTGAAAATACTGAATGAATAAATAAATATGTGTACAGATCATTTGTTATGCTGGAAATTTCTGATGACTTTCAAGGGGATTGAATACTTTTGCATTGCACTGTACCTGCCCAGTGGTGCACAGTATGGAAGATGCCCACCTACACTACAAGTCAAAAGTGTCCTGTTTTTTGATAGAAACTGATACTTTCCTCTAATCAGGGTATTATTAAAATGGTTTAAAAATAAATCACTCGCGTTGCTAGCGGCCCTCACTGCTTGAAATGCCTGCTTTTTCATTTCTTCTTCACACGTCATTTGCTTGCTGCCCAGCTCCTGCTACGCATGCCAGTAGGTGGCAGGGCTGTGTGCTGCTCCAGGGAGCCCTGCGTTCTGCCAGTCGGGAAAGTGTTAACAAGAGAGAGGCCGGAAGGAGAATTTCAGACGCCTCTCAGTTCAATGGGGACTCCAAGAAGCATTTCACAGGGGGCTCTGAGCCGGGCGCTAATTCTTCTTTCCAAATGCCACTCACACGCCAGCACTGAGCTTCTCTCATCTTCTAAACATGCTGACTGAGAAGAATAACAAGATCGGGTTACAGGCATGAAATTGTTGTTTTGTTCTTCTGAGAGTAAAAACGTCAAGCGGCTCACACTTCACTTGGTGGGCTGTTTGTTTTTTTTTTTTTTTTTTTTTTTCCCCACGCCCCCCCCTGACCCCCCACTAGCTTGAACATTGTGATCTCAAAGCAACACACACATTTTCTTTCTGTCCCCTAACTGGTCTGATAGGATTTGTGACGACACCTCCAGGCTCTTCAGCTTGCACTGCCACGTCAAAGGAGATGAGGGCCAGAAGCGCAGTCTGCTGAGTGAGGGTCCACATTCCAGGAGGACCCCTAAAGCTGTGAAAAATGAAAATGATGAAAGGAGGATTTGAAACTGGAGTAGACTGCTTGAGTAAAACGTCATTGCTGGTGGAGTCAAACACAGTGTGGAGGGTCTTCTTAGGTCAGCCTCCATTGACTTTGGGCCACCGATGTGATCTCACAGGCTTTCTTCTGTGGTGCTTTGTAAAGTCCGAGAGAGCAGTGAAGTGTCGCCAGGCCTCCAGTGACGTGTGGGGTCGGCTTCTTCTCCTGGTGTTCCTGGGTACGCCTCCTGTTCTCCCGCACATCCATGAGTGCTGCTTCTTATTATTATAATTCATTTCATTTATATAGCGCTTTACAAAGACAACGGGAGCCACTTGAACCTCCACCCGTGTGCAGCACCCAGCTGAATGATGAGATGGCAGCCATTATTGCAGAAGAATGCTCACCACACAGTAGGAATTAGGAGAAGGGATGAGAGAAATGGTTAGCCAGTTAGAGAGTGGAGATGATTAGGGGACCAGAGCGGATAAGACAGTGGTGGGCAGTTTCACCAGGACATCAGGATAGAAGACGCCCAGGGACCTTTAATGACCACAGAGAGTCAGAACCTCCGTGAAGGACGTCACCAGTTTCTACAGCACAGTCTCCCCGTCACCGCGATGGGGCATTGGGATACACACACAGACCACAGGGTGAGCGCCCCCTGCTGGCCCTGCCAACACCTCTTCCAGCAGCAGACTAAGCTTTTAGTAGATGGTTTCTCATTCAAGAACTGGCCGCTCCTGAGCAGGTTTCGCTTCAGCTGAAGTGCAGGTGGTATGGTTCATCCACAAATCTCACAAGTTTACTAAATGAACCAGAATCAATGGCATTAATATAAGTAAGAACAAGACCCCTGAGAGGCTCCACCGATGACCCAGTCTCTTCTCAGGTGTACTCTTGTCACATCCTGGTTTCAGTTTGGTTCCAGCCTTACTGGCTGTTAGATATCTGGGGGCAACATGGTGGTACAGTGGCTAACATAGCTGTGTCGCTGCTTCAGGGATCTCCCACTTTCCAAACACATTCACCTTGAATCAGCTAAATTTCAAAAAGCCTTTGACTCCGTCGTCCCACACTAAAGAGTCATTCTCAGACGAGAAGCTGTAGGCATCAGAGGTAACCTTCACATCGGGGTCTCAGTCTGGCAGGCGTGCAGATAAGAAGAAAATCGGGTCACCCATCCTTGGTTCGTCACTCGTTCTGATTTCTGTTAATGGCACAAATAGCAGTGTAGGTAGCAAACTGGTGACATTCACAAATGACACTAAAAGTGGAGGAGGCAGCAAAAAGACTTTCAGAACTGGACAGACGCCTGGAAAGTGCAGTTTAATGTAGAAAAGTGCCACACATGGGCAAAAGGGACATCAGTTACAAATACAAGAGGGGAGACACTGGCACACAGGAAGAGGCCTCTGAGGAGGATTTAGGGGTTCGTGTTGACACATCATTTTCATTGACTAAGCAATGTGCAGAGGCAACTGAAAAGGCAAATGAAATGTTAGGTTATAACATAAAAACTGTTGAATTTAAGTCAAGGAATGTTATGATCCAAGTATATAATGCACTAGTGAGACCACACATGGAGTGCTGTGTGCAGTTCTGGTCACCACACTACAAGAAAGACATGGCAGCACTTGAAGCTGTGCAGAGGAGAGCAACCAGGAACACACCAGGACTTGAGGACGTGACAGACTCAGAGAATTAAACCTGTTTAGTGTCGCACAGACCAGGCCATGTGGGGACCTAATCCAGGTCTTCAAAATCATCAAAGGGCTTGAGAAGAAGATCCCGCCATATTCTTTCATCTTAAAGGTGAACCACATACTTGAGACGTCAAAGGAAATTAAAAATGCACATTTAAGACTGAAGCCAGGAAGCTCTTCTTTACACAAAGAGTTGTTGAGACAGGGAGTGAAAAAGAAACCTCGACAACCTTCACGAAGAATCTGCTTGGAGATATTGGCAGAGCTTGGCTGTCAGCTAAAGAAATGGACTTGACAGATTGAATGGTCTCCACTTGTCTGTCCTTTTCTTGATGTTCTGGTTTGACATTTGAATGTGTCAAGTGTTCATGTCAGTGGTTACCTGTGATTTGTTTTATAAAGGCCACTGGAGTAGTAGTAGCAGTAGACGTGGTAGTATTGTTTCAACTCATGTGCCACACTCCTCAGTGCAGGATGGTGTCCTCGACTACGTGATTCACCATTAAACTGAAAGAATGTTGCTGGATCTTCTTCTCCGGTGCCTTTGAGGATTAGGTCCCCATGTAGTCTCCTCTGCTCGAGACTGAACAGGTTTAATTCTCCGAGTTTGTGACAGTAGGACGTGTCCGTAAGTCCTCGAATGCACCTGGTTGCTCTCCTCTGCACAGCTTCAAGTGCTGCTTTGTCTTTCTTGTACTGTGGTGACCAGAATTGCACACAGTCCTCCAGATGTGGTCTCGCTAGTGCGTTATACTGTCTCTTGAGGCATTGGCCTTCTTGCCCAACTCATATTTTAGCAGTGCTGCTTATGGAGGACAAGCTGTCCCTCCATCTTGGAGTCAAAGCTGAGGAGCAGCAATCAACAGTGATATCACCTGACGTCCAAGGAAGGCGCACTACTTTGACCCGAGTGCTAGTCAGCATACTGGGCAGCAGTCTGGAGGGACTGAACCCTGAAGAAGTGTACAGGGGAGGAACATGAAGTGAGCCCTACATGGATGGGGTATCAAACCACAATCTTGAAGCTTTGGTGTCATGTGGTAGTCCAGACATCAGGCCTAAACATGGGCAGCACTTGGACTAGGAGAGTGTGCTCAAGAAAGAGTGGACTATTTCACTCAGGCCATCACTGTTGGGGGCTAAGAGGCCAAGTGTGTGTCTTCAGTGAGATGTAGAGCAGCTGTGTCTTGAAAGGGGCTAAGTTGGGCTTGGCTTGCAACAACCTACCACAGCACGATGGCGGTCAGATAGTCGAGATGCTTCTCTTTGTCTTTAGCGTGACACCATCAATCATCGGAGTGAATGGAACTCCCAGAAGGGCTAGCAGCAGGGACAGGATCAGCTACGAGAGCCCAAGTGCAGAATGTCCACTGTGGTGTCCGCATCTGTCACACATGATGGTGCCATCTCAGCTCCTTCACATCCTATGGCTAATGAAGATCTGCTGCCGCCAGACTCGTGACAGATGAACACAATAATCTGCTCTTGCTGCGTCACTGGTGAATCTGGGAAAGTTGTAGGGGGTCAGAATGCTAAACACCTTCCTTTACTTCTCAGATCACATCAGTGTGATGGGGGGCAGCGGTTTACCACGTCCTCGGTGGTGTGTTTTGTTGCACTCGCCCGACAATGAATTTTTAAAGAGATAGCAGCACTTTGATCATGAAAATGTAAAACCACAAAAATGGCATCTTGCCACCCTGCACCGCGGGCCAGGACAGCTTGAGCACATCTGGAGGATTAGCAGCGTAGGGGAAGTGCGGCCGTACACTGCAATCCCATGGAAATGGCACAGCTGAAACGATTCATCATTTAAAAAAACAAAAAAAAGACCCTCTTTCCAGTTTTGCACTTGAGAATAAATAAGAAAAGTGAGGTTAGCCTGCACTGTTAAATCAGCGGGACACAGTACCCCCCCCGACCCCTGGAATGACTCCAGCCTTTCAGTCCCAGATGACACCAGGATGCTTTGTTCACAATTGCTCTCAGCTGCCCCTCCATTTTCATCCTGAAGACATGCAGGTCAGCCTGACTGGCACCCCATTCTGACTTTAGTTCCCACCCCAGTGCTCCCTCAGGGCTGAGCCGGGCTCAACGCGGAGCAGTACATGACAGGGCACACTGGACCCACATGGGCATGAGGTGGGCCTGCACATTTACACACACAAGCCCTCAAATCAAAGTGGAGCTCACATGTAGTGAGGCAGACGTAGGGGTCCTGGCCCCCTAATCTGGCAGTCCCCATGTCAGATGTGCTTTTTGTGATGCCACACAGGCTAAGGATACGAGTCCCAGTGCAAGTGTATGAAGGTGTCGTCTGTACCTACTCAGGTCCTCGTCAGGTGGCTGCAGTGTGTGGATGAGCTTCACTTGCCATGGAAACAAAAGCCACCAACCAATCCCTTTCATCCCCAGTTCTTTTCTTCACTCTGATTGGCCAATAGGTTTTGTCACTTAACTGTCTAATACTGTACAAGTCTTTGGAGTTTAGGACATTAGAACAATCCAGACGAGAGCAGGCCAGTCAGCCCAACAAACCTCTGAGTCCTGTCCACTTACTTCTTCTAAAATGACATCAAGTCGAGTTTTGAAAGTCCCTAACGTCTTACTGTCTACCACACTACTTGGTCTCTTATTCCAAGTGTCTATCGTTCTTTCTGTAAAGAAAAACGTCCTAATGTTTGTGTGAAATTTTCCCTTAACAAGTTTCCAGCTGTGTCCCCGTGTTCTTGATGAACTCATTCTGCAGTCACCGTCTCGACCCACTGGACTTGTTCTGATTTGATCAAATGAAGTTCTGACACATTAAAACAGAAAATCACGGCCCTTCATCACCGCACACATCATGGGGCAGAGGAGCATGGATGTGAGAACGCAAGAGCAGACCATTCATCCCAACATCATCATCAGTCTTATTCAGAGAACCCAAATGGTGGGGGGTCTTATATGGAGACAAAGAAGCACTTAACCCCCACCCCACAGTCCAAAGCTGACCCCTGAAGCCTTGCACTGTTTGTTGAGTGAAATGGCTGAACTGCAACAAGCTGTCCGTGTCAAACCCTATGAGCACAGCACGGCACGTCATGATTGGCCGTCTTCACAAACGGACGTGCCACTTGCAGCGTCCAAATGAAACATCTGCCCCCCCCAAGCTCATTACGTCCATCTGATTCAACTATACCCCCCTCTCCCCCCCCAAAGCTCATTGCGTAAGCTTGCCTTTGTTTTGTTTTTCATGCATATTGAAAATATTAATCAGCAGAAATGAACGCTTCACTGCTACATATGCAAACACTTGAGATCTGCAGAGAATTGCTTTGTTGCCTTGAACAAATTTGGGACCTCAGAACAAAAAGGGGAACAAAAGGGCAAAAATACCTAAAAAAAAAAAAAAAAAAAAAAATACCCACAGAAAACCAAGCAGGACAGCTGAAGACGAGCGTCTGTTTCCAATCAGTTCAGCAAAAAACGGGCATTGGCAGGAAGAGCCGAGACTTTACTTAAAACAGGCCCCCCCGGCGCGCCTCTGGATTAAAAGTTCAAATCGGTCTTTATTTTATGTAGTGCCTTCGAACCCAAGGCCACAGAACGGCTGCCCGCTTCGATGCCTGTTATCTTGAATTGCTGGCTGCCTGCTTTTCACTGACCCTCAGAGATACTCGGCGCCCCATGCTTGTTCAGATGGTCACTAGCAATGATGGGGAGCGTTAACTTCTAAAAGTAACCTTACATATTACAAAAAAAACAAGTATGTCATATAGTTACGTATTATAAGGTGTAATTTGTTCCAAACAGTGCATTACTTTTGTAAGTAAAAACTGCGCATTTCACTGGCCGCCATTTGTTATGAAATCCTAAGCCCATTTATGACCCTTCATTAAAGTGACCAGAAAGTCAGCCACATTTGATCAATTGCTCACGTTAGCCCTCCATGTGCCGCGACGTAAATACCATCCGTTCCCCTTTTTCAACCCCCTGACTGTCTGTGGTGGCCGCTGCGTCCCCTGATTGAGCCGTTTGAACATATCAATAGCAAACAGCTGGATGAAAACTAAAAAGTGCTGCCTTCTTTATAGGCTTCTCTTATTGGCTTGCAGGCTGCATACTCTCTCCCAATTGGCTGTGTGATCGAGCCCTGCAAAGGACCGCCGCCCCACTCACCACATTCACTTCTTGCCTCTCACCAGGAGGTGCTGTGATAACCTTTGGCTCTCTGTCACTCTAAACTGGACTGAATGTATACTTTGAAGTTTTGTTCGGCTCTTTTGACTTGACTATGCTAAACTCGTCCCTGTTAGTTGTCACCACATGGCTGGAGCACACAGAAGAGATGCAATACTTCTGTGAAATAACACAGTAAAAGTTTTTTTTGGAGTATTTGGAATAAATTTTGATAGTAATGCAGTAACACGTCTGTAACTTCTATGAAGTAAGCATTGTGTTATGATACTTTAAAAAGAAATTGGAGTGCACAAAGCATGTTACTTTTAACGAGTTAATGGTCACTTAGTCTTGCCGATTCCTGACATCTAATATAAACGTCTGGAGACGACCATGAGGGAATTGTGCTTACATGTGGGTGGGGCCAATTGGAGGGCTCACTGAGTGTCACATCTGTGAACCAATCCGACGCCGGCTGAGCTCTGAATTCTCCCATTCGCGATCACCACCCGTACTCTGAGGTGCTCTCGTTAACCTGACCTGACAGGCAGCAAAGTTTCAGTTTACAGTCAACCGTCTACAGCTGCAAAGTCTCCTATTAGACATATAAACGTGTGTCACGGGTGTCGAGAACACTTTACGTGTTTAAATAATAATCATAACCTGATGCAAGGGGAAAAAAACGTTCTGTGGCATCAGCTTATACAGTGGGTATGGAAAGTATTCAGACCCCCTTCAATTTTTCACTCTTTGTTATATTGCAGCCATTTGCTAAAATCGTTTAAATTATTTTTTTCCCTCATTAGTGTACACACAGCACCCCATATTGACAGAAGAAAAAAGAATTTTTGAAATTGTTGCAGATTTATTAAAAAAGAAAAACTGAAATATCACATGGTCCTAAGTATTCAGACCCTTTGCTCAGTATTTAGTAGAAGCACCCTTTTTAGCTAATACAGCCATGAGTCTTCTTGGGAAAGATGCAACAAGTCTTTCACACCTGGATTTGGGGATCCTCTGCCATTCCTTCTTGCAGAACCTCTCCAGTTCTGTCAAGTTGGATGGTAAACGTTTCTTGGACCCTGATAGAACTTTTTGGCCTTAATTCTAAGCGGTATGTGTGGAGACAACCAGGCACTGCTCATCACTTGTCCAATACAGTCCCCACAATGAAGCATGGCGGTGGCAGCATCATGCTGTGGGGGTGTTTTTCAGCTGCAGGGACAGGACGACTGGTTGCAATCGAGGGAAAGATGAATGCGGCCAAGTACAGGGATATCCTGGACAAAAACCTTCTCCAGAGTGCCAAGGACCTCAGACTGGGCCGACAGTTTACCTTCCAACAAGATAATGACCCTAAGCACACAGCTAAAATAACGAAGGAGTGGCTTCACAACAACTCTGTGACTGTTCTTGAATGGCCCAGCCAGATCCCTGACTTAAACCCAATTGAGCATCTCTGGAGAGACCTAAAAATGGCTGTCCACCAACGTTTACCATCCAACCTGACAGAACTGGAGAGGTTCTGCAAGGAGGAATGGCAGAGGATCCCCAAATCCAGGTGTGAAAAACTTGTTGCAGCTTTCCCAAGAAAATTCATGGCTGTATTAGGTCAAAAGGGTGCTTCTACTAAATACTGAGCAAAGGGTCTGAATACTTAGGACCATGTGATATTTCAGTTTTTCTTTTTTAATAAATCTGCAACAATTTCAAAAATTCTTTTTTCTTCTGTCAATATGGGGTGCTGTGTGTACACTAATGAGGGAAAAAAATAATTTAAACGATTTTAGCAAATGGCTGTAATAAAACAGAGTGAAAAACTGAAGGGGGTCTGAATAATTTCCGTACCCACTGTACATTGGCATTTGAAGACCTCAATGGACGAGTGGTAAGCGTGAACAACATGATGGCGCAGGTGCTGTGTGTGCTCTCTGCTGTCCAGTTATGACAGTAGTGTTGGCGTCAGTGCTGGCAGCTGTTCATGAAAATATCAATTGCAGAATACACATTTGAAGTAAATGATGCGTCTCACTCCATCAAAAAGGGCTTGCAGTTAAAAGAGGCGGAGATTTTGAGATTTCAGAATTCGACACACAGGCATAGTAAATACGCCTAATGACTTTGAGTAGAGCCGTAAGGGTCTCAAGAAATAACTACATGAAGTTAACCCTGATCTTGAAATTTAAATGTAAACATGGCGTGTTAACATGTCGTCTATCTGTGGCCCACAATTCCTAATGATATTCTTACTTGTTGTTGTTATGTCATACAGTGATTGTCACAAAGATATAGCAGACAGAGAGACCTTTCAAAGACGTGGAGTTAAGTAGACACAGCGGTGGTCTACATGTGTGTGTCGGTGTCTTCTGTTGCTACACTCATTACAAGTTGCAAATTCATTATTAAGGTTAAGTTACAGAACTGATAACAGCAATTTGAACTTTTGATTTTCTCTCAGCGTCAAGTCTTCTGTTCAGTCTCATTTGCTGTCCCACTGAAACCCCGGTGGCCATTTCAAGTGCGCAGACTGGAGGAATTGGGGTGGGAGTTTTGGGAAGAAGCCCTGAGGCCGTAGCCCTGCCAGTGGTGGATTGTTTGAGAATTACGTCTGGTCCACCATGACTACTGGTCATTAGCTACTTGTCTCCTCTGTAGTGACGGTCTGAGTGGTTGTCTGTCCAAACTACACCAGGGATTTTCTGACAAATGATGGTCAGCCCAGATGATAGGGCATTAACAGTGCCACCCTACATGGCCCAATCGCCCTAAAAAAGATTTAAAGAAGCATAAGATGTCATCATATTGAGAGCACAAAACACTTGATATGCACTGGGCTATGACTAGCAAGTTCAGCTAAAACAGGAGAATGCGACCACCGTTCAAACTTCAATCCCAGTCTGCTCAAAGCCTCCATCCTAATCACGTTGGAAATGAGCAGAAACAATGGAAAGAAAGCGTCAAGGCAGACGAGCATCTTCAAGGCGCGCCATCTTTCTTCCTCGTACTCAAGTTGGTCACTTTATGATGGGCTTACCCTGGCATTTTCTTTTTCTTCTCTTTCAGCTTTATATTCAAGCAAGACTGGTAGAAGAGTGGGCAAGACTGCTGCGTCCCACAATCCAGTTTTTCTTAATTGCAGCTGCTGTCTACGTAGGCCTGTCCCGTGTCTCAGACTACAAGCATCACTGGAGTGATGTGTTGACTGGCCTCATCCAGGGGGCAGTGGTGGCCATATTGATTGTAAGTATCTGCTTCTTACTGACACATAACAAGCAAATCAAATTGTCACCTTTAGCCGAGGAGGGCTTGCCATCGAGCATGCGTACCCGTGGACAGTGGGTGCATCTTGAGGGAGGCTAAGCAGATCCAGTTTGGACTGCAGTAAGTGAAGTTCTCATATGTGGTATGGTGGCCCAGCATGCACTGCAGAGCCACTGGATACCATCAGCTTTGATCTTAGATGTGCCAAATGTGCAGGGCTGCATTAGGGGGTTCTTCTAGGGGATTCCCGGCAGAGACTTTATTAAGTAGCAGGCCTGTTTGAAAATGACGATTATACCTTAAACACTCAGCTTATTTGTATATGATATTTCTGGTTGATCCTTCTGGATTAAACTACTAAATTAGCCCTTTTTCTTCTTGGAGGCAACAGACAGATAAACTCTTTCTTCTGGTTATCCTTAACAATGGCAGAATAACGAGAGGAGAGCTTCTCTTGTGGCGCTCTGACCTTAGATTCTAAGCCAATGCATCCTAGACTGAGATTTAGCAACTTTCTCACGCAGTGCAGAAAATGGATCCAAGCAAGCAAAAGAGATAAAGGACTACATGTTTAATACGCCATGGCAGCCTGGCACTTGACATCTGATGAATACATCGAGTGTACATGCCATCTTAAGGTCGATGCTGCGCTTATTAAGTGGAATTACTTTGGTGTCATACTGACGTGGGAAACGCCTTTTGAATGGGCCGATGCTGCCCTCCTGGTCAGTATGTACAACTTAACGTAACTGCCACATGAACAATATGAACGCTACATTTAAACACTGCATGCCCACACTTTTCATGACAGGAACGCAATACTCACATACAACAAACATGAAAAAACCTTTAAAAAATGAAGCAAAGATAAATGGTAAGCATAAATCAGACACAATAATTTTATGAGATTACACATAGTCTACCTTATTCATGTGCTGCCCGTCTAAGTAATCAACGCAGACCTCAACGGTGACGCTGGCAGTGCAGGATGTCCACGTCTCTGTTCATACCATTTGTAAAAACAGTGCCATCTGTTGGATAGCAGAGACATAGCAACCAGACAGACACTTGGTTTTTGTTTTTTTTTAAATATATTGTTAAACCCCCAAGGGGAAATTGTCTTTTTGCATGACCTTTTGGGGGCCAGAGTGCACGGTCAGCCATTGTACAGCACTTGTCCTTTTATTAAGGTGGATTACAATAAATTAGGGTAACTACATTGACATGCAATGCATATGCATGTGGTGCATTTTCTTTTGGCACACTTTTTATCATGTCTTCATTTAAAACGTATCTATCAAATGATCGATTGCTTTTCACTGTGGCCCTCAGTTTTCGTGTCAGTTTTCAAAGCAGTGCAATGGCATACTGCAATTTAATTCACATCCAAAGGTGTTTAAATATTCTAAACATATGGCAAATTAAGATGCTCAGTTTCGTGTTCAGAATCAACACTGTCAGTACTTAGAAAGACGTGGCTTTCTCCAGGAAGCAATCCAATCACTTGGTTATTTATCTGGTCAACGTCAATAGGTTGTATATGCGGTGGTGTGCGCGTTCGGGCAGCGGTTGTATTGTGGACGGCTTGCTTCTGGCCTCTGATCCCGGCTTGGAGATCTACATTACTAAACGAAGGTTGTATATGCGGTGGTGTTCACGTTCGGGCAGTGGTTGTATTGTGACCTGAAGTTTAGTTTACAGGTTGTGTCGTGTTGTTTGGGCCCAACCTACTGACTCTGGGAAGCCGCTGGGTTTGACTCTGAGGCACTGTGCGCGTGCGCTTTCGGTGCGCCTGGCCTCTGGCATCCAGGCATATATACAACCTTAGTTTAGTAATATAGATAATTAGCTATTTTTGTGCTTAAAAAATCTTTTACCAAAATATATTTACATACCGCTCGTACATTCCAGAATGGATTAATTGTATTTACATACAATCCTATGAGGGAAATTACTTCGGGTCATGACCAAATCAGGTTACGACCAGAGTTTTGGAGCGAATTACAGTCGTGTATTCATAACTTTATTTAGTAAGCCAAAGTTTTAGTCCTGGCGATTCACTGAACATGACAGTTCTGTGCCAAGGCTCTCCACACCTCCAGCCACAGGCCCCTGCAGCCACTGAGGGGTCTCTCCGAGTGTGTTCATCACACCTGGGCACAGCGAATGCTCAGACAGGTTAGTCCGCACAACACTCGCCGCTGCAAACTTATGGCCGATTAGATCATTAGAGTAATTTGGACGAGGACAGATCCTTCAGACAGGCATGTTGTCAGTTCTGTTCACCTGCCTTTTCCAAAGTAACATCAGATAACGGCTTTTGCTTCCTTCCCACTCTCTTGTGGCCAACTCTCCCCTTCGGCACTTTTTTCAACTCATTCTGTCGCTCCTGCCCAACCAATCCTGAGCCGTTTCTATTTCTTGTTTTTTCTTTTTTCTATTAAATTCATGTGACTGTTGCCAAATGCTGCATAAGTGTCACCATTAAACCATCCTGTCAGTATTGAAGACTATGGAAACAGCCCAATTCATCAGTGTTGAAAAAGAATCTTAGTATTAATTACACAAACAACTGCAGCAAACACACCATTTTGGTTACGTAGTGACTGGTGGCCCGTGACTACATTCACAGTCAAAGAGGTTCGACACAGATTAACAAGAGTCTGGTGCTGCTGGGATCCCTGAGATAACCACAGATGTCCCCTGCATGTTGTAGTAGGTAAGCAGGAAAGACCCTTTGCGTGTTCTGCTCGATTCATTTATAACCCATCGGACTCGACACTAAGGGGAGGAAAAGCAGGTAAGCCTTCAGGCAGAGGGGCACTCAAGTGTGAGGCATGTCTGCCATCGAGCTGCTAACGGAGACTCTGTGCTGGCAGATGCAGGTATTGAACGCTGACAGTTCTCGTGGGGCAGCCGCTGGCCGCTACAGGTTCACAGCCTGTCCGTCCGTGGCGAGTGACACTGGAGACGAAAACTTGAAATTGGAGAATCAGGAAAGAGAGGAACAAAAAGGTAATATGGTGTTATACTTGAATACACACGGTGGCTTGGCAAAGGATTTTAACAGCTGAGCGGAAGTCGGCTGGTTACCATTGGTGGACATGCTAGCTGCCACCCCCCTACCCCTCTCTCCGTATGCATTATTCTCATTTGTGTGCCCTTCACCCTGTCATTCAGGGGCAGAGTGAGTTTAGGCAAAATTGAAAAAAGTCATTAAAATCTGAATGTGTCAAAGGACACACCAGGGGGCAAAATTCAAGTCAGGTATTCTGTCTGAACAAAGGGCCATCTTTCTCCTTCCATAAGGACGTTGGCACTTCCTCTATTTATTTGCCAGTGAACAGTAAACCTGCGTATTACAAAAGCATGGCAGTAGAAATGCAGGTGCGGGAGTCCTTGAGCCCAGAAACATTTTTGTTTCCCTCTTTCTTTCTTCCATCAACATTCCTCCAGGTTACTTTATCAGGATGGGGAAATGAAAGCGTTTCCTCTGGTCCACCATCTTCGCTCTCTGGTGAGCCACTTCTGAAGAGTACCATATAGAGTTGGGTCCTTCCTCGTGCTGCTGCTCTTTGAGATGATTATGGCAGCCTGTTGCACTTCACCTTCACGAGTGTACTTTGAGTGTACTTCACCAACATCACAGCCAAGACTCCAAAGCAGATGTGATGTGCAGTGACAGCAGTTTCTGGATCTGCCAGAGTACACGACCAGTGATCATAGGGGAGGACTGAATACGGGACTCCTTCATGCGAGCCCAAATTTCCTATTGTGTTGATAAAAGTATAACACGATAAACATTTTTTAGTTAATCAATGCAGGTTCTCTTTTTTTTTTTTTTTTCTGTGATACGACAAAGCTGAGACAATGAAGAGACATTCATGCTGGCCAAACCGGTCCATGAGCCTCTCTGCTGTTTGTGCAGTCCAGAGCTCCCATTGTCCTTTGTAGTGAGGGCCTCCACTGTTCTCACTTGTTAAGAGATTTGACTTCATTTTGGCTCTTGTATGCATTGTACGTCCAACTCATTGGCTTTAAATTCTGGTCTGACCCTGGTATTGCTGTGGAGTCACACCACAACACATTGCAGTTTGTAGAATTGTACAGTGGTGAACTGCTAGTGGTCTGTCGTGTGGCTCACAGTGTCAGCTAACAGAACTCCGTGTGCTGGCTGCTTCTGAACACTAACGTGTGACAAGTTTAGAATTGTAGCCACACTTGACACAATACACAACAGACATATTAAGGCTAGGAATTATGATAAAGAAAGGATATACAGTAACTAAAAACAGATACAATAAAAAGAGGTAAGGGAAGGCCATCGCTCAGTACGACTGGCTTATGCTGTCTCAGTAGGGTCTTGGACAATCGTATGTCCACCTTCTGAAAGTCAAAGCCATTCTCCTAAGCAACGAACACAAGGATGTCGTCACTGTGTCCCCAGAAGTAGAGCTGGAATCTCAACAGACCAGTTCACGTTTTTAACACTTGGAGATGACTTTGTTCTGAGAATATCCACTTGCATAAGAACACACCTTGTGCGGACCATTACTACCATCACGTCTGATTACCCATCTCCTGACCATCCCATCAACCTCATTTATAGTCCTCAAATTGTTACAATCTACACCGTGAAAATGTAAGTACATCTGTATGTAAACATCCAAAGCCAGGAGGGGTGCAGACCACTGTGACGCCTTGCACCTTAGTCAGGAGGTTTTTAATTATCTTTGACCATAGACCCCAAACCCGCTGCTTGAATCCTCACACAAGTCACGATTTCAATACAGTGGGCTGCCATAACCAACTCCACCTTCACCTCCAGAGTTCTCTACTACAAGTTCTGCTGATATTCCTTCATTTCCTGACCCAAGACTGAAGTGTGCCAAGTGTGCCTGCTGCCCCTCTGCCAATTTGTTTTCCTTTGTCTCTTTTTTTGGGGGGTTAGTTCAACACAAGGGTGAGAATAATGCTTTGGAGACTTTCCTCTGGTGTAGGTCAATGAGGGCACACTTTGTCTTTTCCTGCTTGCACAGCCAGCCAGACACTTTAAAGCTGACCTGCAGTTCTAGCAGTTCCACTAGCAGGAGTGATGAACGCCCATGGCTTTCAAGTGCACACTGGGCTGGCTGTGTGGGGCTCAGCGGCTTGATTGCCAAGTGACTTTGTTCAATCAGTTCTTTATATGCTAATCTTAACTGGGCTTGACTGCCAAAGAATGAACTTCTTCAGCTGAATGCAGTGGTGAAGGTCATTTTCTCAAGAGCTCGTCTGTTGTACTCAGAGGTTCATTGCAGGGCAAGTCGGGCTACTGTCGTCATGACCAAATCAAAGTACAAATTAGTAAAAAAAAAAAAAAAAGTGCGCGAGTGAATCAAACATGTGGAAGGAGCAGGTGACGGTGAGAAGAGGAGGACATGCCATGCTGCCATCAAGAGCTTTAGTGTTTTAGCCTGATGTTAAAGAAGTGCCAGTCTAAGTAAGGAGATGGCTGCTAGGCACTCACTTTTAAAGCTAGCCACCGTTCTGCCACTTACAGGACTGATGCCACCGGCCTACACAATTCTTTTTGTCTTTTCTATCCATTTGATTGGTGTATGCGGACAGAAAACACATTTGCATCTTGCCTTGTGTTAAACGTGATCAGTCTGTTTCTGATCAACTCCAAATGCATTCTGTGATTGGTCACCAGCACATTTACACCCACGTGCCCCCAACTGTGATGCATCTGCTAATGCAAGTGTCAAAAATTCTGGCTAGTGCCCAGACTGCTGCTCTCACTCGACTTTATGTGCAGACGTTGAGAAGTGCCTTTGTGGGAAACAAAATGTGGCTCTAGATTCACAAAATATTCTGGTCTACGCTGGATTAACAAAAATGTTAACACAATTGAATTTTATACCCCTTGTTTGTTAGAAGATTCGTACTGTTTTGTTTTGAGAGACGTATAACCTTTTGAATTTAGCCATGCTTTCTGATAACACTGTCATGCTAACCTTTCTCATTTCTTCCATTAAGGTCACTTCATAAGGTTTACCTTGAGAAAGCCCCCCATTTTCTAGACATAAAACTGAAATGTTTGTTCTCAGCTTTGTTGGCCATTCATCTCGAGACTCAGCTGCTTGAGTGGCTCCTCTTCTGTCACCTTCAATTAGAACAAAAGGCTGGTGAATAAATGGAAGAGAAATGCTGTTAGTAACTTGTTCAGGATTTACTCAGGCTTTTACAATTTGATCCTCCTGTGTAGACCGTGGACCCCCAACAGTTAGGACATCCTGTAAGGCTGGTCTGGGCACATTTATAATAAAACAAATAAAAATGCAGCACACCAGTGCCACATGGAAATACAAGTCAAAAGTTAGGCCCTACCTGAAAGCAGGATTAGGATGACATTAAAAATGATCAATTGTAATTTCTATAACTAAAATATTATAAAACTGATATTGAAGTATCAGTGTCACATGGAAATACATGACGAAAGCGAGACCCCTTCTGAACACAGCATTAAGATAAAACACCCAGCTCCACAGACTTTATACTGAGCGTGCATATGATATACAGACCGGTACCTACAAATGAAAACTAATCTCACCCATGACAGAAATGCAAAGTCCGACCTTCAATGGACGAAATGGAAAAAGCTTGGAGCATTAATGGAACACTTCACTCCAAAGTGCTATTTTTTCTTTGTATGTTGCTTAAACCCCCCATGTAATTTGTAGCGATGGCAGAGAAACATTTTAATCTCATGTTTTCATACATAATGGAGAGAAATGAGTTTCTGATATAAGCAGCTTCTTTGGCAACTTAATGCAGACAAAAGCAAATACTATCAAAACAGCCGTGAAAAAAATCTCATGTCCCTCGTCTCAACATAATCCACGTGCCAAGTCATCTAGTCGTAAGCTCACAACGTCCCAACACATACATTTGTACTAAAATATTGTTGAGTAAACCACTACAGGAAAATTGGGAGCAAAAATGGAACACACGCCGACGTGAATGAGCAACTGAACTGACGGGATGATCGGATGTGTGGATTGTGCGAGGAGGAACCCGAGATTTTTCGTGCCCTTTTTTCTGTTGTGTGCTGTGGTCCAACATTGGTCACCACGGTCAAACTTTATCATGTCTGTTCTGCATGAACACACACGATTAAAACGTTTTTCTCAGCCATCTCTACAAACTACACCCTAAATTAACAGTAAATAAAGACACAGATTTAAAAAATAAAAAAGGGGGGAAATCCTGGAAAGCTCAACAGAACAGCGACCCACCACCCAGTGTTCAGTGCCTCTGTGGCTCTCGTATGAGACTCTCCCATGGTGACTAACAATTTCTCTTCTATTTGGTTTGCAGGTTGCCTTTGTATCTGACTTTTTTAAAGTAAGGACCACTTCCTTTTCTCCAAAGGAGGAAGATATTTCTCACTCAACTTTACATGAAACCCCAACAAATGGAAATCACTATGGCTCCTCTCACTAGACCAAAAATAAATACATAAAGAAATTCAACCAAAAGAACTGATGTGGACACCCTGTGAATGTAATCTTGCTTCTTTCTTTTCTAAGACCTACGTGTGAGCTGAAGAGTCGTGGTGGCTTCACTTCTTTTTAAAAAGAGCCTTGGAGGGACTGCTGCTATACAACAATAAGTCCACTGTGTATATAATATGTATATCTCACAAGTAAACACAAATATTAAAAGCAAATGTATAAGCAGTAACACTTGTTTAATTTGTATCGGTCACTATATATGAAAAGAATGAGCAGCAATTAAGCATCATGTGTTTTTTTTTTTTTTATTAAAAATGTGGTAAAAGCTTAATATGTACAAACTGTTGCATATATTGTATTATCATTAACAACTGAGAAAATAAAACATTTAAGACACCTACAGTAAAATGTTTGTCAGACATTACTAACACCAAAGATGAAGTTGTTGTCGGGTTCACCCAGTGTCAATGAAAGAGCGGAGATGGTGCCAGGAGGCTTCATGGAGAAGTGCTGGGCCTATAAATAAAGACTGGCAGCGAACACAATGTCCCTCTTGATCTTTGCAATACCTGAAAATGAGGAAAGACATTTCATGTGAAACATTGCTGGTGGTACTCAATAGACATTAAACATTTTAAAGCCGATACAATGAACTTTCATCAACAAGTGCTAATTAATAAGTGTGACAGAGCTAACTAACACGTGTCAGTGTTCTCTCTGGGACACGTCTACAAGGAGGCAAAAATGACAAAGTCACGACTTCCTCCGAAAACGTACAGACGCGCTGTGAGCATTCCATGAATGTGAACAGAACTTTGGAAATCACACATGGAGCTGTAGGGGACTAAGAGCTTCTGAGCTGTGCTCCATTAGTTTGAATACATTTATTAATTGACAATAATAAGATAAAGAAAATGGAAGATCTGCAAGTGATTCAGAACAAAGCCAGAGATATCCCTACTTTATACACACACACACAGGGATATACAGTGGATTCACATTATTCAGATCTCTACTTTTTTACATTTTATGCTGCAGCCTTGTGCTAAAATCATTTAAATTAATTTTTTCTCCTCATCAAGCAACATCCAGCACTCCAGAGTGACAAAGTAAAAACAGGATTTTAGAAATTACTTAACATTTACTAACAAACAAGTGAAATATATCACTTTGACACAATTATTCAGACCCTTTCCTCTGTACTTAGTCAAAGCCCCTTTTGCAGCAACTCTGGCCTCGGGTCTTCTACAGAGACGATATCCAGGTGTGTAAAGCTTGTCACGTCATTCCTTAGATACTCTCAGGTCTGTCAGGTGGATGGACACCATTAGTGGACAGCCATCTTCAGGTTCCTCCAGAGATGATCAATTGAGTTCATGTCTGGGCCACTCAAGGACTTTCAGAAAGTTGCCCCTAAGTCACTCCAGTGTTCTTTGCTTTTTGCTTAGGGTTGTTGTCCTGTTGGAAGGTGAACCTTCAGCCCAGTTTAAGATCCAGAGTGCGGGTGTTCTTTAACGATATATCTATACTTTGTTCAGCTTTCCTTCAACCCTGCCTAGTCTCCCAGTCTCCAGAGTCCACAGCATGATATTGCCACCACCATGCTTCATCACTGGAATGGTACTGCACAGGTGATGAGCAGTGCCTGGTTTCCTCTCGGAATGACATAAATCTTCATCTTATTAGATCAGAGGTTCTTCATTCTAACAGTTGGGGAGTCCTTTAGGTGTCTTTCTGCAAACTCTAAGATGCCCTCCTTGTTTCTTTTACCGAGAAGACGCTTCCCATCTGGCCTCTTTAAGATAAAGCCCAGATTGATTGAGTGTTGCAGTGACTGTTGTCCTTCTGTGAGTTTCTCCCATCACAACACCGATTCTCTGGGGCTCAGCCAGAATTCTCATTGGGTTCTTGGTCCCCTTTCTTTCTATGGCGCTTGACCTACAACCTCTCAGGTTGGATATGTGGCACGCTCCAGGAGGAGTCATTGTCATTACAAACCTCTTCCATTTAAGAATTATGGAGACCACTGTGCTGTTGGGGACCTACATTGCTGCAGGAATTGTCTGTAGCCTTCCTCAGATTGTGCCTCAACACAATCCTGCCTCAGAGCTCTGCAGGCCATTCCTTTGACCTCATGGCTTGGTTTTTGCTCTGATGTACAGTGCCAACTGTGAGACCTTCTACAGACAAGCATGTGTCTTTGTAAACCATGTCCAAACACATGAACTGACTATAGGTGGACTCCAAACAAGGGGTACACACATCAAGGATAATCAAAAAAAGGGCTGCACCTGAGCAAGATTTCATGTATCACTGCAAAGGATCTGAATACTTGTGCGAATGGGATATTTCAGTTATTTTAATAAATGTGCACAATTTCAAAAATCCTGTTTTTGCTTTGTCATTCTATTAATTTGGGGATGGTTTTCTAGGGATACTCATACCTACAAAACTTTTGAGGCAACAGGTTGGGTTGTAAGTTACTTTTTAAATGTATCAGTAGGAGGCATCGGGCACTTCCCATTGGCAGAAGGAAGGCTACCTTGCTGCAATGGACCTAGAAATTTTACTCAGTTTGAAAATATGGTGACAAGAGGAGCCCACCTGGCCCTCTTCAGATTGGCCAAGGATATATAGAATGAGTGGGCCAAGACAAGACAGCTGCAAGGAGGTGTGCCCTATCAAGACCTCACCTCTAGGACCCAGCAAGGAATGCCAGTGGTAAAGTTAGTGGGCAAGTTTAAGATACCCTCCTGTCCAATTTTAGCAAGAGATTATCTGGTTTTGAGAGTACACTCCTGAAAGGCCAAAAGATGTCAGCTGCAGCGGTGCACAAGTCTAATCCACATGGAGGGTGGACTTTAGAGAGTGCAGAGACAATGCCTTGTGGACTGCCTCAGAGAAGCTGAGACAAACCTTCTGTTGGCTCCAAAAGGGCAGCTGGAACCTGACCTAGGCATAAATCACAGCAAGGTGTAAAGACCACTCCGGGGACTAAACCCAAGAGATGTGTACTTATTGGAGTTGGCAATGCCACTGGCTAGGGGTTGGGTCCATCTCAGTTCTTGAGGTCAGTGTGGTTAACTTTGGAATTTAATCAGCAACTTTATTACTTGCCACTGCCAAGACATGCCAAGTTCCTTAAGGCATACAATGGAGGGAAAGGAAACCAAACAAATGAGACACTAGGGGCAGCTATAGGAAACACATCTGACACAGCTGGCAAAATAAGATACAATTGAAAGCAACTAGCAGAAAGCACCACTTTTTACTACAAAAATATGTTGTTAAAATGTTAAATAAGACCAATAAAGATACTGGAGAAAAGTAGCTTTGTAGACAAACGGCTGGCTACAAATTGACATTTATGTGATGAATAAACAAAGTGGAACTACAATTGTGACACACTCTGTACACTGTGAGAACCTAATCTGCAATGTTTTACCACAGTTTTGTACACAAAAATAATCCTGTTTGAAAGTAAAATATGAGGTACAACTTAAGGTCATTTGCATTGGTCAAGATTTAAAAATTCAGAACACATTTCTAAGCGCTCTGAGACTTTATAAATATATCAGAATGTACTATTACCTCACTCTTGTCTGATCCAAACTGCCAAAGCAGCTGAAATTACATTCCAGTCCAAAATGTGTGACTATGTTAGAATAAATGGAAATTCTGCTTGAGAATCAAAGATTATAACAGACTTGCATCTGGAAGGCTGGCCTTCTTCTGGGCACCATCCTGAACTCTCTGGAAGCAGTAAGCGACTAGTGGCCGAGCTCCTGACTATCATGGATATCACTTCACTCCCCCTACACTACACCCTCATTAACCAGTGGGCTCCAATGGGTACTTTCAGGGGTCATTTTGCTAGCTTCTATTACAGTGCCTATAAAAAGTATTCTGCCCATTGTAGGTTTTCACATTTTGTTTTTATACAATAATGAATTATAGTGGATTTAAATTAGATGTTTTGATACTGCTCAACAGAAAAACACACTTTAATGTCAAATTGAAGACATTATCTATGAAAAGTGGTCTAAATTAATTACAAACACACAAAATAACTGATTGCGTAAGTATTATTCAATCTTTAATATAAATCATCAGTGGTGCAGCCAACTGGTTTTAGAAGTCCCACAATTAGTTCAGTGGAGGTCACATGTCTAGGGGTTTTAACTGATTGCAGTATAAATGCTCCTGTTTATGTAAAGGCCATCTTGTTTTAAGTCAGTATGGTGGACTAACCTACAAAATGAAGACAAAAGAACACACCAAGTAACTACATGAAAAGGGGATTTGAAAAGCAGAAGTTAGGAGATGGATCCAAGACACTGACTACCTGCTGTAGTCCAGTTAAATAAATCATTAGGAAATGGAAAGACCACGACAAAGCTGTAAATCTGCCCATGCCAGGCCATCCACAAATACTGAATGATCATGCAAGACAGTGATTAGTGAGGGAGGCCACTAAGAGACCTCTAATAACAATGAAGGAAATATAAGTGGATCAAACTGGAGAGACAGGGCAGACAACTACTGTGGCCGGGAGCTTCACCAGTCACAGCTTTATGGGAGTGTGGCACAGAGAAGGCCACTATTAAATATATGCACATGACATCTCAGCTAGGGCTGTGACAAAACACACAAGGGGACTTTGAAATCTGCTGGTAAAAGGTTGGTCTGATGAGACCCAAATCGAGCTCTTTGGCCATCAGACTGAACACCAGGTTTGACCACTGCACATTATCAAAAACACACCATGTCCTCCATAAAGCATGGTGGTGGTAGCATCATGCTCTGGGGATGCTTCTCTGTAGCAGGCCTTGGAAGGTTTCCGAGCGTAAATGAATTCCCAAAATACGGGCAAGTCCTGAAAGAAAACCTGAGGCAGTCTGCAAGAAACCCTGCACCTTGGAATGAGATTTGTTTTACAGCAAGACAACAGTAAAAACTTTAATCCAAAGCTACACAGGAGATTTAAAACTAACATGTTAACGTCGTGAAGTGTCAATTGAGAATTTGTTGCTTGAGAAGTTTTTCAAAGAAGAATTGGGGAAGAATTGTAGTGTCCAGATGTGCAAAGCTTACAGAGACCTGTGAGTGCAGGGTAAGCCATCATGGCACATCTACTGAATAGTGACTCAAAGGGAAAGAATACTTATGTTATTAGTTATTTTGCTTTTTATATTTAGACAACTTTTCATAGATCTCTCTTCACTGTGACATTAACGAGTCTTTTTGCAGTTGATTGTTGTCAAGAAGTACAAATTAAATCAACTGTCATTCAATGCTGTATAACAATAAAATGTGAAAAATGTCCTTATGGGTGCACTGTACATGTATTAAAAAAAAAAAACATTAAACAAAACAAAAATTTAAAGACAAGTAATATTGGACCTGATCTCAGGATGGGTCAGACAGACGAGTAACAGAGAATGCAAGTATTTATATTTTGTTTGAATCTTTGATTTTCAATAGTTATACAAATTTTTGCATCATAGTGGGCGCCTATCTGCGCTTCAAAATTTCAGAAGGGAATACAGTAAGATCAATGCAGGACTGAAAACTGAAACATTTAAAGTACGCTTAATGAAGTCACAAACAAATATAAAATGCTTGGCATCAAAGACTCAAGAGTGTACCACACCTTCTGCAAATTTGTTTTCAAGTTCAGTGTTTCCAATTGCCTTTGCAGCTTGGCACATTTGTCGAAGCAGTTCCTCTAGGCGTCTCATACAACGAATAATGCTACCTGTAAATAAAAAAAGAAAAATGTATTCAACCAACTTTTCAGCATATTCTATGCAAAAACAAGCCATTCAGCAATACACTCGTTAAAATAGTAAATGTTGGAAAGAGTACTACAGTTTTGCTGTTCTAATTTTAAAGAAACATGTTAATATGAAGTTCTACGCCTCCTAGTATACAAAAAAAAAAAAAAAAAAAAAAAACTTAGATTCCCTTACAAATATCTGTTTCAATTTTTTTGCAATAATATATACTTAGAATTTCACACAACCTGTTTTAAATGTTTTGGTCTAAACAAGATCATTACAGGATGAGCTATTGTGCCATCTGATTGGCAGGCACTCCATTCGGCGATGCATTAAAACCAGTGCTTTCAGCATAGTTTAAAGAACCTTCAAATAGATGGGATGGGCGGCTTAACTGCAAATTTTCAAATGCTCTTCATATTTTGGCACCAGGACAATAGAGAGATCTAATTCTAAATTATTCTTTGTTACAGAAAGTTTCACTGTATCAATTTAAAACCAAGAAGTATACTTCCAAAGAATGGAAAAAAACAGCTATGTACAAAGCAAGCAGACCAGTCAAGAGTGGTCTTGGAAGTGTATGCCTTTCATTTGTCTTTATGGCCCCATTCATAGAAAAAAAGACTCCAACATTTTAGTTAGGAGTTAAAAGGGAAGAGTCTTGTTCTTTTGTGTTTTCATATCAAAATGTCCTCTTCCATGTGATTAGTTTGGGGTGGGGGATAATCAATGTGATTACAATAAAACAATGCAGCCATTGTCTTATCAATTACCAGAAAAGAAGGGTTCAAAAGCTCAATGATCACTGTGATGGTTACAGGATTGGCTGGATATGCATACAAATACTTTTCGATAATAAAAGACTGAAAAATGTGACTCCCCCCTTTAAATGTGCTCCTTCTACACAACAGCACATCATAATTTAGGGCTCCACTACTTTAAGCAGTGCTTTAACAGGATGTGTTAGCACTGAGTGCCTTCGTATACTTTAAAATGAAACTTCACAAATGGTCTCAAGCACTGTGGCACACTAGTAGCCACCTAAAAAATACTTCAGACCAATAAACTACAAAATGCTTATTAGTGTTACACAAGGTTAAAAGACTCAGACGCAAGAAGAACAGAATTAATGATGTAAACTGGTATAAAAGATGAGGAATTTGTTTGAATAAAACCCGGAGAAATCAGAAGTCTATTTTGCTTAATTGCTCCACAGAGATTTAAAAGCAGAGATTTAAATTATACCCTTACAATTCAAGCTGCTGCAAAAGGAGCACCCACACTAACCAAAAAGCTTCACTGAATTAACAGTTCAGTTGTTTGAGGAAGCCAGGAAGTGTTATTTAATGTACTGTAGCACTCACAGACGTTTAGATGAAATGTCTTGTTTGTCTTCTATTTTTACCCTACCAGTGGACATAGCTGTGCAAGACTTTAATCAGTATAACACAGAAATCTGGAATATGTGAATGAACAACTTTACTTAAAAATATTCCTTAATACAGAAATGGGACCTTGTTGCACTAAATCCTATTCAAATTCATTAAGACAGCTGATTTAATTTACACATCATATTAAATACTAAGCCCTCCATAATGTTTGAGACAAACACACATTTGCCCTTGATTTGCCCCTCTGCTCATCAATTTAAAAATCACAAATCAAACAATTCAGACATGATTAAAGTGCACATGGCAGACTTTCATTTTAGGGGATTTGCATACATTTTGGTCTTGCCTTGTAGAAAATACTTTTTGCTACATTGTCCCTCATTTCACTATTATGGATGGGACTGTAATCTAGAAACATCTTCATGCAAACACTGGAACAAACACGTAAATGAATTTTGACATACTTTATTAATCCAAGCACATCTCTGGTACTGCAGACTTTCTATTACTATTATTTAATTGTACCTGATGCTTTTTATTCATTTTTTAAAAGTGAGCTCAAAAATTACTCACATCACAGCTAGCAAGAAACACTTATAAAATGAACAGGTAGGGTTCTGCAAGTTGCAAGCAGCTTTTGCTTTTCCCCATAAACTTTAGCAGACTGAAGTACAAAATAATCTGTCTATAGTTATAAAATGAAATCATCTGTGAAGTCACAACAGCTTTTGGAAATTCATTCAGTGTAAGGATCACTGTTACGTTCCAATTTTTTCCACTGAATTACACCATACAGCGCCATGAAAATTATAAAGAAGGACAGCAGTTGCTGGCACGCTAAGCACATTTATACACATCTGTAATTCCATTTATTTTTGGAATCTTCCTGCACTTTGTCTACAGCTGTACATTTACGCACATCAGTCACCGCACATCGTTTTCAGGCTCATGAAGAAGGAATTACAACACAAGAGAATAAAGAGAGGCCAGTAACAAGCAAGCACTCCAGCACAATTCTTCTTGGTGCCTCCTAAATTTTAAACCTTCCATGACCTCCCCGAATGAGTTCTTTCAAACACTGTTTTCTCTTTTATTAATAAAAGTTGAAATAATTTGTATTTAAGGTAACACTTATCTGCATTTTGCAGCATATGTAAAAAATCTATTTAAATTTAGCAATTAACCTTCTATGCCTTTTCATTCTTACCCACAGTAACAATAAAAACTTCCATTAGTGTCTCTACTTGCTTCTCAGTGGCTTTCCTCTAACAAATGGTACTAGCTAGTTATTCAGCATCGCCTAGATGAGAATGTGGAAAAGTAATTACAAAATGATGTATTATCAAACCTTATTATTCTCAAACAAATTACATTTAGTATATAACTACTGTTAGTACTGGAAAGATTCTCTCTATAGAGTATTTCTATTCCTCCTCCTGGGCTAAAAATCTTCAAACAACGTTAAATAACCATGGAGACAATTTGGATTCACTAAAGGTAGAGCTTAGGACAATGATAAAAGTAGCTTGACTAAAGAAAAAAAATTAATTGTAACAGGTGCGAATAGAATGAAATAGAGTGAATTGAATGAAAGGTAAGTAAGATACAGTGGCTTGCAAAAGTATTCGGCCCCCTTGAACTTTTCCACATTTTGTCACATTACAGAAACAAACATGAATCAATTTTATTGGAATTCCACGTGAAAGACCAATACAAAGTGGTGTACACGTGAGAAGTGGAACGAAAATCATACATGATTCCAAACATTTTTACAAATAAATAACTGAAAAGTGGGGTGTGCGTAATTATTCTGCCCCCTGAGTCAATACTTTGTAGAACCACCTTTTGCTGCAATTACAGCTGCCAGTCTTTTAGGGTATGTCTCTACCAACTTTGCACATCTAGAGACTGAAATCCTTGCCCATTCTTCTTTGCAAAACAGCTCCAGCTCAGTCAGATTAGATGGACAGCGTTTGTGAACAGCAGTTTTCAGATCTTGCCACAGATTCTCGATTGGATTTAGATCTGGACTTTGACCGGGCCATTCTAACACATGGATATGTTTTGTTTTAAACCATTCCATTGTTGCCCTGGCTTAATGTTTAGGGTCGTTGTCCTGCTGGAAGGTGAACCTCCGCCCCAGTCTCAAGTCTGTTGCAGACTCCAAGAGGTTTTCTTCCAAGATTGCCCTGTATTTGGCTCCATCCATCTTCCCATCAACTCTGACCAGCTTCCCTGTCCCTGCTGAAGACAAGCACCCCCAGAGCATGATGCTGCCACCACCATATTTGACAGTGGGGATGGTGTGTTCAGAGTGATGTGCAGTGTTAGTTTTCTGCCACACATAGCGTTTTGCATTTTGGCCAAAAAGTTCCATTTTGTTCTCATCTGACCAGAGCACCTTCTTCCACATGTTTGTTTGTTGTGTCCCCCACATGGCTTGTGGCAAACTGCAAACGGGACTTCTTATGGTTTTCTGTTAACAATGGCTTTCTTCTTGCCACTCTTCCATAAAGGCCAACTTTGTGCAGTGCACGACTAATAGTTGTCCTATGGACAGATTCCCCCACCTGAGCTGTAGATCTCTGCAGCTCGTCCAGAGTCACCATGAGCCTCTTGGCTGCATTTCTGATCAGCGCTCTCCTTGTTCGGCCTGTGAGTTTAGGTGGACGGCCTTGTCTTGGTAGGTTTACAGTTGTGCCATACTCCTTCCATTTCTGAATGATCGCTTGAACAGTGCTCCGTGGGATGTTCAAGGCTTTGGAAATCTTTTTGTAGCCTAAGCCTGCTTTAAATTTCTCAATAACTTTATCCCTGACCTGTCTGGTGTGTTCTTTGGACTTCATGGTGTTGTTGCTCCCAATATTCTCTTAGACAACCTCTGAGGCCGTCACTGAGCAGCTGTATTTGTACTGACATTAGATTACACACAGGTGCACTCTATTTAGTCATTAGCACTCATCAGGCAATGTCTATGGGCAACTGACTGCACTCGGACCAAAGGGGGCTGAATAATTACGCACACCCCACTTTGCAGTTATTTATTTGTAAAAAATGTTTGGAATCATACACTGTGTCAGGTAAACCATTAGCTTTTATAAGTTTCTCTTTCAAAACGTAATGAAAATTAAACCTGGGAGAGTACAACTTCCCAGCAATATACTGGCTTCAAACAGTTTTTGGTCAGTTTCTGAACTCTTCTCGTATCCAGGCAGGGACACCTGCATTAGGGGAAATGCATGAATTTTATAACTAACTTTCTGGATGTGTTATTATTATCACTTACTGACATCATTATGGTTACAAAATTAATTTATAACTTCTGATGCCCACAATATAATGCAGTTTTAAGGTGAATTAGAATAAAAGGCTTACAGTGCATCCGGAAAGTATTCACAGCGCATTACTTTTTCCACATTTTGCTATGTTAACAGCCTTATTCCAAAATGGATTAAATTCATTTTTTTCCTCAGAATTCTACACACAACACCCCATAATGACAACATGAAAAAAGTTTACTTGAGATTTTTGCAAATTTATTAAAAATAAAAAAAATTGAGAAAGCACATGTACATAAGTATTCACAGCCTTTGCCATGAAGCTCAAAATTGAGCACAGGTGCATCCTGTTTCCCCTGATCATCCTCGAGATGTTTCTGCAGCTTAATTGGAGTCCACCTGTGGTAAATTCAGTTGATTGGACATGATTTGGAAAGGCACACACCTGTCTATATAAGGTCCCACAGTTGACAGTTCATGTCAGAGCACAAACCAAGCATGAAGTCAAAGGAATTGTCTGTAGACCTCCGAGACAGAATTGTCTCAAGGCACAAATCTGACTATGGTTACAGAAAAATTTCTGCTGTTTTGAAGGTCCTAATGAGCACAGTGGCCTCCATCATCCATAAGTGGAAGAAGTTCGAAACCACCGGGACTCTTCCTAGAGCTGGCCGGCCATCTAAACTGAGCGTTTGGGGGAGAAGGGTCTTAGGGAGGTGACCAAGAACCTCACTCTGTCAGAGCTCCAGAGGTCCTCTGTGGAGAGAGGAGAACCTTCCAGAAGGACAACCATCTTGCAGCAATCCACCAATCAGGCCTGTATGGTAGAGAGACTATCAACAGCGAAGCACGTATTAAATATCAATGCCTATGTAATCAGATTCATCAGTTGAGGCCATGACACATTTGATGGTCACATGCCCAGCGACTTACTCCAACTAGTTCACGATTCATTTTGATAAAAACAAACAGTCACAGGGTGAGATCTGTATGCACAACCAATTATTATATGCAGCTAAGAGGAATAAGGAATAGTGGTGTTTTGGACTTTACAAACAAAAAATGCTCTTCTGTTTTATGTACCACCATACCCTAGAAGAAAAGAACCAAAAGGGGTCGATATCGCGACTAAACTCACTGTAGCAGTCAATCTTTTGAATAGAATTGTCTCAGTCAGTTGTTAACTGTCACAAAAAGAAGCGAGCATGACTGTGCTGAAGGTGGACGTGCACTCATAAAATGAGTTATTCCCAGTGATTTTAACAAGATCAGCAAATGCAGATGGCATACCGACATACCCAGCAACTAGTTGCACAATGTGACATTGGCTTTAACTCTATCAAGCCTACTAGGTCTAGATACAACGGTGTTTTCAACATTACAGATTTTTACAGACAGTACACATATCAAATAAAACTGATAAATTATATCTGACACCTTGATAAACTAATGGGTTCTTAAGGGCAAAAAACCTCACTGTTGCTGAAAGAGGCCTTTTTTAAACAAACCTATTTTGGGAGTTAAAAATAAGTTCTCTCTCTTTCTTGCTTTTTCTCCGAAGTACAATTAATCCTGGCAATGATTAACTTAAACCTAAAGGCTATGACGGCCAACACAAATTATGGTTCCTGGTATTGATTTATCTAGTATTTTAGGAGAATGTTTGAGCATGTGGGTTTAATTACTAATCTTAAGATATAATGAAAGAAAATTGAACTAAAATTATTTTGTGAACAGCCAACTTTGTGCATTTTGGCAGGCTAGTTTCAAAAAGAGTAACAAAAACACAAAGACAAAAGACTCTTCCAATAAAACATTTGTAAACACTTTACATTATAATTATCCATCAAGAACTAAGCATAACATACTTTAATGGAACATCCACAGTGAATCACAAAAGTTATTCTTGCTGAGTTCATGTTAGATCTGACAAACTGGAGAAAAACTTTGGCAACTCAGTGTAACTTTACAACATTTGCATGTAGTAAATGAGAGATACAAACCTCCCATTGGGAAATTTCACATAAATTATCTCCATATGATATCTATAGGACAACAGTTTTAATATATATTTATTACCTCATTTCACCTTGTTGAGATGCCCCCACAATCTCATTTTCATAACATATCAACACAAAATTATCAAGCAATATAGTGGAAATCATAATAGCATTAAAAAATGCAAGTGATCTGGTGATGTAGAATGAAAACGAAAGTGAGGTACCGACATCAGCTGATCGGTCAAACGTTCGCCTGGGAGAACAGACATTTACGATGACAGGAGGTACAAATCATAGTGTCTCACCGTGACTGCCACTGCAACAGACGTTTTATGTCGATTTATGTGTGAAACCATTGCTCTGTGCACTTTTCAGAAAACTGGGTTATTTGGAAAAAATATTAGCCCTCAAAGAGTTGCTAATGAACATAAACTGTTTATGCTGCTCCCTGATAAAAGAAAATATTTCTGTTGCTATCTGTTCAGATAAAAAAGAAAACAGATTTAGAAATGTTAACTTGCTATGGCTTGGAAGGTGCCTGTTATAATGTTGTGATCGTGACTCTTGACTCTGAGGGGTAACTTGTTTTTCTATATCAAACTAGATAAAACGTTAATGCCCTGGCAGTGGCAAATAGCTTTGGTTTTATCTTTGATTTGATAACATTAATGTTTAAGTTGAGATTTACAAGAAATATTTTACCTGCTACTATGTAAAGGGAATACTGCCGATAAAAAGCACCTTATTTGTTTAAAGTGTTTGCAAACCAAATATACACAATACACTACTTTTGAGTTCATTATTGAATTTTGCACATAATGTGATTGTTGTGATTATCTGCGTTGGCAATCATGTGATTACATTTTTTAATATCTGCCCAGCACTAAATATATACACACATACATACACACACACGTAGTAGGGAGGGAGCCTAGATGGAATTCTTTGCATTTATATAGCGCTTTTCTCACTACTCAAAGCGCTCAGCAATTGCAGATTAAGGGCCTTGCTCAAGGGCCCAACAGAGCAGAGTCCCTATTGGCATTTACGGGATTCAAACCAGCAACCGTCCGATTGCCAGTGCAGATTCCTAGCCTCAGAGCCACCACTCCACCAGAGTGGTAAGCTTCCCCCTCAATAAAAATGCTTGTTGTTCCTGTTTGAGGTTGCTAATAAAGCTGATCATTTTTAAGATTGTGACTCAGCCTCCTGTTTTTGGGGTGTAAGACAGTGACTCGTATGTATGTATGTATGTGTATATATATAATAAATGAAAGATCAACTATAATTTACCAATACCTGATACAAAAACTGTTATCTTCTATTTAACTTTCACAATATATTGTTTCTTAAAAACTTCTCCTTTGAAACAAATCTCCTACTGTACATTATAAATAACTTTTATAAATCCCTTCTTTCTGAGTTTCAGAAAACTACAAGGAGATATACAGTAGGCAATTAAAACCGGATTCAGAAAGTTGTCATTTACGCTTTACTACATAGTTTGTAAAAAGCATCACAAAACTAAATAATTAAAAAAAATTTAAACAAAAAAGGAATACATAATATTAGTAAAAAGAATTTAAATACAATTTTCCAGCAATACTATATCAAAAATCAAACAATCTACTATTTTCTCATTTCAGTTGTACTGACCTCTACATATCAATTTATGATGCCACAACTCCAGTTTTATATCAGCTCCTAAAGTTCAACAATAAACTGAAAAAAACAACATGTTAGCAAAACTAAACTAAAACTATATAATCTAAACATCTATTATGACCTTACAATAAACAAGGATTGATCTGTTAACTGTTCTTTAAATAATAATGCTTCACATAATAACCTTTAAAAGTAGATGTGGCTTTCCTTCCTAGAAGGAAAGCGGACTGAATCAGACTTCTGTGCTGCCAGATTTTTTTAATGCTTGAACTCACTTGACAGTAATGTGATCTTACTACAGGGAACATGGAAGTGGTCCAATTCACTAAAAATAAAAAAAATCTAAGCAGAGTAAATATAAGATGACCAACTGCACTTGGAGAAGCAGAAATTTTCATTCTATTATTATGTATACTGTACTTTTAAAAGGAGATTGCTTTCTTCAAATAAAAACTATACTGATTCCACCATAATTAACTACAACTTTCCTTTTTTTAAACTGGTAAAAAAATAAGTTTAGATAGAGCAGCTAGATTTGCTACTCTTTTTGAATGAAAACCTAATAAAATATGCATGGAAATGATATTAAAAACTCTAGCAAGAAAACGTATTAAATTATAATGACATCATCTAAAATAATGTAGTTTATTTTCTCCATTTTCTGATTAAAAATAACATTTTAAAGAATTCAGTCATAACTGGCTATGGTATATCTTATTGTAAAGTTATTTTTAACAGTTAATGATAAAGTATTAAATGGGCACCAGGAAACATCACCATAGGTTATGTAAGATATGACAACGTAGAATGTAATAAGCCTACAGTAGCCTAGGACTAGAGTATTCCTCACACCCTAGAGAACGCCCTCATTATAGCACCACCATTACAGAATCCTCATGATAACCTAATGAACTGCAAAATGCAAATAATTCTTTAAAATTATATTGCAAATTATTTTATGATATTCAATTGTACTGTTGTTCATGATGTTATTAATGATTATATTTACAGGATACTAGTATATTATTTTTACACACTTTATATTTGGAAGAAAATGAGTACAACAAATATGGTGATATTATGTGATTATTAAAATGTCAAGTATGCAACAATGAAATGTATTACTTCTGAATTCTAATTACTCTTTCATTAGATGCGCAGATAATGTGCTGATATAACAGAAGAGCATTAAGGGTTAGGGTTGTTAGGGTTAGAGAGGGGTGTCTCTGAGGCTTGAGCCATACAACCCTAGACTTGGGTAACTCTTCTCCCCAGTACCTTCCAACACCCGAAACAAATTCTCTCACCCATTTCTGGGTTTTGTGGTAAATGGATTTGTATACTAGATGCAAAAACTCATCTTATTCTTCAGAAATGAGCCTTCGTCATATTTCTACATTTTCAACATTTTAAATGAAATCTAGAAAAAGTGTAATTGTTTCATTCTACTCTGGTAACAATAAAACAAACTTTACAAAAAACATTAATAAAATCTGGAAAATTCAAATGTAAATTTTACTGTGACAGAAAAAAAGCAACTTTACTACCTCTTAGAAAAGATGCATTTTAACATTTAAAGGAAGAGTTACTATGTACCTTTAAAGGCTGTGCATTTTGCTGATATAATTGAGAAATGTATTGCGCAATATCTGGAAGGAATAGCTGGCCATATTGTTTTTCATCTTGTCACTATAAATGCTACACAGCTGTTAAATTAAAGTCTGACTTTGTTGTATGCATAAAATACACCCAGTCTGCAACCCTTTTAAGCTGGATGCTCACAATTCAGAGTACATTGTACCATATAGCTGTTGTACACCACTTTTACTTTTTCTGTACAGAACACAGACAATTCTCTGTGATTAGACAGCTTACATAATGTGTTTAAAAGCTTCCCTTTTTGCAGCCTCATGAATTAGGGGGACAATCTACCATGCAATTTTGCATCTATTAGCTTTAAACTAGTCATCTGTGTTTCACAGCACTTCTTGTTTAAGGGGGTAGCATTACAAAGGATTCTCCTAGTCCCACAATTGCAATCTTAATAAATATGTAATGCTTATTAATATGAGCATTGCGGTTTAAAAATCTAAAATAGAAAATAATTTTCTTATGTAAAGCAGGCCTTGACTGGGTATTTATAAAGCACTTCAAATCTAGCAACAAAGACAACAAGCCTTAACTGGCTGAGCATCAAATTCCTGTGAAAATATCCTCTATGGCACAAGTCCCATGTTTAAGTCTATTGACAAACTAAGCATGCTATGTGTTCCTGGAAGTTAGATCAGAGGTAAAGTAACATGACCTCTTCAATGCCTCTCTCTTTTCTTTGTAGCTAAACCTCATGTTAGTTCCAGATGGTAGTTATACAAACTAAAACTTTGTTCCTATTCTAAAACAGGAAGTTGAAAACAGCTTAATAAAAAAAGAACACACATGCATAAATCTGCCTGAGAATTTACAAAAAGGGACATTACATACTCTATTTTAATAATTAGAAACAGCTATTCTTTTTGCATTTCCACAATTTCTTTCCGATTTAATATAATAAAGTTAAATAAACAACAGAGACAGTAAGCATTGTAGTGAGTACACTCATACCTTGGGACTATGGTATAAATACCATAGCACTGGATTTTTTTTTGCTGACAAGGATTGCCACAGAAAGGATTTTTATACTATCTTCCAATTTATATGCAACACTAAGCATATATGCAGCAGCTAGAACAATTATGAAGTTCAGAATTCACTAAATATTTAGTGGTGCAGAAAATATAGTAGGTCAGACATACAACTGTCAGTCTCATATTTACAAACAAATCATACATGCCCTCTTAAAATAAAAAGATGTAACATATGGCACACATGAATACTGAGGGCTTCAAAAATTAGCACACTGATAAATTACTAGCTTTTTAAACCACCTCAACCCTACATATAATTTCACTCAATGAAATGTCTTACATACCATGGAAGCCAGATACTTTGCTTTAAGAAATTCAGCTCAACCCCACTCACTTTCTCACTTGTCTACCACAGAGATATAACAAAACTATACTGAAACTATATACTAAATGCTTTCATAAAAATACAAAGTTAAACATGCCTGGAATAGAACCATAGAATTAGAATCTTAGGAAATGAACTAAATTAAGTCCTTGACTGAATAGATGCTGCATCTGTCTGTATACAAGCTAATTCAGTTGTCTCTCAACTCAAAAGTATATATTGATTCCATACTATCTGCCTGGACTGATGCCATGTATAGGGTTGGCCCCTGTTATTACACAGAGATGGTTGCCACAGTTCCTCATTGACTTACAACATGCTTTCACGGTTTGTAATTTCTTTAATGTTCTGCTGCATTTCTTACATTTGTGTACACTGTAAACTCTCTCCATTGTTCATAACCTCTGTGAGTCAAGAATGTGATTCTTCTCTGCTTTCCCGAAAATTTAAATCTTTTATCCTCTCCAATTGTCGCTTCTCTCTCGTCATCCTATATTCATGAACTAATTAATTAAAAAGAAAACACACCATTTACAGACAAATTGGCTTATTCCAGTTTCGGTTCCATTCCGGTTTTCTTTTTGGTGAGTCACAGAGTTCCTTGTACTTCATGCACATTCCTTGGGACTCTTAAATTTTTCACTACACCTAGCATAAGCCTCTGATAGTGAATTTCATAGAACAGATATAAAAGATGGATCCTTTCTGTATACATGCACATAGTTTGCGTTGGCACAGTTTACTTCATACCAAAATGCAGTGAAAGCCTGGTTATATTTCGGCTATGCTAGTTGCACAGCTTTCACTGTATCTACAACATTTACTAACTTTCTGTTAGCATCATTACTTCATTTAAACATTCCTCAGCTTCTGTTAAATGGTGAAAGCTGACC
>JANRMT010062823.1:1401157-1476499 GCA_026402145.1 Polypterus bichir lapradei
GATAAATTATAAAAGTACTGTATAAATGAAGTACATTTTACTTTAACAAATAGACATATGCCTGTCAAATAATTACCTTACATTTGGTATGAAATTAACATGGCCCAGTTGGTCAGTAATTAATATCAATCACAACCAAGAGGGACGGGAGGTATGAAAAAAAGAAAAAAAAAAAAAAATCCTGAACATGCGTTTCACAAAATGGCAGATTTTTTTCTTTAAGACAAAACAGGGGAAGATGAATAATACATTGGAAAACAAAAGCAATGTGATTGTAATATTCTGCCACAACTGTTGAACAAGATGGCAGCATCACAAAACATTCACTTTTAATTGCTACATAAAATTTTATAACAATTTGTTTTTCTAAAAAGTTGTATTTTATTAATTCTATTGATATTAATAGAACAGAATAAAACTACACAAAATGTCACAATGAAAGAGTGAACTATACTATATAGCTTAGGATAAGCCAAATTCAATGAAGTACTTTGATTAAGATGATACACTTTAATGTCTACAACAGCCACACATTAACCACCTGAAAAATGCTCCAGGGGCGGTGTACAATGGCTGACCCTGCGCTCTTCCCTGCAACGGTCATGAGAAAACACAATTTCCCCTCAGAGATTAATAAAGGGGGGAACAAACTATACCTTACTCTGGCAGCGTGTTTAACAAGCATATTAACTAATTAACAAGACATGACTATTAAAATATAAAAAATTATATATTAAATGTTCTTATGTGTACCAAATATTTATTTCATTGCCACAAGGCAAAAATAAAGTGATTTACAAAATGATTAAGTATCAACATGTTTTGAAACAAATGGAAAAAGAACACAAGAAATTTAGGACTTGACACTTAAGAACTTGATATATTTATATAAAGAAAATACAAAGACCTGCTTATTTCACAGGCAACTCTCCCCTTCATTTCAATGACATCTAAAGAAGTTGCAAAGCCTAATCTTCTAAGAACTCTTTTTCGACATTTGAGCTCATCCATTTGCAAAACAGTCCGGGCTTTCTTCAGTTCCCGCTTTGCAGCCTTTATATCTCCTGCAATCTAAAACAAACATACAACTTTAACATACACAAAACAAGTTTTAATGTTATTGCTTGAGGATCACAGCATGTGAAATGTTCATTAAGAAGAACACAACTGCAACTTAGTTTAAAAATTTATGAGTTTGAGTACAAACCTCCCTTCTAAGGTGGTAAACATTTAAATATTATCCCAAGTTAGAAATTTGAATAACTTAGTTATACCAGCACCTACCAGCTTAAGTACAAAACAACATACCCAAATAAACCACCAACAGCATTTACTTGACATTACTGATTTTACTTTAATAGTATTTCCTCTAATTTTCTAAAATGCTTAAAATGCATCATTTACCTGGGCTTTCTTTTCACAGAGATTGTATACTGATTCAAGATTTGGATCATTATGTAGAGAATGAGAATACATTCTGTGTTCAAATGCTTCCACTTTTTGAATTACTTTCTTTAGGCCTTGGTCCTTAATTCCCATATCATCAATTGGATCAAGCAGTGGAACTCCGTCTGGAAAACGTTTGTGGACTTCCTTATAAAGACAGTAGGAAAAAGCTTTTAAGTAAGCAGAGGATGATAAAAATGTACTTTATAAAAAGTCAAAAACCTTACACTTTATAAAATGAATTACTTTCACAACTTCTGGTGTTAAATGCAGGTTTCAATATTGAAGTATAAAAATTAAATATAGCTGCATGTGACTTAAGTTGTGTCATGAGAAAACAGGAGGACTAAAATGACAAGACTTCGACTATGGGTTACAAAACGTAAAATTATAGTATATGTAAAACTTTCACATTAAACATTTTAATGTGTAAATTTTAATATGTGTTTGATTACTTGTGCAAGCAACACTTTGTACCTGATGCTATATTATGTTTACGAAATGAAGAACTTCATGAAGCTGGTTGAGACCTTTCTAGTGTCAGCAACAGAATTTGTCTGGTGGTACTGTAACAGTGATCAGAATAAGTATTACACAACAACTATCAAAATCCTGCTGCAACTGTGTCATCAAACTAAGCCCCTTTACAAAGACAAAAAGAAATAAATAAATACTAGTGGATGCTTTGTAGTTGGCTTTAAATTATTAACTTGTTTTCTGCTATACCTACTAGCGTTAAGCTACTTTATTTTTTGAACATGTTCAAAACTATGTCTTTGGAAATTATTTTTGTTGTAATTGTATTTGCTTATTTGACTGTTCACATTTCACAGATATTCTCTGAGCTATTTTATATCTTCTAGCACAAGGTTGGATTCTGCGGTTTCCAACTCACATGTAGAAAGCCTGAATGAAATTTAAGTGGATATCCTAACTCAGATGTACTTCATATCCATCCATCCATTATCCAACCCACCATATCCTAACTACAGAGTCACAGGGGTCTGCCGGAGCCAATCCCAGCCAGCACAGGGCGCAAGGCAGGAAACAAACCCTGGGCAGGTCGCCAGCCCACTGCAGTACTTCAAATCATGATTCCAATTCATCTACACCACAATATGTTAACTATGAAACTCTGCTAACTCTTAGAATTCTGACAGATGTGGAAAACTAGTATATGTCTGTTAGCTATTCTCATGATGAACAGCTGAATGGAAATTTAACGTCTAGGGAAGTATACTGCTTAAAAACGATTTAGTCAATATGTTCTTGCAACTGTTCTAGGACTTTGCTAGATTTTTTTTTTGGCACAAAGCACAGCCTGTCCATTCGCAGATCAGTACACTACTGTCACAATGTGAACACTGCTCTACTATTATCCCAATATTACACATCATAACACTGCTGTGCCACTAGCACTACACTGTCAATTACCAAGTAAAATGGATCTATAGACTTGTGCTATATACCACATACCCAGGCATGAATTAGCAGGAAAAGGGATCAGCTTGCAAAAGTTGGTGTCACATCTTTGTGTTCTTTGACCATTATAATAAACACCTTCTTCTCTCCCATTGACTGAAATCGAACTAGGATGCATTGACAACTGCCACACTCTAACCATGACGAATTAGAATGAGTTTAGCATTTTATCATGCCTCTTGTACCACCATTAAACTCAGTGTTTAGATAAAAATGAAATCAAATTTTATTTGTCACATACAACTTATATATACAGTAAATTGTTTAACAACTTTATATACATATTCAAAAATTAACAGAATTATACATTCACCTAAAGGATTAGGAACACCTGTTCAATTTCTCATTAATGCAATTATCTAATCAACCAATCACATGGAAGTTGCTTCAATGCATTTAGGGGTGTGGTCCTGGTCAAGACAATCTCCTGAACTCCAAACTGAATGTCAGAATGGGAAAGAAAGGTGATTTAAGCAATTTTGAGCGTGGCATGGTTGTTGGTGCCAGACGGGCCAGTCTGAGTATTTCACAATCTGCTCAGTTGCTGGGATTCACACGCACAACCATTTCTAGGGTTTACAAAGAATGGTGTGAAAAGGGAAAAACATCCAGTATGCGGCAGTCCTGTGGGCGAAAATGCCTTGTTGATGCTAGAGGTCAGAGGAGAATGGGACGACTGATTCAAGCTGATAGAAGAGCAACTTTGACTGAAATAACCACTCGTTACAACCGAGGTATGCAGCAAAGCATTTGTGAAGCCACAACACGCACAACCTTGAGGTGGATGGGCTACAACAGCAGAAGACCCCACCGGGTACCACTCATCTCCACTACAAATAGGAAAAAGAGGCTACAATTTGCACAAGCTCACCAAAATTGGACAGTTGAAGACTGGAAAAAATGTTGCCTGGTCTGATGAGTCTCGATTTCTGTTGAGACATTCAAATGGTAGAGTCAGAATTTGGCGTAAACAGAATGAGAACATGGATCCATCATGCCTTGTTACCATTGTGCAGGCTGGTGGTGGTGTAATGGTGTGGGGGATGTTTTCTTGGCACACTTTAGGCCCCTTAGTGCCAATTGGGCATCGTTTAAATGCCACGGGCTACCTGAGCATTGTTTCTGACCATGTCCATCCCTTCATGACCACCATGTACCCATCCTCTGATGGCTACTTCCAGCAGGATAATGCACCATGTCACAAAGCTTGAATCATTTCAAATTGGTTTCTTGAACATGACAATGAGTTCACTGTACTAAAATGGCCCCCACAGTCACCAGATCTCAACCCAATAGAGCATCTTTGGGATGTGGTGGAACGGGAGCTTTGTGCCCTGGATGTGCATCCCACAAATCTCCATCAACTGCAAGATGCTATCCTATCAATATGGGCCAACATTTCTAAAGAATGCTTTCAGCACCTTGTTGAATCAATGCCACGTAGAATTAAGGCAGTTCTGAAGGCGAAAGGGCGTCAAACACAGTATTAGTATGGTGTTCCTAATAATCCTTTAGGTTAGTGTAAATGTTATAAATAATAATAATAACTAAAATATAAACTACATACAGTGGTACCTTGAGATAAGAGTGCCCCAATGTACGAGTTTTTTGAGATACGAGCCGTCACTAGGTTGATTTTTTGCCTTGAGTTACGAGCCAAAATTTGAGTCAAAGAGCATTCCGAGGAACTGACGACGGAGGAGTTGACAGAACTACAGATGCGGCAACATACAGAGGTTCTGCAGGAGATTGGTATCGTGGAGGAGGTTCTCTCTTAAAGTGAGATAACGGAAGTGTTTGCAATGTGGGAAAAAGTTTTGAACTTTAAAGAAAAGAAACACCCTGAAAAAGTTACAACTGATCATGCAGTGGCGCTATTTAATGACACTTGTTTAACACTTGATTTTATTGAAAAGAAACACCAGTTGCTACTGATTGTGCAGCAGCGCTATTTAATGACACTTATTTAACACTTGATTTTATTGAAAAGAAACACTGGTTGCAACTGACCATGCAGCAGAACTATTTAATGACACTTTATTGAAAAGAAACACCAGTTGCTACTGATTGTGCAGTAGCGCTATTTAATGACACTTTATTGAAAAGAAATACCAGTTGCAACTGATCGTATAGCGGCGCTATTTAATGACACTTGTCTAACACTTTCTAACACTTGTCTTACTTCTTTTCTTTATTGAAAAGAAACACCAGTTGCAAGTGATCGTGCAGCGGTGCTATTTAATGATACTTGCCTAACTCATTTCAGAAACATTCTAAAGGGGAGGATTAAACAAAGCACCTTGGACAGGTTTCTATTGAAACGGCTTGAGAATGAAAGTGACGAAAGCGTGCCAAAAAAGAAAAAACTAGTGAAGAAAACTGAGTTAAGCAAAAGTGAACAAAACTACAATACGCTAATCGGCTTCGCCAACATCTGTTTATTTCTTTAGATTCTCTTATGTATTAGGTTTTATTTTGTTTGTATACAATATTTGTTCATTATAAATACATTTTTAATGTTGAAAACATTTAAGAAAAAATTGGGGTGTTTTTTGGGGGCTGGCACGAATTAATCTCATTTCAATTAATTTCAATGGGGAAAACTGATTTGAGATACGAATATTTTGACTTACGAGCTCAGTCACTGAACGAATTAAACTCGTATCTCAAGGTATCACTGTATATACATATAAAAAAAAACTTAATTTAAGAGAGTTAACAATAGTATATCATGTAATTCTAGACACTTTTCTTATTCAACATACAGATGGACTATGGGGAAAAGTTTGTACTCAGAGTCTCTATTAACTGGCTGCAACACAGAAAAGAGGCCATTATCTGACAAGGATGAAAGCCTGTGTTATTCCATAAAAGGTAATGTCAGGTCTTAATATTCCATTTAATCAACTGCTGGTTATGAACTACAGGACTGCTTTTGATGGGACTTTTCAGTGTTGTCCTCTTGTTCTTGATACAGTGAAGACTCTGCTTCCCTGTTCCAGGTAAATTTGTGCTGGTGCTGTACTTAAGACCTTTTAAAAAAAGAAGTGCTGCCTACATTCCCTCCAAACTGCACATACAAGTTCCAATATACTGCATAAACTACTTTAAATATTGCGTTGACTTCACATGTATTGAATTATCTAACTAAGCAGTCAATATTGTGTTAAGAAACACCCAATAATTACATATGCAGGTGCAAAATACAGAAAACAAGCAAAAATGTGTTTTGTTAACATTCATTATTACCTGATAAAGACGTGCTAATAACCTTAACAGTGTTTGCTAAATAGGAGAAAATAACGGCCCAGTACGGTACCTGCCGTAGGTAGCAATTGGCCACAAAACAAGAAATATCCAAAGCTGTGACACCAGTCCAAAGAGCACTCACAGTTACACAGAGCTAACTCGTAATTGCCAATTAACATAACGTGCACCTCTTTTGTGAAGCGCAGGAAACTGGAGTGCCCAGAGAAAACAAACAAGTTTCAGACTGTGACTTGGCCCATTATTCATGTAATTAAACCTATAATAGTAAAAGGTAATGCTAAACACTGTGTGTGTTTTAAATGGCTTTTTTTTTTTTTATTTGTTTTAAGTGTTTAGCCCAGCATGGTGGCATAAGAGCAGACGAGCAACTTGCAAGTGAACACGTTTGATCTCTTATATTTACTTAATTATGAAGGTGAAACGTGTAACTGACAAGTGTCAGCTGGAGTTTCCACAGGATAAAAGAGAGGGTGGGTCTGTGCTAGGGGGTTTAGTAAATGAAACTAAAGAAAAGGAAGGTAGTGGGGGGGTGATGGGATTAGGAGTATTGGGCCGATTGATTTATATAAAGGAAACAGGACCAAGGGTTGTAGCAGAGGTTTCGTGACAAGGCCATGATCAAGCAGACATGATGGAGATAGGCCAAAAGAGCCTGCTGAAGGCCAGGGGATCAAGGCATGACTGCATCTGAGCGCAGAGCAAGACACCCCAAGAGAGCTGTGAAGACCGGCTCCGATTGAAGCTCACGGGACAGTGGGTTAATGGCTGAGATGGCAGTTTGGGTTTGCATGGTAGACCAGGATGAAGTAGGCTGCATACTTCAGAATCCCAATATCCTGACGAAGACGGAGAGAGAAAGGAAACTAAAGGAGTCTACCTCTTGACATTTGTGATTTTAAATATTTTTATAGGATTTATGGATTTGCACCCAAGGTTTTTTTTTTAAATTATATATCAATATTGAAATGTTCAGAGTTTTATTATATAATAAAGAATTAAGGAATACTTGTCTGCTCACTTGACCTAGTCCATCTTTGTCATAACAATCCAAAGTCACGGAAGGAGGTTGGTCCCATGGCTGTAGACAAAGTGCATTACTTGATATTCACAAATTTCACTTTTTCAAGGGGTTCTCTGATGGACCGAATATGTAAAAAATTAATTTGCAACACTATGTGCTACCAAAACCCAAAATGAAAAGTTAATTTTTCAACAATATGCAGCTACATTTACAAGCAATTAATATTAAGTTTTAGGAAGTACATTTATTTCTAACAATGTTCTATTCAAATTACCTATTAGGACAAAACTATTGCTTATTAATATCTTCACTATAGAGCACACTGAACTTTGTGCAATTCAAAGAATATTTTATTCATTAAAGAATTATTAGTGTCTATAAATAAAACGCAGGTTTCACACAATGCATTTCCACAATAACCTATTTGGTTTTTTTTATATATAAGTGTGTCCTTTTATGACACACTATCAATATATATTTTAAGGCATCAGAACATCATAAATAACCAACATTTACATCCCATCCACAAAACATGTGATTTCAGTAAAAGCTAAAATTAAGACAAATCCTGCCATAACATTTTCAGGTTTAGTCAGATCTAGTAAGCAACAATTAGAGAGGAATACTTTTTAGAAGTATTTAAAAAAAAAAAAAAAAGTATTGGTTGAATGATTGTGCACGGCCTTTATAAATGGGGTTGCTATTGAGTCCAGAATTAACCAATCACAAAACAAATGAAGCACAAGCACGATTTGCATTTACCAGATATCAAAGTAAATCTCATTCATTTTAAATAAAATCAGCTGCTTTGGAAGAAACTCTTCCTTGGTCGAGAAATACAGAGATAACAAGGAACTAACAAAAGGTCTACAGGAACTTATTCCTACAAAGTAATAATCACAGTTTTCAAAGATAGTATGTCACATATATCACATGACATTGTTAAGACCGTTATGAAAAAGAGGATACTGTAAATATTTGGATGACGTCCTAAGAATGATCACTGGGCAAAAAAGAATGCTCATTAAGGAGGTGACGGTAACCTTAACGGAGATTACATTTAGGGTAATTCAATGTCAAATCATCACACTTTCTGACCATATCATCACAGATTTTAACGAAACTTGACATGCTGATTTGGTCATATTAGTAACCCATAGAACTGAAATTGCACACGTCTTGAATCAATATTAAGGGAAATTTAAGCTAACAAAGTTTGAACTTATTGGGGGCCGAGGGAATTATGACTTTGACTGGCTAGATCTCCCCAAGTATAAGTTGCACAGAAATGGTTCCTATACTGTTTTGACTCTCTTTTCCAAATCTATATTTTGCATATACTATGCTATCCCAAAAATGAAAAATTACCATGTTATAAGTGATAATAAAAATTTAATAGTGAAAAAACCTATACTTTATTTTTGTTTTTTAAAACCAATGCTAGCTTATAATGTCATTAACATTTCCATAAAATTTGGTTTTTGAGTCATTGATGAGTTATCATTACTTATAGGTGGCATCACATGGCTTCATATCACTAATGGGCCTTTTTCATAGCAGCCATATTTACATGAAATAGTACTGCAAGAACAGGTGTATGTAATGACATTACTTAAGGTTCCAATTATGCTACATTGAAATTGATTAGAACATTCATTAACGTCACGAGTGATACCTAATGCTTTGCCATACTATTTCATGTTAAAATGGCTAAGGTGAAAAGGGCTCATTTCAAAGTGGCTAATAAATGCCAATGCACCACTCTGCATTAATCCACGTGCAATTTCAGGTCCATGGGTTACTCATATGACCAACTCCGCTTGCCAGGTTTCGTTAAAATCTGTGGCAATGAGGTCCAAAAGTATGATGATTTGACATGGACTTATGCAACTGTAACTAGCAACTCCCTGTATATTAAAACCATGTTGTATAACCAAGACTTCTGTACGTTTTTTTTTTTTTTTTTTTAAACGAGTACAAACTAGACTATTATATACAGATTGTAGCAGCAAAAGACATAAAAACCAGCACTTGTGTAAAAAATATGGCAAACATTGTGACTTACAAATGTAAACAGTTGGTTAGGTATCTATACATTTCAGACATTCATTAGTTGTATGCTTGCATGCTTTGAGAATTTTTTTTTTTAAATGAAAAACCTCAAAATAGTTAAAATACACCATTTCTTGACGAAGAAAAATAAATTTTAAGCAATGTATTAACCAAAATAAGTTTTCAATTTATAAATTAAGTAACAGATTCAAAAATGCAAAACTGTTACCTGAATGGATTTAAGAACACTTTGCCTGTTGTCAAAAGGTCGCAGGTCTTTGGGAATATATAATCTGACAGAGCTGATTGCACTGAGCAAATGTAGCATAACTGGGACCACCTGTTAAGACAATAAGGAAAAAAAAAAAATAATGTAGCTGAAAAGAAAAAAAAAACCACAAACTGAGATATGGGTTTAAAAGGATAGATTTCAAGCTGATAAAATATACACTAAAATTGTCAAAATTTGATTTCATTTTTTTAAATTTTTGATAGAAAAATATTGCTACAGATGAGGAATGGCTACTAAAGAAACTGCTTTCTCTGGACACATCTATACTAAAAGGTTCAATGGGAGTATTTTAAAACTGTATTTCTGTGTCTCAATGCGAGTTGCTCACATCACTGTGCAAATGAATTCCAAATCATCATCCTATGATAAATGTTTGTGGTTATGCATTCCCAATTCCAAAAAAGTTGGGATGCTGTGTAAAAATTTCAAAAACAGAATGTAATGATTTGCAAATCTTAAAAACCCATATTTCATTCCCAATAGACCGTGGAAAATATATCAAATGTTGAAAGTGTGACATTTTATTATTTCATGAAAAATATTAGCTCATTTGTAATTTGGTGGCAGCAACATGTCCCCAAAAGGTTGGGATGGAGGCAACAAAAGGCTGGAAAAGTAGTACTAAACTAATAAAGGTTTACTAGCAACAGGTCAGTAACATGACTGGATATATATAAAAAAAAAAAAAAAAAAAAAAAAAAAAAAGCATCTAAGGGCCGATTTATACTTCACGCTCAGAACACGTACGCGTCCGCATCAAGGCTGCCATGCGTTCCCAGCGTTCATTTCACGCGTCCTCTGAGCAGGTCCTCAGAAATTAGTGCGACGCGTGCGCAAGTTGCAGTACCAGCAAAAAGTCGGGGGGCGCAGTGTGCTAAAAGTCGGAACGTGACGTCAGTGTCTTTGTTTACTATCTACATGTGACAGAAAGCCTCTATGCAGATCCTATGGGATGAATGCTTCGATGTGGTGAAGCAAAATGGCGACATACAGATGCATTCGTGGTGCTTTTATATTCAAGCGTCACATATTCCCTATCGTAATGACACGATACATTTTAAAAGTCTCACATAGTATCTTTTGTGCCGTCTTTTTTTATTTTTTTATTTTTGCAACTTAACAACAGCAACATAATGTATAGCGCTGTATTTGAGCCACTGAGAAAAAAATAAAGGACACGGTGAAAACATGTATTTTGTGATTAAAGTGGAAATTTCTGCCTTAATCTCGAAATGTCCACTTTAACCTCGTAGTTTACTTTATCATTAATGCAGACCATCGTAAACGTCAGCAGCGGCAAGCAGCAATAGATCACCACACAGAACAAATTAAATGTATGATATTCCAACTCTCTGCACATTTAGAATCTTTAGATTTGTACTTGATACCACTTTCATGATGAAATGCATTAAAGTGTGTATGTTACATTTTACATATAATTTTGTTTAAATAATGAATACTGTTAATAATTACACACATGGGGGTGTCACAGTGGTGGAGTGATAGCACTGCTGTCTCTCAGGGAGTTATGTTGCTGGTATTTCCTGCTTGTATTCCACACTGTGCTCCGGTTTCCTTCCAAAGATATAAAGTTTTGGGGATTTGGTGCCGCTAAAATGATACTAGTGTATGCGAGTGCTTGTATTCACCTTGCGATGAGCTGAGGCCTCGTCCAGGGATTGTTTCTCACTTGTGCCCAATGCTTGCTGGAATGGACACATCCCTGGATTGATGGATTTAATCAATAAACATAATTTTTAGAGATATTGCGGTAAGGTGTTATCAGAATTTAATGAGTGTTCTAGGCAATACACAACACAGAGTGGCCGAACATGTTCTCACCGTGATAATATCAAGCACTGCCACCTGGTGGATTCCTCCAGATTTACGTCAAGTACGCACACAAGTATGAACACTACAACGCTTTTTAGGGGTGTTGCTGCCATTTCTCAGGATAAACATTTGAAATGTTTTCTATTTTCTATTGGGAGCAAAATCTGGGTTTATAAAATTTGCAATCATTGCATTCTGTTTTTATTTAAATTTTACAGTGTCCCAACTTTTTTAGAACTGGGGTTGCACATTACTTTTGATTTTTGTCAAACAATGTTTTGTGCATAGCAAACTTCACTACTTTGATCTCATCCAAACAGAGAACAATGTTGTAGAACTCTGCTGGACATCCCTATAGAATCGTGTGTGCTCAAAAACAAAGAGGTATAGTTCTCTTAGGGTAAGGGAAGGTTTAACACCTGTTCCCAATATACTTCTTAAGGTCTGTTACAAAGAAACTTCAGTTTGGCCAACACTGCATAAAAGCTAGATTTGTTTAGTGTTTATCTGATGGCTGAGTCAAGAACTATAATATTTATAATGCTGACAGAGGTCTGCAGCTTTTGGGTATCTTTGTAGTTCTTGCTGGTTTGACCTTTAGCTGAATTTTCCAGGACACCTGAAACTCAGAAGACTGAAAACAAGCCTGAATGATCTCTGTTTGCAAATAATTCTTCACAGTACAGATAAGGTCTTTAAATTGCTTGTATATGGCCTTATTACTTTTTACAGTGAAGCAAACAGAAACAATAGATTTTTAAAGAATAATGCAAATATATATACTGTCCTTAGTGAACATTTTTGAACACATCAGACGAAACTTTAATGGTATAATTTTATACAGAGCTAGAAGTACTTCTTAACCATAAGCTGAACAATAACCTTTACTACTTTCTTAGATATATGGAAGTAAAATCTGCTGTGTTATTTGTGATCTGAGCATAAATGTATAGTATTTCAAGACTGGATATTCAGATTACTACTCTTAGTTTATCCTGATATATAATAGAAAGTGTATTTACTTGGCTTTCCATATATAGTAACTCTAGTAAGTGAGAAAACAAATGCAATATTTAAGGAAAATATTTTCTTTTCTCACATTCATTTTTTTTTTCATACTCCGCTAATCCAGGGTGAGGCACTGTTTTAGCAAGATGTGTAAAATGTTCTAACTGCAGTTACTGGGTGGCTTAAAAGAAAGAGGCATAAATTGTCAAGAGCAATATATGATGATAAACATTGCTTATAAGAGGTGTCTATGTCAGTGATCTATTACTATTTTAACAATTATGAGCACTGATCATGCTTCTTGCAGCTGAGCTGTGTTTTGTGTTCATTTTTTTTATTTTCAATCTTAAATTTCTAACATACATTTAGATATAGAAAATTAGACCAGTCAATAGATATGCATATTAAGTAGTACAAGGATAAAGATTCATAAATAAAAAGCATACGTTGAGAAAAAATAAAAATCAAAAGAACATAAGGGGTAGGAGTCCCCTTATGCCCGTTGAGATGTTATGACATATGAGTGCATTAATGTAGCAGAAATACCCAGGACTAGTATGTTTAGTAAAGGTACAGTGGATGCATATGAAAAGGGGTAACTATCTGTTTCCTCACAAGGGAAAGTTTATTTAACATGCAGACTAAAGGTGTTATTTATCTTTTATTACGCCCTTCCCTGTTACTATAAGTAGGGACAATGTTTCACATGGTTAAAATAGTACTGTGAAACATTAAAGCACCATTAGAACTCACTCAATTAAACATTCTATTTCATGGCATTTTACTGAAATACATCACTGTTTCAGGTCTCAAATTGACAATATCAGAAGTAGCGAAAACCACACAGCCAACAAGGTGATTTTAACAACCTCCTCCTAGAAAGACAGGCTTAATGGATTTATAAAAAGAATTCGGAACATCCAGTTGATGAACAAGGTTGTTAAATTTTCATTCTAATACTCCCCAGTATTGCATTTACTGGGTCACAGGGTTCCTTTTCTGACTAACAGCCTAAAGTTGTGTTTTTCTCTTGAATCCTATCATCTTTTTTATAACCAGTTAAATATATACAGGTACATTAATACTGCAATAATCTTCACTGGCTTTATCATAGACATTTTGTGGTGGAAATACAAGGCTCTTATTGTTTGTTACCACTAGTTTCATTTTAACAATCTAATTACAAGTTTTGCTCATTATTACCTTAAGATTACTGTTAATTATTACTTTTCACTGATTGCCTTTTTAAGGACTTTTTAAATAGCAAGTTTTAATACATGTGTACAGCTTTAGCAATTACTGAGCAGCTGGGAGTCATCTTCAAAATAAATAAGCTAACAGCTGAAGACCTATGAAATTCTTAAACCATGAGCTTCCAAGAACAACTTTTAAAAGACCACAAATAGTAACATATATCATTTAGAAATATCTGTCGAGTCTGAGCTGTTTACTGGGAAAAAAAAAAAAAAAAAAAAAAAAGAAAGAATTAGAAAGAATCCATATAAACATTACATATATATTGTGCAGGGCTAAACCTCCTTTTTAAAAGATGCACACATCAACTAAAACTGGTACACCCCACTTAAGGGAATAATAAAAAAAAAAAAACACACACACACAAAAATTGTGTAGTGAGATTTGAATTTTCAAAGTGGATAAAAAAGTGACACAAAAATCCAGGAATTGTGGTACCAAAGAACAGTATTTCAGCATCTTCACAGAGTATACGCTTTTGCTGCTCAAGTGAGATGGATGTGTTAGAAAAAAGTATTGGGCAAATTGTAGAATAAGAAACATGCTACGCTAATGAAAACATAATATTTATGAATTGTTAATCTGTAATGCAACCAGCTATGAAGCAAATAAAGTCTTGTAAACAGTTGAAGCGGACAAAACAGCAAAAACACTGTCAGTGGCTTTACCAAGAATGTATATATGTCCTTTTAAAGAAAGTTCAATGGATAAACAAAATTTAATAGGTAACCAAAATATTAATTCCTATATGATGTTGTCACAGACAGTGTGTGTTATTGTTAGAAATTGTATTGCTCAAGAAGTCACGGCACAATACTAATGTTCAATAATGTTCACTTTGACAAAAATCACACGTCTTCTAATGAGGAGGAAAAATCTAATGTGTTTAATTTGCCACATCCAGGGGAAAATGTACAAAGACAAAATTATAAACTGGCTGCAGTAAACTTTTTCTTTTTTTTAAGGATCTGTATATTTATTATGACATACTGGGGATTACAGATATGAATACAAAAAAAAAAAATCTAAGTTTGAAAAAAAATCAAGGAAATTAAAAAAAAAAAAAAAAAAAAAAGGTAAGTGCAAAATGGCCACTCTCAGTGGTGTATCTGTGAATATTTTATCTGCTTTTTTCATTAATTCTGCCTGAATGCAACTGTTCCCATGGAGCTGGAAATTACATTATACCTGGGTTCAGTGCAATAATTCACTGAAGAGCACTATGTTCACATGTGTAGAAACATTAACAAACAACTTTAGTTGGTATCAAATTTAAATAAAGTTACCTCTGAATAGAGGGCACACATCAGAACTGAAATCATGTAATCTGAAGCTTAGAATTGGTAAAAGTATATGCGGATAAAAAAAAAAAAAATATAAATCAGAAATGAATATAGTCTAAGCACTCCGCCTGCAACAGCCAGATTGTTTCATTCACATGTGCAACAGTAGTTAGTTTTTCATACAGATCTCCACTCCATCGTGTGGAATAAAAAATATTGCAGTGCGTTTAAGTACAAACTACAGTATAGGTTTCAATGGTACATCAATGCTACAGGTTCTAATGTTACCATAAATGTGTGGATATAGTTAAAATCAAAGAGAATGTCAAAGCACCTCATGAAACAACAGTATTTACTCTTTTTTCATCAATCTTGTCCTGGGCAGACTTTGTATGGCAACAAGTTGAACTGAACGAACAGAACAAGCTAACCCATCGCAAGCAATGGCCTTCAGACACTTCTGAATAATCGCCAGCCACTACCATGACAGCCTAGCAATATAACCCTTGCAATGCAACTTTGTTAAGGTCCTGGATATTTTCCCAGTAAGATGTGTTTGGTGTTTTCTGCAAATGTCCCATAGTATTATTGTGTATTGCAACCCCACAGAAGAAAATCATTTTTGATACTTGCAATATCTGTCTTTCAGACATTAATACAAAACTCATGAAAGCGAGGATGGGGATGAAAACTGGCCAGTGAAATTAAAGATTAGGATAAGTTAATTCCTGAATTACCATCACACCATTTGAAAACTGCACAGATTTGATTCTTAAACTCACAATAGCCTCTGCTGTCATTTTTGGGTAAGACTTTATACTTTATTTAACTCTGCCACTTTGGGCTGCTGTTTCCTACCTACTTTCCAGACAACAAGCTTAACTACATCAATCTGAAATACAAACTACTACAGTGCACTGGAGACCCTAGTTTCACAAAGCCAAGAAGACAGCAGCAGCAACCCAGAAAAAGGGTCCTCAAATCAAGTATTACCCAAAATTTAAAACCTTACCAACAAATAGAGAACAAGAGTGGAATTATCTTACTTTCATAAACAAGTCCTACTCTGCAAAAACTAACATAAAATTAGGACCTCAAAACACCCATACTCTTGTAGCACCTTCTACAAAATAAACCACAAATATCTATATGGTTGCAAATCTCTCAGTCTACAGAACCAGACCAACCGAATGCACAAACTCAACATATGCCAACAAATACCTAAACAAGGACTAAGATTGTGCTCACCGGTCCACAACAGGATGAAATCTACTCTGGTCCTCCTGGATCAAAATTCAACTATCATCAGTCAGAAATCCTGCTTACCTATACATCATACCATCTGCACAAAGACCAAGTAGTGTGATACTTCATTAACAGCAATATACTCTAGTCTCTCCCTTTCTAAATATGACAACATCTACTTACTTAACAGTTCAGAGGCACTTATACCACTTTAAATGTAACACTGAAAAGATGTTTAAACTAAGATGCTCTGCATTACCTAGCGCATTCACCATTTTAAAGCAAATTTCATCCACCCCTATAAACACAATAAGCACATTCAATTTAAAGAAACCAATCCCAAACAATACTTTCATCTCTGCTACTTGCTCATGCTCCTCAATCTCCTGTTTGTGTATCTACTGGGTTTATGAAAGTGCTTATTCTACCTTATGGCAACAAGCCAAACTAAAAGTTAAGGTTTTTACACCCTTCCTGAAAAAACCTGGGCAATGTCTCACGTGCCCTTACGGACGTCAATAAATAGTTTTCAAAAAATATCTTAGAAGCCCTCTGACAGTCACTCTTGCTACACACTATAATGCATCCACAAGCATAGGAATTCCATCTGGCTGCCTTTTTGGCCTGCCTGCATTTTTCAGTCAATGAACCTCCCCTGCTAACACTAAACACAAAGTGTTCTCTTTAACTTAATAGTTTCACCCATCATCAATGTCTACCAATCAGCCCTTGATTACAGCAATGATGGGCACCAACCAGTTCTCAGCTACGTCTTCTACTGAAGTCTGGAAAAGTGTTCATTCAGGCCTTATGTTTGTGACTTCTTTCCAGAGGCAAAAGTAGTTACTGTTCCTGAACAGATGCATTTGCTAGCAATTCTCACTTCAGCTCTCACTGCTCATTTGTGTCTTCATAATCCTAAGATCAGATAGTACAAAATCCACTACTATTAGAAGCAGGCAAAACACCAGTTGATTGTGCATACTGGAAGAAAATCTTTCAGTATGAACTTCAAAAAAGTTTTACTGGTATAACAAAAATATGTGGAAATCTTGAACACAATTAAACGTTAAAAAAAAATATAAACGCAGAGCTGTGTATGCAAAAGGATATAAAAAATGCTATTTTTTGTGCTTTTATTCTTGTCTTAAATGTAATTTCAGTGCCCAGTAGCACACAAAAATGTAGGCACCCTAGTCAACATCAACATGAGCTAAAGAAAGAGAATAAATGTGTAAGTTATAAATCAACACATACATACATACATGTTTAAATAAAAATAATCAGAAATAATGACAAACCTGCATCTCTCCTTTCTCCCCTGCTTTGACAGGCTTTGCAGCCTCTGTTGCAGCATTTTTCACACTTTCCTTGCTGCAGTGTAGCAGCACTTCCACTACATATAACGGGTCCAATTCACCAGTGGTTGCCTGTGTGATGTATATCATAAATTTAAATACATTAAACTCTGCATTAGAATTTTTGAGCCCCTGTTGTTTCTAAAGTTATGTGTGTAATATAAAATCGTGAAATATCTATTAGCCTTTTTATAAACAAATACTGTATTCCACCACAGTTGACAAAAATAAATTTTGCTTTGATGATTACATGTGAAACCTAGCAATAATTATTACTGACTTTATAATATAACAAAGGCAAATTAAATGCATATAGAGAAAAAAAACTGATGATGAAAACACAGAAAATTTTCTTGACTGATTTTCTTATTTTTAAACAAATCCATGAATGTATAAGACCCATTACATGCACAACTTTGTCTGAGTAGACTAGAATTTGGAAAATTATATAGTCTACAAAGCTAAACAATTAACAGAAATGTACATAATTCAATACATTTAAAACATTTACCTTGACATTTGACTTTTTTGAAAAGTTAACAACTACTCCCCAACCAAAGTCATCTTCATCTTTTTTTACCTAAATAAGAATATAAACACAGAAGAAATCAGAACACAGTCTACAAAGTTCACAGTGAAACAGTAGGACTACTGTAATAGATAAACTTAAAAGATCAGGGGCATCATTTATAAAATTTGCATGGATTTAAATGTGAAAATATGCGCATGACAAAAAAATGAACAAAAAAAAATAATCAAGAAATAAGGTGTACACCATCCACATTTCTATGCAATTTATCGTTTCTCAATCACAGTCACCTTGTAAATATGCCATATATATAGAGTATGTTAATCAACCTCATACATATGTAATAATTACGATGCTGCCAAACTTTTTTGCCTGGTAGAGCAGCTTCTCTCTCCTGACACGTCAAGACCCTGTAACCTGTATTCAAGGTATCTGGTTGTGCTCCATAATTGAGAATACAAGATCACTGCAGCTTTATAGAGCCTCTCCTCTACACTCTGGGGGTTCAGGAAAGGCACCATCATCCGATCAGGTAGCCACTATCACCTGGCATATGTAATGACGTGATTGCTGTTACAATCAATAGTACAGGCCATACAAAACACTAAGGGTTCAGCCAGTTACTTTATCAACAAACCAGCCACCATGTACAGCATCCATCACATCTGTCAAAGCTATTCTGCCCCAAAATAAATGAATCACATACTGACCCAAGTCAATGAAGACACTAGGTTTGCCAGTCACATCTTAGATGTCTTGTGCATTAATCATCTATTACAACTTATGGTTAACAAAAAAAAAATCTTTATTCTCATTTACTTTATTCATACTTTAATGTTGTTGGGATATAGCAGGTTGGATAATGGATGGATGGATATTTTAATGAGGGAACCAAAATGCTAATATTGCATTAGGAGAAACTCAGTATGAACTTCAAAAAAATTTTACTGGTATAATAAAAATATGTGGAAATCTTTAACACAAATAAACGTTAAAAAAAATATATATATATGCAGAGCTGTGTATGCAAAAGGATATAAGAAATGCAATTTTTTTGTGCATTTTTTCTTGTCTTAAATTTAACTTCAGTGTACAGTGGCACACAAAAATGTAGGCACCCTAGTCAACATCAACATGAGTTAAAGAAAGAGAATAAATGTATAGGTTATAAATCAACACATACATACATGTTTAAATAAAAATAATAATAAAAACTATCTATCTATAAGTCAATGTGTGTATGTATGTTCCAGCATCACGTCCAAACGGCTGGAGCGATTTTCATGAAACTTGGTACACATGTTCCTCATCGGTCAACTAAAAATACTGTAGGGTAAAATCAGCCTTAACCCACCCGCTTCTGGGAAGGGTGGGGGGTGATAATGAGGTCTTGTATGCATGTTATCATCCAGTTGACACTCGGAATGACCACCAGAGGGTGAACTGGAGACGACTGCCAGCATTCTTTATGTTTGAGCGTCACCACCCCCCAATTGCTTTTGAAATTAAATAGAGTTCTACGCGTGCAAGTGTGTGTGTCTGTCCGGCCCGGAAGTGAGACGTAGAGTTGGGGTGAGGGCTCCAGTTCCGAGGATACATAAGCGAGGCCAGCACACTGGCAAAAGGAAACCTCCTAAGAAAGACAGTTGCTTAGCTGCTAATGCACAAATGATGTGAGCACTTTGGCAACATGAATCATTCATAGATAGATAGATAGATAGATATGAAAGGCACTATATAATAGATAGATAGTGTGGAGGCTGGCCCAGACACAGACAGGCAGACACGTTCATGTCACCCACAAACATGTTTATTTACAACTATTTACAATGTTCAAAAGTGCACCACAAACCCCCAAAATCCTGGCCACACAATGCCTTACTTCCTTCAGGCCGCCTCCTTACGTCCAGCTCAGTCCACTCCGCTCCTGACTCTCGCTAATGAACGGAGGGAGGCGGTCCCTTTTATCCCAACCCGGACGGGCTTCAGCTGCTTCCTGGCAATCCCCCGCGGACACACCCCCGTGTGGTGGAAGTGCAGGCTGCGTACCCGGAAGCCCTCCGGGTGTCCCCAGTCTTCTTCCCCCCAGCACTTCCTGGTGTGGTGGAAGTGCTGAGGTCCAGGGTTCTTCAGGCACTGGGGCACGGCCTGGCGGTGGCCACAGGCCCCTACAGGGTTGGGCTTCCATGCCCTCTACCCATGGCCCCCAACACAACCAGGGCGGTCGCCCCTTCGTGGTCTGGAGGAGTCACAAGCCCTCCTCCGGTCCTCCTGGGCTACCCGACTGGGCTCCACCCCCAGCCGCATGCGACAATCAATAGATAGATAGATAGAATTTTATTTGTCCGCAGGGTACTTTTGGCTTATTACAGAAGCTCTTCATTAAGCTTCTGTAAAATATCAAGTGTTTGTTTTATGATATTATTGTTTCTGACTCTTCGGACCGTATAACCTGCAACCTGTCTGAGTTATTGGTGTGAGTAAGAAATAATACTACAGTACTACTTAATGGTTTATTAGTATTATTATTATTATTACTCCATCCATCCATTTTCCAACCCGCTATATCCTAACTACAGGGTCACGGGGGTCTGCTGGAGCCAATCTCAGCCAACACAGGGTGCAAGGCAGGAAAGAAACCCCGGGCAAGGTGCCAGCCCACCGCAGAAAACCCACGCAGACACTGGGAGAACATGCAAACTCCACGCAGGGAGGACCAAATAATTTCTTCAGTGTAAATACTTAGCATTGATCCTTTTAAATGGGAACTAAAAAAGTCTGTATATCATATTCATCAATTTGATGTGTAATGTATTTGCCAGGTCAACACATATTACGTGATTCATCATTTAGCTGGTTTGACTGCATTTCCCTGCCTGATCAAGGGTGTTGTAATTCCTCAGTTTCACTGAAATTTCAGATACACATGGGTCAGAGTTACAGTAAATATACGCAAGTTTTCGTGGCAAACTTCCTTTTACAAATCCTGAAGTTTGCGTGGAAAGTTGAGTACAGAGATTTTGAAGCCCTTTGTGTGTGTATGCAAGTATTATAAAATAAGGCCCCTGGTATCATTTACATTGTAAAACAAAGAGTGGCTTTCAAAGCATCGAAAATGTTTAAATAAAATAATAAAAAAAAAACAATTATCTCAATTTAACTAATTATTTAAAAACACACTTAAAGAAGAAGCGCTACAAGATCATTACAGATTAAAAATAAGCAAGTTTTAATAGGAGATTTAATTCAGTATAAGAATATCTGTACCTCTCCTTGCTTTTGAATAATACCTCTCTATACATACTGTATATATTATAATGTAAGCAAAAAGTTTAGCAGGGACAGTTTTGAATCATAAAATGCTGACTTTATGAAGGCTGACATATGGGCATCTGTTACTTTTTACAAATATTTTATGTGCAGAAAAATCAAACTTTTAAAAACAGTCATTAACTAGAATTATTTTAACTAATAAATGTCTGTGATTTGTTGAAACTAAAATACTATCGTTGAAAAGACAGAACAGGAACTGCTGGATTAAATCTATAGTTGCAATTACCAATACCATTTACAAGTTTCCATACAGATATTTGATCACATAAAAGATAAAGTAAATTATATCTAAATAAATATTATTGCCCAGTTGAGAACAATAAAACTCATTATAAAAGAAAGTAGTTATACATCTAACCTAAGTCTGCACGGCCGGACAGGTAAATGAAAAGTTTCAAACCTTAACTAGGCGACCAGGCTGCAGAAAAGGTAAGCAATACTTCGGCTTGTGTATATACTCCTCAATTTCTTTTCCAAGTTTGGCCAGCTGTTGTCGGATCTTGTAATAAGTAACTACACTTTCTTCATTTGGAATTTCGATGGCATTATACTGTTCCTCCAGTGTCTTCACCTCTTCAAGACAGACCATGAGTTAAGTTAATATACCACAAAATGCATAAAACCATTTGGTTCTAATTTACTTTGCTATGGTGGCTCCAGAATGCTGCCTTTATTTGTGTCATTTTCCTTTTTAGTCTATTGATGGATGTTCACAAACAGAACCAGGCAGTTTACAATTCATCCAAATGTCACTGGTTGGCACTGTACAAAAACCTATAACGTTAAACTGATGCCAAAATTTTATTTTATTCGAATAATGTACCAGGAGTCATGAAAAACACTTAAATTAAAAGATCTTTTGACATCCATACACAGAATTCTTTGGTTTGCAGTGGATCAAAAAAAAAAAGCAGAGAAATTCAATAAATTTTCAATTACTTCAAAAGTATTGGAACCCTTTAGAAATTTTAATAATTTATTGTCTTACAGTGATCCTTCAAGATGACTAATGCCTTTTAATAGTTATCACAGTCATCTTTAATCTCACAATAAATCAGTCAGTCAGTTTAAATGGAGAAAAGGACTTGCACAAATGCTTTGTGTCAAACTAAACAGGGGAAAGAGAATGAAAAGCAGAGAATTGTCTGAGGAGGCAAGACAGACAGTAACACCTAAGTATAGTCAACATAAAGGAGAGATGACAATACTCAAAGAGCCTGATGTTGCCGTGACCACTGAGGCCAAAATCATCAAGAAGTTTAGAGCTCATCTTAACCTTTTGTCTTTACCCTTCAAGAATGTCTCTGAAACACAAATCTAATGCAAGTGCTGGTGATATAGTAAAGAAGAGAAAAACCATCACCATTGAAAATAAAGTAGAAATAATAAGGTTCAGAGAGGTGAAACTCCATCATTCATTGGCAGAGCACTTGGTTACAGTCATTCAACCACAGCATTTATTAAAATAATGTACTTGTTCCGACTTACATAGAAATTCAACTCAAGCACAAACCTACAGTCCCTATCTCGTACGTAACCTGGGGACTGCCTGTACTTAAAATGAGTGTGCTTCAGTTACCTTGATTCAAGTCTAATGGCCGCAAAAAAACTCTTACACAGATAGGTAAGAAAAACCAAAGTGGGAGCCTTAACAAATTATTGAAATAATTACTGGAAAGTCTAATGGCAAACTTATAATTAAACTGATTAACATCAATAATAATTATTTACATTTATAAAGCGCTGTTGTCACTACTCAAAGCTCTCTCAATCCAGGGAGGATCCCGGACGTGAACCCATGATCTACTTACTGCAAGGCAGCAGCGTTACCACTGCACCACCTGCGTGGAGTCATTCAATTTTTCTTTGCAAATCAACACACATTTTCTGTATACCTTATAAGGCCACAAAATTACAGAAGGTTGAAGCCACCCCAATAAATGATATTTGCTGCAGAAGTCATTAGAATGATAAATATAGGTGTTTAAATATGAATACATTTCTCTTGACACAAATAATGTGTCACCATTTACTTTTTCACTGTCATTTTGGCAGCTCTCTACCCATTTTCCCCAAACCTATTAACATAAGCAGAACGTTTCAGCTCCAAAAGCAATCAATTGACTTTCTTTTTTGTAAAGGTGTACCCATTTGAAAACAGTCTTAATGGGAGCCATAAGGCTAGAAATGTCCTGAAATGTTTCTAAGAATATGACAATGTATTTAGCTTAATAGAGCGTGGGCTTCGGAAAAAACATACAGTATGTTAACCCAGCTGACCATCTGTGGAATGAGACTGAAATTGAGTTATCTTAAAAAAAAGGGCATCCATTAGCTAATATTGAAAGAAATGGAAACATACTGGGGGTGACATGTCAAAATCACTAAGACATACTTTTAACTATACAAAACATCATATGTTTTTTTATATAGTGCAGGCGCAGAGTGCTTTGAACAATTCTCAGTTAAAATAGGGGAAAAAAAACTGCTGTTTTTCTGACAAACTCATACCTGTTCTGTGGGCAAATGAGGGACTATCTGTCAAGACAGGTTATCCTAATAAAGAATCCACTGACTCAATGATGTAGTAGTTGCAAAATATTTTTTATATACAGAAAAGATATAGCCATGTTCAAAACAAGTGCATAAATTCTTTATTCTGATTTTGGAATTCTGGTCACATTTTCTGTGAACCTATTTTAAATCACAGGAAAAGTGATTAAATACATGAGAAACCGCAGCACTTCAGTCAAAATTAAAATAAAGCTATTCCATGACACACTTTCTCATATTTTCTGGCACATACAACTAATTCCAACATAATCAAAACCACACATTCAAGCAATATAATCCTTAATGTGGGATGATACTTACTTTCCACTACCCCTGGGACAGCTCTGTAATGCTGAAACTGGTAGAAGGATTTCTCCAACATGTATTCTGGATTGATTTCTTCCACACGAAGCAAATTTAACACCATATTGTAAGTCAAATGAAAAGCACTATTCAGAGGATCAGCAGAACCCTGAAAAAGATTTCATAAAATTCCAGAAATACCCATCAGATATTGAAATTTTTACTTCTTGATGGAAATTTCCAAACACTGCCTGATTCAAAGTTCAATGAAAATTGCAAGTGTCTTTACAGGATATATTATGATGAGATAACTTTTAAGAGATGATGTGAAAATTCAAGTTTCAGTGTGTGCAGACAGCTGCAATATATATATATTGGTGGGCAGGTGTGAGTTGAGTGGAACATTAGAAATTATCCAGGCTCTTTCCAGAGCAAGTCATTGGCCCAAACTGAATAAACGGGCAAATGAAACCTTACTCTGAGAACTCTGAAAAACTTTAATTCCTTTTGTTATTATATTTTTATATGTGTTGTACATATAGTTCCTTAGTAATGGCACCAATTTAGTAGATAATGTAGTAATATGTGTTGGAGGAAAAAATGTCACAAATGCAATATAAAATTAGAACAGAATCTGAAACAGCTCATTTGTTGACAGATGGACTTTAAGTTTTTTTCAGCAACTTTACAGGAAAAAATAATGCAAGAAGTTACACTCCCAACACCAATTTCTTACATATAAAATGGACTGTCAAATATCTCTCTCCTGATGTATATGTTGAATAGGATAAATATTAGTGGTGTTTGCACAAAATAAAACACAATAATAACTTATACATCAATTTTGAAAAGCTCTTTCACTGAATGGAACCATATGTCTGAAAAAAATTGTGGCTGTGGCATGGGAATTTTGAAATTTTGAGCAGATACTGCGTTTTATAATATCTGGGGTACGAAATTCCTCTTTTAAAGTTATGAATATCCTCATCATCACATTGGTAGTATTCACAGCAGCATTATTAATGTATGTATATATATATATATATATATATATATATATATGGATTGAAGTAAAGCAATCAAGTGAAGCGTAGACTTTAAGGGGTTTATCAAAAATATTGTATAAGCCGTTTAGGAATGACAGCCATTTTTCTGCTACCCCTTTAATTAAAGATAACTTTATCCATATCATGAAGTCATTAAGGAAGATTACGAGGCGCACATAAATAAAAGCCTTTACAAAAATATAAATTTAGTGGAGTCATGCTGCTCTTGTAGTCTAATCTGGCATGTATGCAGATATGCAACAAGCCAAGAAGATTTAAATAAATATCTGAACATTCGGTTTTATTAAATACCTAAAGCGCAGTATTCAAAATGAATACTATTATTACAATTACATTTGATAAATCCAAATGAAATGAGCTTCGAAGTGGTTACAAATAGGAAACAATGTTACAATTTTATATGACTGTGTAACTATTTACAAATAATAAGATTTAAAAACAAAATTGCAAGATTAAGGACTTACCTTAAGTAACTGTTTCCCAACTACTGGACTCATTTTCTCATCAACCATGAAAATAACTATTCCTCTTTCATCCATGCCACGTCTGCCTGCTCGTCCAGACATTTGAATGTATTCACCAGATGTAATCTATGCAAGAATAAAACAAAATAAATGAGAATTACTTGAACTTTTAAGTGTTTCCCCTTAAAAATCTGTAACCACCTCTGAAAAACTAAGTCAGACAACACAATAGAGAACACAACCTTTAACTTGTTATGAAATACTAGCCAACCCGCGGCGTACCATATGCCGCATAATCAGGCCGTTTTTTTTAATGATTTTTAAGCAGAGGGAGAAAATTAACATTTGAAAAATTGGTAATGTAATAAATCAGCAAGAAAAGCAACATTGTAACAATGCACGGAATGAACCAACACACAATCGTCCGTGACTGAAAACTGGCGGACCGCCATCGCGCCTTCTCCTGCCAGACGGAGGGATGGGGGTGGACGGCGCTTAGGCGCGGAGGGTGGAACGGGAGGAGAGGAGAAGGACGTCCATTCCGCTCCCTCCGTCATGCTAGTCTGCTGATTTCTCGTTCAGTATGCACTGCCTGCTCATGTGCCCACCTCCAACTCGTCACTTGAGTTGTTGTCGTTTTTTGCACAGTCCAGATGCATGACTCATGTAGACTTTTCATTGCTCTGTGCGGTTTTGGCTGCTTTTCTATATATATAATCCACCAAGACACCCGACCACGGTAGTAGCGAGGTGGGAGGGGGGTATGTACAAAGGGTAGGGACGTTACGTGGGAGCGTATGAGTCGCACTTAGTGGGAATTCCACGGTTTGCAGCCCAAATGGGGTTCAACGGCTTACCCACGCCTCTCTGCGCCGGGTAGACACACGCTCAATGTCATGCATAATTATTTATTGAATGCTAAACACTTCTGGAAAGACACGGTAGTCTAAAACAGGTTGGTGTGAGAATACAACAGTAAGTGAATGAAAAGATGGAACTCTGGAGAGAGCAAAATACAACACAATAGTGAAGCCGCGGCATAACAAATGCCGCATAATTATTTATTAATGGTTGAACACTTCTGGAAAGACACAATTGTCTAAAAAGGGAGGGTCTGAGGATACAACAGAAAGTTAATGAAAAGATGGAACTCTGGAGACAGCAACATATAATTGTCCGTGAGTGAAGAAGACGCATGTTTGTCGTGGATGCGACTTGCTGTATGTAGTGTGTAAAACAGTTTGCTATGGTGCACGCGGTCGTGCGTCGTAACCAAAAACTCTGGTTTTAAAGACTGCTTACTTCATTGTGTTTTAACTTCAGTTGTAAAGGATTGTTTTAAGGATCCCAAGGGATACCCCTCGCAAACCGTTTTACACGCTGAATATGGCGATTCACCTCCTCGAGAAACATGCCTCTACGAACAGTCAACGTGGCTCGGAGGTGCATGTGGCCTCTACGACAGACGAATATAAATGACGCTGTTTTTTCTGTGTCGTCGCGTCCGAGTTGGTGGGCGTGGCCCTGCGAGTTGTCGTCGTATCCAATGGTCTTGGAGTTGGTGGGCATGGCTCCTTCCTGCGTGTGCCACAGGTGTCTTACTTGTCGGCGGCTTAGTGAATCCACGCCCCTTCCGGCGTGCTTTCCATGGGTGTCTTGCCTTAGTGAATTATATATATATATATATATATATATATATATATATATATATATATAGAGATGATAAAGACAAACATACAGTGCATCCGGAAAGTATTCACAGCGCATCACTTTTTCCACATTTTGTTATGTTACAGTCTTATTCCAAAATGGATTAAATTAATTTTTTCCTCAGAATTCTACACACAACACCCCATAATGACAATGTGAAAAAAGTTTACTTGAGGTTTTTGCAAACTTATTAAAAATAAAAAAAACTGAGAAATCACATGTACATAAGTATTCACAGCCTTTGCTCAATACTTTGTCGATGCACCTTTGGCAGCAATTACAGCCTCAAGTCTTTTTGAATATGATGCCACAAGCTTGGCACACCTATCCCTGGCCAGTTTCGCCCATTCTTCTTTGCAGCACCTCTCAAGCTCCATCAGGTTGAATGGGAAGCGTCGGTGCACAGCCATTTTAAGATCTCTCCAGAGATGTTCAATCGGATTCAAGTCTGGGCTCTGGCTGGGCCACTCAAGAACATTCACAGAGTTGTCATGAAGCCACTCCTTTGATATCTTGGCTGTGTGCTTAGGGTCGTTGTCCTGCTGAAAGATGAACCGTCTGAGGTTGAGCGCTCTGGAGCAGGTTTTCATCCAGGATGTCTCTGTACATTGCTGCAGTCATCTTTCCCTTTATCCTGACTAGACTCCCAGTTCCTGCCGCTGAAAAACATCCCCCAGCATGATGCTGCCACCACCATGCTTCACTGTAGGGATGGTATTTACCTGGTTTCCTCCAAACGTGACGCCTGGCATTCACACCAAAGAGTTCAATCTTTGTCTCATCAGACCAGAGAATTTTGTTTCTCATGATCTGAGAGTCCTTCAGGTGCCTTTTGGCAAACTCCAGGCGAACTGCCATGTGCCTTTTACTAAGGAGTGGCTTCCGTCTGGCCACTCTACCATACAGGCCTGATTGGTGGATTGCTGCAGAGATGGTTGTCCTTCTGTAAGGTTCTCCTCTCTCCACAGAGGACTTCTGGAGCTCTGATAGAGTGACCATCAGGTTCTTGGTCACCTCCCTGACTAAGGCCCTTCTCCCCCGATCGCTCAGTTTAGATGGCCGGCCAGCTCTAGGAAGAGTCCTGGTGGTTTCAAACTTCTTCCACTTATGGATGATGGAGGCCACTGTGCTCATTGGGACCTTCAAAGCAACAGAAATTTTTCTGTAACCTTCCCCAGATTTGTGCCTCGAGACAATCCTGTCTCGGAGGTCTACAGACAATTCCTTTGACTTCATGCTTGGTTTGTGCTCGTACATGAACTGTCAATTGTGGGACCTTATATAGACAGGTGTGTGCCTTTCCAAATCATGTCCAATCAACTGAATTTACCACAGGTGGACTCCAATTAAGCTGCAAAAACATCTCAAGGATGATCAGGGGAAACAGGATGCACCTGACCTCAATTTTGAGCTTCATGGCAAAGGCTGTGAATACTTATGTACATGTGCTTTCTCAATTTTTTTATTTTTAATAAACTTGCAAGAATCTCAAGTAAACTTTTTTCCACGTTGTCATTATGGGGTGTTGTGTGTAGAATTCTGAGGAAAAAATGAATTTAATCCATTTTGGAATAAGGCTGTAACATAACAAAATGTGGAAAAAGTGATATGCTGTGAATACTTTCCGGATGCACTGCACATGTGAAGAGCACAATATTACACAGATGGAGAGCGGAGTTTACAGACTAAGATACAAAGGAATAGAGCTGTGAAAAGAGAGATAGTGACTGAAAAGACGCATACAGGGAGAACAAGAGAACAATTACTGTTCCAAACAGCGCCTATACATGTTATCAGCAGAAACCACATGTAATACACTCAAGTCTTAAAAGTATATAAAATACAACCAAATTTTTAAAATTGTTTTAAAATTAGTATAGAAACAATGGTCAAACAGAACATATTCTGTAAAGAAATTAGCAAGACGGGTAATAAACAAAATTATATAATCTAAATGTTACTTAGTGGATACATTCCAAAAACAAGCACATTAGGATAATCAGTTACCCAGAATTGGTCCAGTATGAATGAGTGGAAAAGTAAAACCTATATGCATGAATATTTAATGCATTTATTTCAAAGCATATTTTGCAAAGTATTTGGTGTGCTATTTCAAATGTACTAATATGCACTGTTTACTTACTTAACTAAACAAATTGTTATGAACAAAAAAATAAATAAATAAATGAACTAAATACAAAGAAAGCACTTTTCCTTTGGTCTTTCAAAGCATTAACACGTCTGGATTTTTCATTAAAAAGCACTACTAGATCTGATGTATTTTAGAACATGTGCTTCATTTTAGGGACCATAGAAAACATTTACCCATCGAAAGTCTTTCCCATCAAATTTGCGTGCACTTGTGAATAGAACTGTTCTGGCTGGCATGTTAATTCCCATGGCAAATGTTTCTGTGGCAAACAAGGCCTGTAAAGAAGGAAAAAAAAATCTTATTTTACCATTCACAAAGTACAAATAAAGAGGTATAAGTCAGAATACCACTGGCTAAGGTGTTTGGTTTGCTGGCCAATGAAAACTGTATATGAAACAAATCAATGTATACTCTATGTTAACAGATAATGTATACTCTATGTTCAGATTCAGAATCATATTATACTAGCATTGTCCGGGGAGATAAACTACATCATTCACATTAATGTTTAAGGTATATTAAATAGCTCCCTCCACAAATGTGAACCTATTAATGGAAACAATTCATTCTGTCACCAACACTTTAATGATGACTAGCTCTGACTCTGCAGTTATAATTATGGCTCACTCTTACCTGCTGTATTCAAATGTTAAAGATGCCTTTAAGTGTAGCCTCTTGCTCCTTTACAGACCACAACCGGATTCATCTTATACCCAGCTACAAGCCTGTTATTAGACGGCAACCTGATACCACCAGAATAGTGGGGAAATGGAATTTGGAGGCTAATGGGACTCTGAATGACTGCTTCCAAATAACAAACCGGGAAATTACGTGTGAGTCACAAAGGGACAATAGTAAGGTACTATGTCACTGTATAACAGATTATATTAACTTTTGTGTTGAAAAAGTGGTACCTATAAAGATAGTGTGTTTTCTTCCAGACAACAAGCCCTGGATTACTAAGGAGCTAAAAGGTCTCTAATGAGAAAAACAGAGCATTCAATTCTGGTAATAAAGAGGCTCTGAATGACTTAATGTGCTAAAGAAAAAGTTTAATGAAAGAAAAGAAACTTACAAAGCTAAAATAGAAAACAAACTCACTCAGAATAACATGAAGTATGTCAGGAATGCACTGAGCATAATTACTGGACTCAAACTATCCAAGGCTCAGGTAGCTGGAAGGGAATGTGGACAAACCTAACACGGTGAACCAACGTTTTTAATAGATTTTCCCTCCAACTGCCACCTTCTTCTAATGACCAGTCTCCTCACATCATCCATACTACATCAACAACTCCTACCAGGTTAACTGGAATGGCCATTGACATCTCCACCTCTGACCATCAGTGTGGACTGTCCATAACTGAAGACCAAGTAACGAGACAACTGAGAAAGCTGCGCATATGAAAAGCTGCAGAACCAGATGGAGTCAGACCTCGAGTTCTTACGGCCTGCTCTGACCAACTTTGTGATCTCCTCTGTCACCTGTTCAGTCTGTCCATACATCCTGCATTGTTCTTCACCTAATGACTCCAGTCCAATTACAGTCTATTCACTGCAGTTTGTCTATTGGACAAAAATTGGAGTGGAGGATGCAGTTATCTATCTACTCTACAAGACTTATTCTCACCTCCACAAAGCTGGAAGCACTGTGAAGACTATGTTTTTTTAATTTCTGCAGAACCTTCAGAATACCATCCTGCATGCCTGATAAGGAATAAGCTCAGAGATATGCAGGTGGAAGGGCCTATGCTGTCCTTGATAATGGACCGTCAGGCAGACTGCAGTTATTGAGACTCAACGACTGTATTTCTGATACGGATGTGAGTAACACTGAAGCACCACAACAAACAGTCCTGCCTCTTTCTCTTTACTCTGTACACCTCACACTATAATAACAACACCATGTCATGTCACTTGCAGAACTTCTCCAATAACTCTCCACTTATGGGGTGCATTGATAAGGGGATACGACAGTTATAAATAAGGGGAAACGTTGGTTAATTAGTGCAGAGAATCATCTACATCTTACATAAGCAAAGCCATTGAACTGGTTATTAAATTTCAACACACAACAGAGCCTCTGTGTCCAGTCACTATTCAAGGAGTGGATGCAGAAGTGGTCCACTCCTACAAGTACTTGGTGGTCCACATTAATGACAGGCTGGACTGGTCTCAGAACACAGAGGAACTATTTAAGAATGGGCAGTGCAAGCTCTTTTTCCACAGGAGACTGTGTTCCTTTAATGTGGAACGTGACATCCTTCACATCTTCTATAACTCTGTGTATGGCCAAAGTGGTATTCTATGCTGTGGTGTGCTGGGCTGGTAACATCACTTCAAGAGAGGCCTAACGAATCAACAAGCTAAAAAAAAGAAAAATAGGGCACACTCTAATTGTTGGTATTACTGGAAATTCATTGCCAGCCTAAAGGAATCATGTGCCAACTCAAAAGGCATCGAGACTGAAGAACTTAATTTCAATGCGATGAGCTGCCTGTACTGTTCAATTGTGGTAAAAGTCACACAATTAGCCAGTCACAAAGGTAGCATTCATAAAATTGCCCATTTTGCTATGTATGTGTGTGTGTTGTTTTTCCTTTGAACTTAAGCATTTCCAGAGCATAACCTGCAGCACTGTATGTAAGGAGGAAATAACCGTCAAACGCTAGATTATATGCAAAATTAACTCATGCATTGTACCTGATGTTACTGCATTGACTCTCTGGATTCATCAGGTTCAAAAATAGACAAATGAATTGATGGAATAAAAGTACTTTAAGTATGAATTCCAACGCACCTGTAGCATAAGATACATAAAACTAAAGCTGAACATTTTGAAAGCTTGCATTAATTCAGAGCCAATGTAAAATATTCTTGGGATAAAATGTCAGTTGACATTTAATAATTTAATTTAATATTTAAAGATGCCATATTGGAAAAGGAAAAAAGGTGGTTTAAAAGTATGACATTTTTGAACCTTCAACTCAAAGTCTTTTCAAATAAAACCTTGCTTGACAAATTAATTTTTATGTAGCAGCTTCTCAGCATGTTATTAATGGAAGCGTACAGGTTAACTGTGTTCTATCAGCAAGAAAAGAAGTGCCTAAAAAAAAAACAAAAAATAATAAAAACCCTTCAGAAGGGTTACTATAAACATCTAAACAGTTAATCATAACCGCAATCTGGGTGTTTAAGACAAAACCATGCTTTAGTTTAACTAAGTAAATATTCAAGTTTAAAATTGTATAGGTAGTCCTTATCAGTATGACGTCACTTTGAAAGCAGCAAATTAGTTTTGAAATATATTACCAGAAGGCAAATAGATTTCAATGCTGTTAAATAAAACTTAAACAGTGGACAGAAACATGCTAGAAAAAGATAAACTAAGCTCATAATTCTAGACAAAAGATCTGCTAATAGATAAAATATATAAAAGTTTATATAGACAAACAAAAGGAATGTGCATTTTTGATTCAATATGTTACTAACCTTTAATAGTCCCTCAGAAAACAAAATTTCAATAGTTTCTTTGAGGATGGGAAGAAGGCCACCATGATGAATGCCCACACCTCTTTTCAACAATGGCAATACATTTTCAACCTTTAAAACAATATTTTAATACAAACAAGTCAGCAATCACTAAAATTATTCTTAGCAGTTGGGTGTTGTACCGTGTTAGCCATAGATTGATACAAGAGAAAGTAGTGTGAAGGTGCCTGATGAAGGGGCCTTAGCTGCCTCAAAAGCTTGCATTTGTAATCTATTTAGTTAGCCAATAAAATGTGTCATTTCATCCTACTTTCTCCTATAAAATTATTCTTGTAAACAGGAAAAGGGAGGCATGAACAATATATAAAAGTAAGTTTATACTTAAGTATATGGGAAGCAACTGTTAATATAGTTGACCTAACTTCAATACATGGCACATGTTCTATGGTTAGTCTTGTTAGCTGGAACATGAAAACACATTTGTAGATCATATTACTTAACCAGTTAACACATGCTATATAGAATACAAACACCAGAATAAAAAAAAATATTTTAGAGACTATGCTATTTTAGTACCAGAGTTTAAGGTTTAAATAAAATTAAAAAAAAAAAAAAAAAAAAAAAAATCTTGCCTGTGGGAGTTTTTTATCTTCATCAGATAAACAATCAATAGCATTATTGAAGACCTCTTCAACAAGTTTCTTTTCATCATCTGAAACAAAATTAACAGACGTGACTAAATCCAAAGAAACTTTGTTTTAAATTTCCACATTGAACAACTTCAGAAAATAATTTGCAAATTTAATAAATCTGCAGATGCTAATGCTATTTACATTGTATTTAGTCAAGCCTTAAAAAGTTTCCTCCCATTTCTTTTTTGTAGGCAAATGAATCCAACAGAAAAAGGAAGGAAACTATAAATTACCAGCTAAAAGACAGATCCTCCTTACGTGTCTTAAAACAGAAATGGAAAAAAATATATCTGGTAACAATGGAGAATGATTCAATTAAGAAACCACTCTTCCTTAATTTGTTGCAGAGAGTGGCTAATAAAGTGCAATCATTTCTGTAAGCCTGGAGACTAAAATGTTTTGCAGTCTATACTGTATTTAGCTTGTGAGCGATAGACCTGACCATAATGTAATTGCATGTTCTGGTTTTGCCATTGTTTATTACCTTACTTGATAAGACTTTTTTTTTTTTTGGACACTCTAGCAGAAAGCCTTTGATATCTCAAAGGATCCATATTTGCTGTTATGCCATGCTGAACATAACTGCTTAATTTCTCATTTTAATACAGCAACCATTGTTAGACTGGAAGTCTCTCCACTTGGTGCTTAATGATTACTCACTGAAGCTTAAAATCCCTTTCTTGTCAGTGTTACAGCACAGCTGATATCTATAGGTGATCAAACACAAGGCTTCATGTGGCCAGAGTATCAAAGAGGAAGATGTGTAAAGTTGGAAAAAAAATGCTTAAAGGAATAATCTACCCAAAAGTATTTTTGTTAAAATGTTCCTTACTATGAGTGGGGGACATGCATCATCCACAATAATATCTTAATGATTGTCAACGAATGAGGGAGGAAAGGCAGATCTTCAATTCAAATGCAAAGTATTATGGTAATGATGTCTTCCATGATTACATTCAATGTGGGATTTTCAGGAAAGAACAGTTAATATTTTTGCAAAAACTGCACACATTTTTATGTTTTGGCCATACAAATGGATAATGGACATGTGGATTATGTGACAGGAGTTACATGATTTTTTTTTTTTCCCCCACACCGCTTGGCACTTTAATGTTGGCAAATACACCAGGATGAGATTCTGGACCATGCCTCTACTCAGACTTTTCCCAAATATTTGAGGTCGTTAGGTCTAGACTGACAAAAGACTCTCTTCAAATACAAAAAATAGACATTTTGATTGATTTTAATTATAGAGTTAAGACAAAGCTGTTAGAAAAAAAACCTTAATTTTCTTTTCAGTCTGTAACTTGAGTGCAAGGTATGCTTAGACTTTGGGACTACGTTGTAAGTTTTTTTCACAGATGATCAGTGACTCAGAAGATGGCACTTATCTAAACACAGGCTCTGTCTGTAAGATTGACACAAATAATTCACAGCCATATTTCATGCAGATATGCACAAATGGTGTTTTCCATAAAACAATTTTGGTTTATCACTATGCCCCTGTTCTAAAACAACTTTCAATGACTCTACCTCCCTAACCACCACCTTCACTGTAATATCACTTTTTAAAATATTTTGTATGTATTCATCATTGATCTAATAGTGCGTCATAAGTGAAATATTTACATTTTAATGTGATAGTTCAATGCCTTAGCCATAATCATGAATAAAAAAAAAAAAAAAAGTTTGTTAATACACACGCACACAGGCAGTCAGTGGGCTTAACTGGGCATAAAATGGTGAGTCAGGGGTTAACGCTGTGCACTAATGCCTTTTCTCCTTCCTCTGCATATCACCAGAAGATGAGAAGACCTAAGCCCTAACTAGCTTCCTCATTCCTCTACAGACCACACCCTCCTACTGACCTCACTTCTGCCTTTCCCCTCTTGGACCCACATCTTTCTTTCCATTCCCTATAAAAGCCCAACTACCCCTTTGTCTCAGTCCCACTTTGGACACATTCTCTTGTTACTACTCTGTTAAACTGCAATATACAGGGTAGATCCCCAAACCTTTTTCATCTTTGACACATACACACAGTTGGATGGTAGATACCCACTCAAGAACATTTGTTTTATATCTTGGAGTCAAAATCTTTGTTTCCACTAATTTGTAGCCATAAAATGCACCTCATTATTTGTGTTTATAAAATAGCTCTTTTGTTACATCTGTACCATCCATAATTTCCAGTAATTTTGCATATACTTGTTTTTGATTTTATTTTTAAACAAGTCACTTGTGCTTTCAGAATTTTAATAAATGTACTAAATCTCTAATATATAAAAGCTAGCTAAATCTGTTTATTAAAAAAACCACAAAACATGACACTGCCCATAAATTGTGACCAACACAAAACATGCTGTTTGCATTTCTTGGATTTAGCAACTTTTTCTGCAAGTTTATTCCCAGACAGGATGCCAGAGTCAGGTTTTATCAGTAGGGAAACTAAAGTAAATTGAAAAGTATGCAAAAGCCATGTTGTGCTTGATAATATACCATTTTCTACTAACACAAAGGAAAAAAATGAATTCTTAAACAAAAAAATTTGTTTAAACCACAGATTATTAGTTAAAAGCTACAAATAGCTATTTAATAGCAACTCATGTTCGTTTTGATTTTCAGGTATGTGCATTTGCTAGAAAAAAACTTGAGCAGACCAACAATATGCACAGAAAAACTGCAAGCTTATAAATTATAAAAAATACATAAGAACCAAAGGGGGACAGAGATTAACACATAAAATATCTTTGGATACTAATGTGTAAACTGATGCAATGTTCAGCACTCTGTAGTTTCCAACTTGAATTTATATCAAAATTAACATGAACTACAGGAAACAAGGAAAAAGTAACCCATTGTTAAATGCTTAAAAAGTAAGCAAAAAAACAGCATTTCTAATATTAATTCAACAGAACCTTCAGCCAGTGGTTATTTTTTCTATATGGATCGTGTTCTCAAAACTTGATATTTAGTATAGTTCAGAATAAATGCCATAGGTACAGAGTACAATAAATTACTTCAACTGTGGCTTTCTAGTTCTCTGGTGTCTAAATGGCGACATCTCCCTTAAACTGTCTTGTACTGGATTTATAATGATGCAGTTGAGAAATAAAGTTGGGTTATAATGTTCATTAACATTACAACCTGCTATAGTTTGGGTCAAAGGCTATGGTATGCACATAAGCTCTGGCTTCCTGGTCACACTGCACAACTGTATACACAATCTGTCAAATGTTTTAGAACACCTCAGTTTTTTTTTCCCCAAAAACTTAATCAGTTGAAATGTAGCAAATGGCCTAAAACTGTGAAAATGTAAGCAGTAAACTGACAGAGGTTTAAATTTAAAGTTTAGGTTTTCAAAAACTGGAAAAAATATATCAGAACATATTAGAAATGGGCCTCCTTCAGGGAACAACTAATACGATACAACCTACAGATTTCATGCAGCAATTAAAGTACATTAAACTTTGCAAATTGAAGCAAACATTTTGCACAGGTGTCCCAACGTCTGTTGATTACTTAAAAATACCCTCTGACTGTCTTAAAGCAGAGATGGAACTGTGTTACTACACTCTCTACACCATAGAAAGTTGTATATTCCAGGGATGATGGCAAGAAAAATGCAATTAACAAATTAAATGAGACAGAGGATTATTACCCTTAGAAGTGCAGGCCCAAACAGAAGGCAAGTTTGAAGGTCACCAGTTTGTGTAATAGGCGCCTCATAGCATAACAGCTTCAAGCACAGCTTAACAGTGATTGAAAAATGCAAGTATCAGATTCTACTGTAAAGATGGAAAGACATTCCTTAACCTCCTTAGCATCAGACCAGCACATCACTCGGACTGTAAAATTGCTCACAGTGCTAGTCCCGAGCATTAATCGGTCAACTGTATAGATGCGTCTCGTGTAAAAATCAGGCCTGGGAAACAGCGCAGATACATCTTCTCCTAGCCTCATAATGGTGTCTCGTAAGAAACGTTTTTCAGCAGCCCAGGTGTTGCATACTCTTGACAGTGATATGCGCAGTGATGTTGAGGAGCCTCTCATCAGCAGTGAAGAAGAAGTGAATCTGTCTTCAGGCAGTGAAATTGAATGAACAGTGAAACTGATAGCGATTCTGATGAAGCCAAAAGTGACGCTCACATTTGGGTTTCTGGTGACCCTGCTTCAAATAAAGCAGCACCATCTAATTTTGATTTTGTGGGGTGGCCAGGAATAAAAGTGAACATTACCAGCCAAGGTTTCTCCTACTTATCTAAGGTTATTTCTAGATGATGATGTAATAGAAAGAAAGACGAACCGTTATGCTGAACAGTGTCAAGTAAATTACCATACACCAATGCAGTTTTGCCATTCAAAGATATACCACACAAAATTAGCATAATCATTATTATTATTTATTTCATATTATTATTATTATAGCTTTTACACTTGTGACTATTGCACATTTTACAGTAGAAAGATGTGATTTAAAAAAAGTGTAATTTTTCAAGCCAAAAAATGCAATGCTTTTTACGTGTTTTTTGAGAAATAATGTAAAGCTAAAGAGGGTAGAGGATAAAATAGGACCTTGAAATACCATCTCTAGACTACTGTAGACTGGACAAAGTCTGTTTATATGTGTGTGGCTATTAATTTCTAGAACTCGCAACACCTTGATCAACTGAACCCTAGAAATGGAATTAATATAATTAAATGCAGAGAGTTTAGTTTTTTTTTTTTTTTATATAAACACTGCTTTAAAGATTATTTTTCTTCATTTTTCACAAATTTAAAATGGAACATGGAAAGCATAATCTATGGCATATGCATGTTTGACCTCATAAGTACTTTTTTTTATTTTTGGTCAGGTACTCTAGTTCTTCTCTTCTAAAGATATGCCTGACAACAAAGTGGCTCGATATGCATGGGTCCAGGTGTGAGAGTGAGAATACCCTATATGAACTGGCTTTTGTATTTTGATTAGTACTGCTGGGGCAGGGACTTGCTCCATGCAATTATGTCTGGATACTGGTGTATGAAATTAGACAGATGGATGGTGGAATGGATAAAACTGATCCTGAATGGTACTATACATATTTCACCTATCTCTGCAAAAGTAAAAAATCAACTTGCCATTATTTGTGTTAAGTTTTCACATTCCCATGTACAGTAGAAGATGAAGATTATGGAGTTACTCTGCATTAGTTTCTAAAGCTGCTTTCTCATGAAGAATTTCAAAATTTCATCAGTGACGTCAAAATAATTTATTAAAAATCTGCCTCAAGTTAAAAGATTCTAAAGAAGTCCCTCGGACATTAAAAGGAAACTTAATGACAGCTGTGTGAGGACAAGTATGCCATATGGTATTGGGTTGTGGCTGATGAAGGCGGAACTCGAAACAGAGTTGGAAAGAATAGAGATGGCAATAATCAAGCAGATACATAAAGTGTCATGGAGTAAAAGAAAATTAATGCAGTTTTCAGAGAATATCTGCTGGACTAAACAGAACCAGACCAAGGTGGGTTGAGCATGTGGAGCAAAAGTCAAATGGTGACTGGCTGAAGAAATGCTGTATTGGGAGTGGAGGAAATGACACTTAAAGAAGGCTAAAGGCAGTGTGTGATGTGAGATGCTGGTAGAAGACAAGACAAGAATAAATCAATAGGGTCTTACTCCAAAGGGTGAACAGGACCATGGAGTGTGTAGGAACAAATGTTTTGTGAAGCAACAAGACAACCTGGGTAAACCAGGAAAATGGTCTTTTAAATTGTAGTATTACCATCAGCATTCAAAATTAATAAAAATGAAAGTCATCTAATAAACACTTCTTTTTACCTTGTTCAATTAGTGTTTCAAATGTTCTTCATTTAAAGTGAAGCTGGCACACTATTCTTTGTCTACCATTACAGTCATGGGAAGACACAAAATATCAAGATAAATGCTTGCTAAAAATGCAACAGGATGTGATCAAAAGAAAATGAACAAGAATTATAATGTAGCATTACACTACAGTCTAAGGCTATCAAAAACCATTTCCATATGTCTAAAAAGAAAAATTGGATTACAAATGTTGATTCCTCATGCAAGTTACAAAGCAGAACAAATGTGGAAATTGGTAATATTTGATCCATACCTAAAGTTTTGACTAAATAAAATTATGGCTAATAGCTGTATTTTTCAAAAACTCAATACGATTTTTCTTTTATATAATGTACATACTAACATTAAAACTCATTCACAAATACAGTTCAAGTAAAACACAAAATTAAAATTCAGCATTATAAAAACTATTGCAGGCTAAAACAGGGGTGATGGAAAATGTGTGAAGCTTAATTTGAGCATGAAATCTGGGAACTGCACATTCCAAGAAACAGATTTTGGTTAAGCTTAACAAGCCATCAAAATTATTCCTCACTGCAAATTTCATAAAAAATTATTTTAAGATGGTTTGTCTAATTTCATATCATAAAAGTAAGCTCTATGAGCTGTATGGGCATGCTGAAAAGAAAGACGTGCCAGACACCTATGATTTTCAGGTTTTAATGGTTTAGAAAATGTGTTGCTTATTTTATTTGGGGCTGGGGCTAGAACACTGATTGTGCTCTTGATTGAAAGTTTCTGACCCGATATGCTGCGGAAAATCCAAAAATTTTAGGTAGTTCCAACCTCAGCAAAATGACCCGAGGTCGTCCATTTCTAACAGAAAAGTGGCTGAGAAAGAAATGAGAGACATGACAGAAAGAAAAAGTACAGTAGCAGAATCTGCTGAATGTCAAGCAAATCTCAGAAGCCAATTATGTGATGAACACTGTAATAGGAAGATGAATTAGAACAGCACCATCTGCTGAATGTGAAGCAGACCACTGAAGGTGATTAAGTGATGAATACCGAGAAACAATTAGCAGACAAGATGCTAAGACACACCGACAAGCAAGTAGTAATCCTGAATATAGACTGATATGTTGTGGATATTCGAAAGATTTTAGGGTGGGCAACCTGGTGAGCCACTTTACTGCTGGGAAGAACTTTACTGTTAAGAATTCATAATCAAGTTTAAGTATTTATCATTAGAGATGACAGTGAAGTCCGTAATTTGAAGAAGGAAAAAGAAGAGTGGCAGCATCTACTAAGCATCAACCTCATGATAGAAAACACTTAATAGACCAAATGAGCAGCAAACAGATACCAAGATCCTAAGGCATGCCAAGACAAAATCCAGGATTCAGAGTGCAAGAACACGAGAGAAATGCATACCAACAAACAAGAAATACTTAGAAAAGTTGCATCAGCAATGTTCAGAGTTTAACTTGCTATATATGAACTACCTTTATTTTAGGAAGGCAGGTTTGTGCATATCACTAGTGCTCACTAGTGTTAAGTATTATCATCTTCTAAACAGTGAATTTTGGATTTTTTTATGTACTAAAGACTAGACTATTGAGCAGCACAAGTATTGCCAGGTACTGAATGCTACTTAGACATCTCGAAAAGAAAATTATTCATTACCAGCTAAAGTTAATATGGGCTCCGAGAAGTGGAGTAGGCTTAGGACTAGGTTACTAATAAACATACAAACAGCAGGAATAATCTGTGCACAAAAACATACTTTTGAATCAAGCTAAAGGTAAAACAAAGATAATACAAATATAAGCTTAGTTTGTTATTCCCATACAACACTAAACTTTTCAAAAAGGGTTAAGTATCTTGTAGATTTTAAACTGCTAGCTATCTCAGTGATGAGTATTACCAGTTCCGGAGTATACATGCAGATAAGTCACAATTTATTTAGTTAGAAATCACATCACGTGAAATATAAAGACACAGTATCATCCTCCAATCTAGAACTGCTGTTAAAAAAAAAATCCATTTTTGCTATAAATTTTACATTTTCATGACTTCTAAACAAAACCAGAAGTATCAACTGCCATTTCAGATTAGTGTATTTATTTTAATGTCTTGTATTTTAAGTTTTTCCAACATATTAAAGGTTAAAAAGAGAGAGAGAGAGAGAGAGAGAGAGAGAGAGAGAGAGAGAGAGAGAGAGAAAAGGAAACAAAAGTGTTACATCATTCCATCTGGCAAATGTTCACCCCCTCCCCCTAAGACCCATTTACTGCTTAAGAGCTAGAGTGCAAAACATATGCTTTACTGAAGTCAATTCAAACAAAGGTCTGCAGGAGCAAAGGGAGAATGGGAAAAGGAAATCTGCAGCTTTAAATGGCATAAAAACACTTAAAAAAATCTTCATATAACAATAAAAAGAATTTTACTGTTCTCAGTACATGTGATAATAATGTCCCTATACACAGACACTTTTTCCTGCAATATCTGAGAGGAGAAAAATAAAAATGAGAACTTCATTTACAAATTATATACTGCTCTAAAAAGCAAACAATTGACAAAGTAATCACTTGCTTTAGTATTTTGAAATTAAAAAGTGAGCGGATAACAAAATTAAAACAAGAAATTCAGCAATATCCAACTATAAATGACAGTACTGTATAAAACTTCAGTTCACCATAATTTGATCTGGTAATTGTACTTTGCAGAATAACAAGTTTATAATTTTTGAGGGAAAAAAAGTTTTCAAAATTAACTGTATTTACTTAATTCTAATATGCATATTATTCCACACTGCAATGTCTCTGCATTCAGATTGGCTATTAGAATAAATGTTACCAGAATATTCATAGCCAGCCAGCAAAGCAGGAAGATGTCCATGTACAGGTATGCATGATCTCTTACTGTAAATGTCCAGCCTATTCCCACTTCAAGCTAATGGATCAGTTTAGCATGTTAAGTTAAATGAATGTGTGAACTCATAACTGCTGCTTCAAATATCTCCAAGAACACATCTTTATACTGCTTCTCTGTGATGTCAAGTTATTCTGTAAGCAGAGCAGAATAAAAATAGGTCTGCAGGGTTTTAAGTTCTTTGAAGAAGATAAAAGATTAGTTGTTATGTGATTGTGAAGTTTAGTAGCTAGACTGCTTGGTTTAGCCATGTATACCAGCATCACATTCACGAAATTTCACTGATGAATCTTTGCAAGCCTCAAAGATGAAACCGATATCCTATAAGGTAGCAAAAATTGGGCTACCTATTATTGTCACAATAAAAATTTGAGAAACACCATCAGTGTTGACTCCTTAAAAGGATAACACACTAACTGCAGAGTAGCTAGGCAAAGACAACCAATACTGAATCCAATGGCTGGACAAGTCTTATATTAGAAATACTCCATATGACTACAGTACTCTGCTATAAGCAGAGGCCAGGTCAGAGACTCCTGAGGAAGCAATTCAAAGACACCCTTAAGGTCTGTGTTACAAAGGTCAGATATACACATAATTAGGAGACCCTAGCCATAGAACGTTTGCTATTTTACTACAAGATTTAAGGTGTGCCTTACTTTTAGAGCAGCTACCACTCTGATGAGAAGGGCAACTGAGATTTGCAAAACTGAATACTAAACATACCTTCCTCCAACTATGCCAAGATTTTTGGCACAAGATTTGCTTTTTCTCTACGACCTAAAGAAGAGGAATAACCTTGAAAGCCACCATTTTCATTTCTAATGATATTGGAGAATAAATCAGCATATTTTATGATATATGACTTTTTACCTCTTTGTTAACTGCAATCAACTTTACATTAGAAAACACTTCATTAAAAAATGACACATGTAATTATATATAAACATATTTTAAAAGGATATAATGCTTTGAAACACCTAATAAAAATATATTTTAAACAAACCAAATGTATCATTCTCGCACTCGCCTACTCTTATCCTTTTTTTACCTCACCCAGTGAGGCACGAGGAGGAACCCCCATAGGGCATTTGACTTTGGCATCATATGAGTGACCTCTTCGGCAGGACCTACCGTATATACTCACATATAAGTCGGGCCTTGAAACCCAAAAAAATAAAAAATAAAAATAATGAATCATAAAAATCAAACCCCGACTTATACGCCTGTGCAAAAATGCAACAATTTTTTTATTTTTACATCTGCTTGCCTCCTCCAATCTCGCATCAGTTACTCAGACTCATCGAATTTTGTGGCAGCAGTGCAGTTACCAATTTCTTTTGCTACTTCAACGACGTTTAAGTTAAAACCAGCTTAATATTTTCTTCTGATCGAATGCTCCATTGTAGATAAAGGATGCATTTATGATAAAAGGGGAGAGAAAGAGAGGGTTAGGAGCACACGCTGATAAAATGCATTGCCACACCCACATAGAAAAAAAAAAGGCAGTGTGCTCCGTGGTTACTCTCTCAAGGTGGACGGTAGCATAGCATAATCCCTTGTACCAATAGCAAGAGTTTTCTGTTTTCGACTTATACGACTGACATTATAAAATACCAGAAATTATACTTTTAAATCAAGTCTCGACTTACCCGCGGAAGAACTTACCCGCAAGTATATACGGTATTTCAGGGACAGTGGCAGGAGGGGAGTTTGACTGGGGTAGTGTACCTGTAACACAACAACGCAAATGTCCTAAAGAAAACTCAGGGATGCCAGAAACCTCCTGTGGAGCAGAATTGGTGCTTGTGGAAACCAAGAGTTCACAGCAACGTCATTTTCAATCTTTCGAGGTGAGCTCTTATCATTGTGAAGCAGAACTCACCAAGTGCTGGATTGTTTTACCCACAAATAGGGAAATTTAGCTGGGCGTAAACCATCATGAGATAGGTTAATATTATCCTACTGATTATGTGTTGTGCAATAGCAAACCTGCTTAGTATCAGAGGAACCGCAGGTTCAGATATATGGTGTACGTACTTGGCTTAGGAGCCAAAAGGTGTGCAGCTACCAAATCCAGAGAATATGGGAGGAAAAATCTGAACCACAAGTTAAAACTCACATTAATTCAAGAAGATGCAAATTTGTGGACAATGTCTGGTTGTAGAATTGGAATCCAGGACACAGGATTTGTAAAGTAACAGCAGATGCAAAATGTTAAGTCTCTCTTTGTACAAAGTTAGTTTAAACAATATTACCCATTACTTGAACTTTTTTGGTTTTGAATGTAGAGGGAGGAAAACTAATGTACAGTAATCCCTCGCTATATCGCGCTTCGACTTTCGCGGCTTCACTCTATCGCGGATTTTATATGAAAGCATAACTAAATATATAACGCGGATTTTTTGCTGCTTCGCGGGTTCTGTGGACAATGTGTCTTTTTACTTCCTGTACATGTTTCCTCAGTTGGTTTGCCCAGTTTATTTCATACAAGGGACGCTATTGGCGGATGGCTGAGAAGATAACCAATCAGAGCACGCAGTTAAGTTCTCCTGACTGAGAAGCTAACCAATCAAAGCACGCAGTTGAGTTCCTGCGTGCTGAATGCAGTGTTAACCAGGAAGTCTCGTCTCGCTCATTCAGCATCAACGCGTTTCGCTGTGTAAAGAGTTGTGCTCTTTTGTGTTTATCTTTGTGCATAGTCAAGCCCTTCATTATGGCTCCAAAACAATCTTCTACTGCTTCAGGGGCCGTGCCCAAGCGCAAGAAGAAGATGTTAACGATTGCCGAAAAGGTAAACGTTTTGGATTTGTTGAAGGCTACGAATCTTTTTATTTAAAAAGTAGGAAAGGAATATAAGATCTACGGCCGCAGTGTCCTTTTAACCAGGGTGCAAAACGAGTTGTAAGTGGATGTAATAAGGCAGTAGTCTGGATGGAATCTGCTTTAGGGATTTGGATTGAAGACTGCCAGAAGAAGAACAACGGCAGTGCTACACAATCGCCTGAAGTGGCTCCTTTACAAGGGCTGTAACGCTCACCTTTGTTGTGCAGTAAAATTAAACTCATTGTTATCGGACAAGTCATCATGTCATTGTTGGTGAGTAACCATAATTAATTTTCTTCTTACAGTGCTTATTACATGTACGTACGTTTAGTGTCACTGAACACACATTTACTGTATACTATTTTTCTTGCATTGTACGTATGCTGGTGGCCTGTCTATCGTAATGGCTGTAACATATGTGATATCGGAGACACTCAATATCTTTAAAATAATATTTAGGTTTAACTATATATAAATAGTGTGTTTATATACATAATTTCAATGAATCTTACCTAATATCTAAGAATACAAAGGGATTATGCTGTATAACTCTGCGGGGAATATTTATAAACAGTGTGGGAGAGTTTATAAGGGCTTAAAATATATAAAAATAACCATACAAACATATGGTTTCTACTTCGCGGATTTTTACCTATCGCGGGGGGGTCTGGAACGCAACCCCCACGATCGAGGAGGGATTACTGTAACTAGAAAATCAAAATCACTATTATTCATAGAGGAGTTTGTTTTGCAGAGAATTGTCTGCTTTTAAAGTACTGTTGAGAAAGAACATTAGGTCAAAATATTCACTGAGCTATTATGAAAAGAATGCGCTTAAAAATAGTAAAAACTACAAAATCCTCATTCATTGCTTGTAAAATATCAAATGGCAGACAAAAATTAAAAACTGCTAACATCCATATTAAAACTGATTTTTAATTACAAAATCATGGGATAAAGAATTATTATTTCAAGGTCCTACCACTCTAAGTGAGGTTGCCTCATGAGAAAAATAAACTGTTTGCAGGGTACTACTGTTTATGCTACTTTAAACAGACTGTGCATTAGCTTGAATACCAGTTTCTAAATGAACCCCTTTCAAATACAAACATCAAACAGACCTCCATTAGCAATGGATTAAGAGGTTCAGTTAATCCATAAAATTAAGATAAAAATATGACTCCAACAACTTTGAGATGATAGAACATTTTGGGTCGCAACGAAATTTGGTAGTGAGAGTATCCCTAACCAAAGGTTCATCGTTATTTTATTCAACTGTTCAAAGCAAAAACAAATATTAATAGATTCACACATTGGAAAATGTGTTAATAATATAACACTAACTTTCAAACTGAGATAAACTGTAAATTCACAGAGCAATCACCCAAGCAACTTGACTGCAGAAACTAAGCTCATGGTTTCTTTCCCTCAAGAAGTACAGTATACTACAAACAGTATTAAACTGAAATAAAAAAAAAAAAAAATGACTGCTATTTTGTATCATACCGTCAAAGACAGGATTTTTGCAACACTGTAGAGAGAACATGCAGATACATCTTACCAAGGCATGTTTTTTGCAGAGGACGCCGTCCCAAAATCACAAATGTAGGCATTCAAACAACATTTACTGGAATTGACTGTACAAGTACCTGTGAGTGCATGTGTGTCAGACAGGGAGAATGTGATAACCTAAACTTGCATTGATCAATCTGCACTACATTAGAAAAATAAAGAAGGAAAATGTGCTTTTTTGCTTGTTTTATTAAATTGTGGGGAAAAAATGCTTAAGAATAAGTAGGACTATACTTTGTTATATACTGTATTGGTAATAATGCAAAAATGTGTAAGAAATCTTTGACCCCAAAGATATAAAATCAAAAGTGTGTGTGTTGCTTTAAAAGCTTCAGGCTACTATATTTATGTAATAAAGTTTACACAGGCTTTGCACATCTGGTCATAATGTATATACAGGTAAAATTCCGTTACAACGAATATCTTTACAACGACATTTTCATTACAATGAAGTATTTTTATGGTCCCGAAAGTTTCCCATATGACACGAGTCTATAGAAAGTACAAAGTACATTCAGCAGATACATTCATTACAACGAAGTGCCCAAAAGACCTTGTAATGCCTGAATGAATCATCCACAGAGCAGTTAGTTCTGTGGTCGCAGCTCAGTTATGCACAATGATTCCCAAACAGAAACATTGTATAAAAAAATAAATAAATAAATTAAGAACTTTGCTTGTACTGTTCTTTTGCAGTTTTTGTTTTCAGTGGTTTTCAGTGATACCTTTAGCTTATTGCTCGTCAACATTTGAAAAACAATGGAATTTAACTCATTGTCACCCTCCTATTGAAATGGCAGACGAAAAAACGAAAACAGTTCATATTAGAAAAAAATAAATAATTTTTGCAGCTCTCAATTGCAGCAAAAAGAAAGAAAGAAAAAAAAAAAAGGTTACGCCAGTGAATTCAGAATTTCGCCACTGAGACTGTCAACTTTCCTGAATGACCGAGCAAAAAAAAAAAAAAAATATCTCGGATTGCAAATGTATATGAACTGCTGCATTTGAAGACGTTGAAAAAGCCATTTTTATGTGATTAAGTGATGCTTGGTCAAGTAACATTCCTATTAATGTGGCACTCTTTCAAGAAAATGTGAGGTTTCTAAACTCTCTTGGGACCTCCCCCAACAGAACAACACGCAGAAGAGCTTCCTGAAGTGCGATCACCGCATCTGTGGAAGACTGTTTATATGTTGCCGGGGCAACAGCAGGCTCACAGCTCTGCTGCGTCTCTCTGTCAAAGCAAACTCGATGGGTGATGCAAGGAACATTGTAAATGCAGGGAACAGGATTACTTGGCCACTAACCTGGCCACGACCCTGCCTGACTGCTGTATCTGTTTATAGGAGAGTAGCAGATCCGGCTACAATAAATAACCATGCTGTTCCTGTTTCAAGCCGAATAAAGCTGGTTTTGCTAAAGTACTGAGACTCAGCCTCATGTTTCTGGGTGTAAGACAGGGACTTGTAGTGTGACCCCGATCTTTTAGGATTCGCTTCTGTGGCACCTCACTGCACCGCTGTGAGGCTGCTGTTGCCCTGCCCCGGATAAACAATCTTACACAGACACGGTAATCACGCTTCGGGGGGGTATTTGGTTGGGGGGGTGTTCCCCAAAAGAGTTCAGAAACCTCATATGATTGATAACTGTGCTGCCCTCAACATGCTTCCACATTTAGCTAATGTTCACGTTGAATTTTTCCAACCATTTCATCCACCCCATTGCACAGCAGTGCTTCAGCCATTGGATTTGGACATCATTCGCACCCTGAAAGTGTATTATCACAAGGAAATGCTGAGGAAAATTCTTGTCAGCATAACTTGTAGACAGGAGAAGATTAAAATTAACACGAATGAAGCTATTGAAATGATTGCAGATGCCTGGATGCAAGTTAAAGAAAGCACTATAACAACAAATACAGAATCTCATTACAACAAAATATTTTTAGGTCCCTGGAAGTTCGTTGTAATGGAATTTTACCTATATATACATATAAATTAAGCAACAAAACATTTTAGTGCTTTATTAAGGCAAGCAATATCTCTGAGGCTGTGTGATTAATGAGCTTATCAACATAAACTAAATATCATGTAGCAACATCACTCAAATTACTGTTAAAATGTGTTATTTTAGTTGTATTAAAAATCTGGCACATGTATAACTAACATTTTAAAACTGTGACCCATATTAGTCGACTTTTTAAAAATAAGTTTGGCACTATTTTTATAGATTAAAAAAAAAAATCTGTACAGAATATGCTCTTATTGTCTCACCTGTATTGAAGTCTAGCTTTGACACCTGCAAAGCATAAGCTTCACAATCTTTTTTACTGAAACTGAATATAATGACAGGCTGGAAGTTTCTTTCCATAATCATCTTCACAATTTTAAAGACATTAGATGGCCCTGTTTAAAAGAAAAAGAAATAACAAATATTGGCAAAAACTTGCATCTCTCATAGATGTCAAATCCATTTCTACCCAGATTAGATGCAAAATGTATTTATATCGTGAACTATATATTCACTAGACTGTCCCGTATCTAAAACACTTTCCCCATATTGTTAATTTACTTATTTCATTATTATTACATTGATTACACTATTCCAATGTATCCTAATATAATTACTTATTATGTACATTTCAGCAAAGGGTAAAGAAAACCTTAGACATTTATCTAAATATGATCTTTAGACCTTGCTTTTTTAGTGAAGCAAATACTGATACTGTACATAGATTAACGCATACAAATAGATTCCAGCTACAATACAATACAGTCTACAACATCAGAAGACAATGTTGTAAGTTATTTTCCTGCTCCATCACATCAAAAAAAGCTCTGTAAGAGAATCCTACTAGAGAGAAAATCAACAATGGACAAAGGTAATTCTGGTCCAGGATTAGAGTTTAAACACGTTTTTTTTGTGTTTTCACTATAAAACGTTTTATGAATTTAGAAAAACTCCTCACGCTAATTTTAACGCAATTAACTTTGAATCAGCAATATTCCTTATGTGGATTCTTTTAATAAAAATAGGATAATGTTTTGAAGATTAACTGCTCACCTTGTCTATTCTAACATCAGCTTAATATAATAAGGAATTTCAACTAAGTAAAGTAAATTTCTCTGGAAGCAGATATACCTTTGGTTCCTCCTTTGCGGCCTTTTTGATCACCTTTTGCTAAATCACCAGCATCTCTCAACACTTGCATTGCAGTATTGAAGTTATCTTCTCTGAATTCTCCCTACAAAGCAAATATTTTTAAAATAAAACTAATTTGATAATAAAACATTTAAAATTTTTGACAACTTAAAATATAAAAAAGTAAAATTTTCTATTTTACAGTTTTTTTTGGCAATTAGGTAAACTAGAAGTACAAAAATGAAATGCAAGACAGGAGCTTATGTACAATATTTAAAAGTCAACAGCTTAAAATATATAAAAAGAAAAGCAAATTCATGAAGCAATGTATTTGTTGTGGTCATTTTCCTTAGCCTTAAGTTTTCTCTGCTCAATCTGCTAAAAACTGTTATCAGAACTTCAAATTTTGGTAATTATTTACATTTACCACTTAGTATGATTAAGGAGTGTAGTTTACCCAACAAATCCTTATCTTTATCCAATATAGAAGCATAAGCTACAGTATATTATTCATAACTTAAATGAGAGTAATAATAATGGTATCATTTTAATGACAATTTACTAATTGTATAAAGATTGCATAACTATATAGACATTTATAATGTATATGAAATTTATATTCATATGAGGGGGAATCAAGTTAAAGTTAAAAAATGGGATTTATAAGAAAATGGAATAAACCTTAACAAAACTGGTAATGTCATTTCTCAATGTCATCTCCACCCTTTTCAATGCACTTGTGCCACCTGCCTGAAGTGCATGGATTCCAGCAGAATAAAAGGTTTTGTCTTGTCCTCATAATCACTCATGCACCCGAGTTAGTGTCGAATACTACATGCCGAGGGGTGGTACAGTCACTAGTACAAGTTACTGTGACTTGCTGGACACCAACATGAAGCCTGCTATTCAATCTAAGCGGCCTAGACTGCTGTCTCAATGAGTCTTTCTGCTGCTAGACAATGCCTGCCCATGCACTGCAAACAACACCAAGGCTTGTCTGGAGAAACTGGTTTGAGGTATTGCCACATCCTCTTTATTCGCCAGAAATGGCACCATGTGATTTCCACCTTTTTGGATCGCAAAAAAGAAAAAAAACATACATCTGGGTGGTTGTCAATTCAAGACAGATGACGACACGAAGAAAGTGGTGCATGAGTGGCTGCGGGAACAAGAAAAAACCTTTTACTCTACTGGAATTCAGGCACTTTCAGGCAGGTGGCGCAAGTCCATTGAAAAAGGTGGAGACTACATTAAGAAATTACATTATCAGTTTTTTTAAGGTTCGTTCCATTTTCTGATAAATCCCTTTGTGTAACTTTAGTGTGACTCCTCCTCGTATATACAAGTAAAAAGAAATTGGCAAATATTTCTATACTAATTATAAGTAACCACAATTGATTCTTCTATAGACACACAAACAATAAGAGTTAGATTATTGGCTTACATTTTCATCTACTACCAAGTGCAGCCCATCTCCCCCTGCTGGAAAAATATAATGTTGCAACGGTGTAGGTCGATAGTCTGTGTAGATTACATGACAAGCCTATAAAATACAAAAATATTAATGAGCAAATACAATCTAACTATACATGTGTACCCCAGATGTTCTGTACAATATTTATGGACAGTGCACTGTTCAAAAGATTAACTTTATGACTGCATCCAGTGAATCTAATTTTGAATTTCTATACAACAGCATCTCATTCTAAATAACCACAAAGAGTTTACATATTAGGCAATGATGTGCTGATCACTATATAAACAAACATACCTGTCTACCTGTTACACATGCAACTATTGAACATCTTGATAAAGTCTATATGTCCTACTCTAAATGGTAAAACGAATACTACATAGTACAATGCTTACAAACAAATCTGAGGATTAGGTAACACCCAGTTTACTTATTTATTTAACTGGTGACACAGTACAAAGAAAGTAAGATTTTGAAGTGATTCACAGACCTAAGTATTTCCTCTCCCTTAACTTTTATTAAACACAGTCTTCCAAATCATGGTGAAGTTTGAAATGTTATAGTATATTAAGGAGGTTCATAAATAACTACCTTTACTAATGTAATATGCACAATACATTAGAAGACCTACTATCTAAATGATGAATGCATACAGGCCTAGATTCAGAATATAAGTCAGAAAGTAAGAAAAAAATGTGTGCACTCATAAAAGCATTTGGAACCAAATACACATTTTTCTTGATTCAATGTCTAGTAGTACTTTTTGAATAATCTATCCTGACAGACGTAAACTTTAGCAAATAATTTAATCAGAAAAATGTTCCATTTAAAAGGTCAACAAAAGTTATCTCTGTTCTCTCATTTAAATAAAACAAACAAGCAAATGCCACAGAGTTTGTTTTCCCACAAACAGCTACAATCCTATCAATCTTAATAATTTGCATTTTTAAGGGAGTGTTGTATAGAAACAGGGCAAATCTCCAGCACATCAGAAGAAGCATAAGGTGAACTTTAATCCCCACTTCTGCACTGACATTTGGACCATTAATCTATAAGTAATTAGGTCTTCTAATGTATCTCTAATCTAGAGTAGCAAGACTGCTCCCCAGACATAAAGATACAGTTTCAAACCGTAACTTGTATTTTGCAACTTGCACCCTGTAACAGTTACCTTTTCATTTATTAACATATACAAAATAAACAAATGTACAGAATGTAATTGAAACTTAATATGAGGGTACTGCTGAGGAATTATCAAGTACACACAAGAGAGAAGACATAACCCTTCAATTCTTACTGCACTACAAAAAACACTTCAACTGGCACCTTGTAATGAAGGGGCTTGAGAGTCCCAGTGATCCCTAAAATTATGTTCCTGGGAACTTTGAGCTCCTGATTGTGTAACCATTAGCAACAGATTGAACAGGAAGAACCAGAAAACTATGATCCAAAACTAACCCCTATGATGGTTCTAAATAAAGCAAAGACAAACTTGCAACAGGGATATATGGATACACTCCTGAAGTCAAGCCTAGGAATGGTGTTTGCTTGAAACAGTTAAGTGATCAGGTAACTCAAGTAACATGGGCCAGAAACACATGAGGAGTCAAGAGAAAGAATTTTCTGGAGCACTGCGACACCATGCATAACACTAATAATGTGTATGGAATAATGTGTCTTTAACAAAGAGGAAAATGCAAAAACTTGCTCTTTAGTTTTACAGACCATTTGCATACCATAAGTGCCTATACGGGATGTTATTTGAGCCAATCTAAACAGCACATACAGCACAATTTTTTTTTTGAATGTCTTATAAGATCCTACATCTTAGCAGGTTTATGCACATAAGAATAATTTGGATAAGAATAGGTCATTCTCCATAGTAAAGCATATCAAATCTTTTTTTCCCTGTTTCATCAATATAACATCATCATGTAGAATTCTGAAGGATTGCAAAGTAGTATTTTCTACCCTTACTTTTTCCATATATCCTTACCTATGTGTGTCAAGAAAAAATGTTTCAACATTTCTGAGAAATGTACACTTAACAAGTTTCCATCTGTGCTGCCTTGTTCTTGAGGAAAAAGTCTTTTTTAAAGCAACACCTGGCAACCACCTTACTAATCCCCTTCACATTTTTAAATACTATTATCATGCTATCTCTGAATATGGTTGAACTTTTGCTTGAAAAGTTTTAACTTGCAGTTACTGTATGGAATCTGACTTTCCATCTTTTCCTGGATTTTCTGTAGCACTGCTATGTCTTTTTGTAATATGAAGATGAAAACTGCACTAAGCGTTCCAGACAAGGCATCACTAGTGCATTACAAAGTTCAAGTATGACCTCACTCGACTTGTACTTTGCACACTGGGCAATACAGGAGGAGTTCACTACGACTCTTGGGTCCAAAAAACTGCTTAGATATTGAACATAATTGTTAATTTACTGATATTTACTTTTTTCAAGTTTTCAGAATTTTTCATGTTCTTTTAAATGAATAACAAATAAATGCATAACTTACACGTGCCAAGTAGTTACCTTCATTACACGTATTATAAATTTACTATTGCATTTGTCATCTATATCAGTGCTCCTTAGTGTTACATTTCTTGTCATCACTGCTGATGAGAGGCATTTCTTAAGAGACTCCATTATAAGACTAAGAGAAGGCACGTCTATGCCGTTGCCTGGGTAATACTCAGCACTAACTCTGTTGGCACTTTTACTGTCTGAGTAATCCTAGTCTTAATTGAGATGCAATATAACGTTGCCTGTGTGACACTCATGACTGATTTTAAGGCGATTAACCAGTGGAAGAGAAGAGAGAGAGAGAAAGAAAAAAAAAAAACACCATTTCAGGTAGTGCTCAACAGTGCTTCGTGAAATATTTCTGTATGTAACCATACTCTTTTCACCAAGGGGGAAACTTCCTCCCACTAGTCAAATTTTGCTTATTTCAGCAAGTGGGAAACAACCCATCTCACTCTTCGACTGCTGTTTGTGTTTCGTCAATGAAATTAAAAATGTAAAATTGGGTCCCCAAAACAAAGGTTGAGAGACAATGATCTATATCATGAGGCTCTTTTTTGTATTAGTTCTTGTTAATTTTCTTTATTAAAAATTCCACCTCTACTTACTGTGTTTCTGGAGGATTTTAAATTACTAAGATGGTGACATTTAAGGAGATTAATTCACTGTTTGTTTATTTTTATGTTGTCTGTTTAGCACATGAAAAGACTAAAGTTTAAACATGATTTCTACTGCAGAATTTGAACATTACAGTTTTTCTCAGTTGCTTTGGTGCATTTCTCACAACAGAATTGCAGTTCTCAAAACTGCTCGTTCAATTCCCACAACCTTTAGTCAGTTGTGCACATCATAACAGTAATTTCTGGGTGTTTTCGTCATTTTGCAATTGCTTTAGTTCACTCAGGCAGATGCCTATGTGCAATTCTATATCATATCATGCATCAGCGGTTGCTTATGTCATGATGATCAAAATGCATTGTGTAGCCCTCTTTTGCATAGTCTTACACTCCAGACAAACTTGTCATTTTTTCATTGTGTAAGTCATTGCAATCAAAAGTGTTCAAAAAGATATCATTGGCTGTCAAGTGTATTTTATAGACTTTTTTTGGTTTGTATTCACAATACTAATGATTCCTGCACCACCTTGAATGTGTGACACATTATTTGGGGCAGGTGTGAGATCTTAGATCAATCAGTCTCAGTTGCTTTGGTGCATTTCTAACAACAGACTTAACATTTGCATAACAGCGAGTGCATTTCTCAAAATGCAAATGGCAAACATCAAAATACAAAAGACATTTCAGTATGTATATATTGTTTTCAATGTTGTAATTTTTTTACCTTCATTTCATATGTTATGCATAAAGTATTGAAATGCATTTTTTTGCTAGACTCCAAGTGCATTGCATGGTATGTCACCATATACCTGTGCAATCAATAAAATATTCTTCTTGAATCAATCTCCCGCAATCGGTGTTTTGTATTTTTATGTTTCCTGCCCTTGTCATTCAGATGTTTTGTGCATCAGAAAATGTTTAGATTATGCCAATTTTATATTGATAACATGCCTTTACAATTTGGCTGTCATGTCCGTGGACAATGATTCATGGAATTGGCATTTTGATGGCACTGACATATTCAGCGATGTAAATACTTGCTTTTGAGGCATGGATTAAGGATTTTGAAGAGGTTACCTGCTTTTGCTGGTCATCCAAGTGTTTCGAGAAATGCACTGAGCTGTTATGCAAATGTTAAGTCTGTTGTGAGAAATGCACCAAAGCAACTGAGAAAAACTAATATATTGATTAATAAAACATGTTAAAATCTATTTAATATAACTTCAGGACAATTCAGTAACATTATGAATAATCTAAATACTTACATTTTCCTGTAGGATAATGCTGCAGAATTTTGTTAAGGAGAAATATCTGTGTTATGATATTAAAACTAAAGAAAAAAAGTATTTTTCTTAAAAATAATAAAAGCAAAATGAAAATCCACAAATATGACATTTTTTGGCGCCTTGGTACAAAACTAAAATAAAATATAGGCAGTGTGGCCTAGTGGTTAAGGGCAGAGGACCATAAACCACTAGGTTGATAAACCACTAGGTTGTCAGTTTAATCCCAGAATCTGAATCAGCATATGTATTTTGTGCACTGTGTCTCTGATTAAATTTAATGGATTTAAATTTTATGGTTTTCTTTAAAGATTTTAAAAAGTTAATATACTGCAAATCTAGTATAATGGTAATATTTATTTTACTTACTTGTTATGTTGCCCTCTAGTGTTTGTATTAAATATCTTTACTGCAGAGCAAATGGTTATAAAAATACATATTCCGTTCATGGTTGATGTGATCAGTTACATGCCATATAAGCTTATATGTTGCAAAAATTAGACATATAATTTAAAACAAATCAGAGTTTGGTAAAGTCTTCCCTCCCAACATAGAAAAAAAAACCAAAGTTTCTCTAATCAAGTCTAAGGTACTGACAAAATGTCAACTAACTCCAGTAAACCATTCTTTTAAAGAGACATACATATATTACCTTTGCTCCTTCAGACTATCACCAGATTACTGTTTCTATATTTAAAAGTTAATCAGCTTTGTTTTCTCCAATAAAATGTATCTCTAAAAACCAACAGTTTAAGCAGCTTTATTCTCTGGGTATTTCAAATGACTAATGTGAGATAATTCACCCTGACATTTTGTCCACTGTTGTTCAACAAAAATATACAGGTTTTAGCCAAGGAGTAAATCATTCTTGAGGTCCAAAAATATATCTAAAAAGGAGGGTAACTATGTTAAGCTTACCCAGATTAAATGGCTATTAACTTGATATATGTTCCGCTGATGTATACAGCATTCATTCATTTCTATTGTCCCATTCTAAAAGGCTTCCAGAGTAAAGATGAGACTAAGATATTTTAATATGCATCTGTACTGCACAGTGGCTGACAGTGATGCTAAACGAAGACCGGATTTTTTTTTTTTTTTTAAAAACAGCATAATCATCAAAAATATGAAGAACCTTAAGTTACCTGTTTGTGAAGATGACATATCCATTCAGCAAACTGACGTGCATTAGGAATGGTAGCAGATAAAAACACATAATGAACATTGTCTGGTAGCAAAATAATTGTCTCCTCCCATACCACACCACGTTCTGCAAAAGAAATGAAAGTATCACCAATTTCAACAAAAGCAATACAAAAAATCACAAAACAAACAAGATAAAACGCTGCAACATTTTAAACTAAACAGTAACAAACACTAAAACGTAAAATAGATGCTCTCATACTAAAGCAGTTAAACTTGGTTTTAATAGTATTTTTACAGAGCAACATGCACAGTCTATTACAATTCACAATATTACCTGTTAATATGGGCACTGTGATGTGATTTTCAAAGTATAGCTTTCACTGTGTTGTCTTTCTGATAGGGAAAGCCTCTAAAGTGCATGTTACTAAGGACAGTAAAAGATTTGTGACTGATAAAATTATATGTTGCAAGAGCTTCAGGATATAATATAAATTAATACTAGGACAGCAGAGAACATTTCTAAATGGTAATGCAAGCACAAACTGCAGGCAGTATTTCCTTTTGATTGAATAAGTACCTTTATATTGATTTAATGCACACGTCTCATATTTTTTGTGGCCAAACTTAATATACTTGTAGAAAACACTATCAATCATTGTAACACTAATAGTATTGAGGTAGTTTACTCAAAATGTAATCGAATAATGTAATTTCATTCCTTTTCAGTCACATGGACAGCTGAGCTTTTTCCTAACCTTTCCTATTCTGGGGTATCCTTTATCTAGACTGTGAGAGATAAATAGACAAACATAAGACAATTTATCCTGTAGGGAACAAGAAATCCACACTGACAATATTAACCACCGTTCTACCCTGAGGGTTAACTTTTTTGATATTTACACCTACAGGACACCTTACAATAAATCAGTAGTGATGTCACTTTCACATCAGAGTATCTAGTATTTTATTAAACAAAAATCTGTTCTGAAACCAAATTAAAAATATTTTATGGAAGTCATTTTAACTTAAGGAATGTATTTAATTCTGATCTGTGCATCTGTAATAGGGCAAAATATCAAAACTACATTTCATTCCTCTACTTAGTTTATTATGGTATTGGTAATGAAAACAGAGAAGTGAATCATTCTTAAATACTGTTACTTGTTAAATTTGGTCACAAAAATAGGCAGACAGGAATGACAACTAAAATTACCTGAATCTCTCATATAGTGGATTTCATCAAATATGACCCATGCAACTTCTCTCATCACTTCAGATCCTCTATACAGCATGCTTCTTAAAATCTGGAGGTTAAAAGTTAAAACAACACATATATGACAAGACCCAAAGAAAACTCTCCATACTGAATAGTGCAGGATAAATGCATCTCTTTAATTAGATAATAAAGATAGAAAATAAATGTAACAAAGACTAAAAAATGAGTAAACAAAATGCCCTTGGTGAGTAAAACGAACAAAGGACAGATTTACTGACCCTGGAAACAGGATTGGCAAACAAGAATTGTAAATGAGTAGGTCAATCAAAAGAGGTATAACCTAAAACCATCAACAGGAGTGAAAGATTTCTAAATATTAATAACTTATGTACAACATGCAACATATAATTCTACAGAAAGGAAAGCCACTTCTAAAACCAGTCTGAAAAAAAAGTGAAAGAAATAAATTCACAACTTTAGCTGCTGTCAAAATTAGTTTTTTTGCTTGTTTTAATACATCTCACGCCAGAGTGTAAAAAGTGGAACATTTATAAATATACATATATACTGTACATTTGCTGCTATTGCTTTAATATTATTTACTCAAGTTGTTATAACATAGATGGCCAAAGATAAAATTAATTTAAAAATCCCAAAATAACAGCAAGCCCATATGGGGTGTATATCTCAATGATAACCTTTAGGCAATGCCAATTATAATATAATAATATTATAATATTATAAATGTAGCTAAATACCTCTGTTGTCATAACTAGACATGAAGCTGTAGGATTAATCGTCACATCACCAGTCATTAGACCCACATCCTGAAATTCTTCATACATTTCACGGTACTTTTGGTTGCTCAAGGCCTTGATGGGACTAGTGAAAATAACTCTCTGCTTTTCTCTCAGAGCAAGCGCTATAGCATACCTAAAAAAAAAAAAAGTTTAAGTTATCAAATTGTTATATACTTTTTCAATTTATGTTTAAACAATCAAAACATTACTCTTACTCAGCACACACAGTTTTTCCCGCTGATGTATGTGCAGACACCAACACGGACTGATTATTGTCAATGCATAAAATTGCCTCTCTCTGGAAAGGATCCAGAATGAATGGATACTCCTATAGGGGAAGAAAAAAATGGTTTAAGAAAAGCTATCCATAAATACAAAAAAATAAAATAAAATGCATAACATTAAATCAAGTGGAAATGGTCAAAAAACAACAGGAATTATCACAACTAACAACAAAGAATTGACCCATGAACTACCCATAAAACTGAACTATCATGAGGAATTACCATGTACTCCAGAAAGATGGAATGGGAAATATATTTGGCAGAGATATTCTTAATTACAAAATAAAATCTACTTGAAGTCATTACAGTAATGTTAAAGGGAAACCACAACCTGAAGTATACATTTTACACAAGTAGTTAATTTAGTGTGTTCCTAAACTGTGAAAATGTACCACAAATAGTAGTATGAGAGATTTTATTTTTCAACCTAGCAAGCAGTGAATAAGCTCATGTAAACAGTGCACAAGCACGAAAAAAAAAATATTGAATGGAATATGCCCACTCTGTTCACCTTATTTTGTTGTAATAAGCAATATTCATAGAAACTTTCATAAAACTGCTCAACAGTAATAAGTGGCTACAAATAGTACCAAATTGGTACTGATGAATTATGTTTTTTACTGCAAACTAATGGTGTAATTTTGATTTCTTTCACACCTTAAACTGCTTCACAAATATGCCTTTTACAGAATTGACTATTACGATTTGCTAAACCATATAAAAAAAAGAACAGAACTACTAACTGAATTTAAACAATAACAAAAAAAAAAAACAAACAGAAAAAATGCAATAAAAGTTAGCAAGTTAGCAAGTAAAACAGGCAAACACCTGTTTCAGTTTTTGTGCATTTAGATATGCATGATATCCTTGGGTTTTCTTTAGCAAAAACAATTTGGTGCTTGTCTTAGCACAAGGTACGTATTTAAGAATCATATTAGAACACTATAGCTACCTGATTTAGAAGAGATTTGAGGATCTGACATGAAAAAACATAGTATGGCTCAGATGCTTAGCATTTTTCTGAATAGTCCTGGACATATTTAACCTGCTGAGTTGTAGCTTATGTGTACTGTATTAAAGACCTTAATATTCAAGAAGTGTTGACATAAAGGTTGGTGCTATTCATGTAGTTTGTCTTCCCTTAGATGATATTTTTCCTAAAGGGGTAATAACTCATTTGTAAAAGTTTGTTGTACAAATTTCATTGAAGGAAGAAAAAAAAAAAACACACCCATTTACACCAGAATGTTCCATTTCACAGAAGATTTGACAAATACTTAGTTCTACAAAATACACAATTGCAAAGTACACTATGGCTGAAATAAACTGAGAACTCATAATTACCTTTGCTGCTTTTCCTTGACGTGGTTTCAACTGGACGTATTCTCCATCAGCTGGCAAAGCAACCTTGAAGACAAGTAAGTCAACAGATTCAAATATACTTCATGTAACAACATGTATAAACACTCTACAAGGACAAGTGTTTGTGTACAAGTCACATTAATCACCTTACTTCAACAACAAAGGGGCTTTAAAAAATGGCAAATTTTCACAATTTCTAAACTAAAAATGTAAATTTATAGAAGAATCACACTGTTTCATATTACACTTTAATAAGATTATGTAATTAGAAAATCAAACACCAAACAAGATTAATTTAAATCAAATATCTATAAATATAAAAACACTGTTGAGACTTGGATGGAATTCAGTTTTCCAGGATCAAATTACCCCTTAACAAAGAAAATGATGTACACCTGAAAATCGATTAAACTTCACATATACATTCAAACCAGTCCTCATAGTTCTTTAACTGTTGGTTAGAAAAAAAATTAAAAACCACTAACTTACTAATTTTACATGCAACAATACGCTCTACAAAAGTTGTGGCAGTCAAAATAAATGTAACTAGCTGAACATAACCCAAATATTAAAAAACGAATCTGTAGACAAATACTGTCAATTATGTTCATATTTTGAGTACTTCCTAAAACTCCATATGCCTCTAGGCAACATTCTGGAACTTTTGAAATTGCTTTCCAAATCTGCACATTTTTGGTTGGATAGCATCTGTTGCCCTCAAATGTAAGGGACTATTTTACAAGTGATATAAAGCAGTCAAACTTCACCGTTCCATTCAACTTCTTAAAATAATTAAAAGGTAAAATATGCTCTGTGTGTCAAAAGTTGTTGATAATACAGAGGAGGAAAACTATTGGCATTAGATTTATTTTTCCACAAAACTCAATCTTTTGTGACAGACATGAATAACAAACCTTCAGCAGATATCCAAATAAACTCCTACCTGGAACTTCTAATATAAAGGTTAAAATATCCACAAGAGTATCTAAAAGATCTTGGTGAAATATTTAATTAAAAACATTATTCAGTTAATCAAAATTAGCTTGTGTATATCTATAAAATTGCACCAGCCTCTCTGTGTTTAATCTGGGTATAAAACGCAAGAGGAACTTTAGTGTTACAATTGACATGAAAAAAAGGTGTTATAATAAAACAACTGGTAATTAGTTGCTAGCTTTTTTGTTAGATACTGGAGGAAGTGCCAACGACTACTAATAACCTGTAAATACATCACTAATAAAATCAAACAATAATGATGTGCACTTTTTAGCAAAACACCACAGACACACGTGGTTATACGTATAAACAAACACACACACTTAATTGGCCAACATTTATGTGAATGAATACTTTTATCATAATCTTAAATAATGTATTGATGAGTTTGACCCTAAAGGTCTATGTTTAAAAAAGTGATATGTTTAATATAATCTTGCATTGGGAAATTTGATTGCCTTGCTGTTTTTCAACACCTGATGGTGTTGTAAACTTATTACTCTATGCTGTTGACTTAAATAATTATACAAGGGCCATATTTATAGTAGTATATAAATTAGACTGTTCCACATCTAGAAGCAGAACATACACATACAGGACAGAACTTCAAAACATATTTAATCTGATTTAATATGTTAGGCTACATCACTCAGCCTATCACAGCAGTACTGGGCACTAGGCAGGAAATCACTCTATTAGACAGTGTACCTACAGTTAGGTTCATAAATATTTGGACAGAGACAACTTTTTTTTAAATTTTGGTTCTGTACATTACCACAATGAATTTTAAATGAAACAACTCAGATGCAGTTGAAGTGCAGACTTAATTCAGTGGGTTGAACAAAAAGATTGCATAAAAATGTTAGGCAACTAAAGCATTTTTTTAACACAATCCCTTTATTTCAGGGGCTCAAAAGTAATTGGACAAATTAAATAATGTGGTTACTCTATTTTCCTGACGCGGTTTTATAAATACAGTGAAACTAACTGCAAATTGTTTATTAGTCTAATGCATCCGATTGTAATTAACTTGTAACAATATAATGGTCCAGGGAATAGCCATAGTATTCCAATACCGTAACTGCTTTAGCGTTGTTACTCTCACTGCACCTTCTTCTTCTTCTTCTTTCAGCTGCTCCCGTTAGGAGTTGCCACAGCGGATCATCTTTTTCCATATTACTCTCACTGCACCACTCAGAGTATTTATATCACTGTATCTGAGTGGGGAATCAAAGCAGCAGCTGATCGGAAAGAGAATCATCGGTATACAGTATCAAGCACACGCAAAAACGTTTCAAAGCCTTTCCTGTACGGACCTCGCAGTTCAGAAACAGTTTCATCCCAAGAACTTTAAACGCACTCAATCTAATTGCTCCTTGTAGAACCGTTTGTACTTATAAAGTACAATCACCCCACTGTAAACTTGCACTACAGTTATAATATTACACAACCTGAGCCACTTTATAAAGCGCGTATTTACATATGATGACGATATCATTTTTAAGATGAAATGCAGCAAAATATGTTTATTATACAGATAAAACTTTAACTTAATTTAAATAATCTATATCTTCATTGGGACTGGCGTGAAGGATAGAATAATTAAACTTGTACTACGAAGATATTTCAATGTTCCTTAAACGTTTTGAAGAATCGGCTCTCTAAGCTTACAGATGACTTAACGTCTATTACATAGCTGATCGTGTGGCGATCGGTTACTTGGAGAAAGAAAAGCAAGGACTGCAGGGGCAGCCACGCCAATATATATCGAATATAAAACAGAAAGAGAAAATAACGACACAGCTAAAAACGCAGCAGCAAATTTTGACAAAAGTTAAACGCTTGCGTCATGAGCACGAGGCGGCTATGCAGTGTCCACAACGGACGTGGCCATCCACCGTGCATAAGATACCATATTGATATTGGCGGGCGAAGGGGCCACCGATTCTTTCTCTGCCCAGGGGCGCCACAAGCCTAGAGCCGCCCATGAGTACTGCTGCAATAAATAATTTCATCGAAGGACGCGCACAATCACTGCGCCATGAAACCCATGTTTAATAACGTGCTTTAACTCCTATCATCATGAAAATGATATCACGTATACATCTCAGTATTTTAGTTATTCAGAGAACTGTAATATCACGAATGTAATAGAGCTGGTTTAAGAAGCAAGTAGTGATTCACACACAGAGCACATAGAAGATAACATACAAAACAAAGCATTTAACGTGGTACTTTTATTACGATGTGATTTGAGAAACTGGTTAATTAAACGATTTTAAGATGACGTTTATGATGTTCTACTTTAATGACAAAATAAACTACACGATTAAAGTGGAAATTTCAAAATTGAAGTTGACATTTCGTGGTTTTTCCCCAGTGTGCCTTTTTTTTTTTTCCACTGTACCCTAATAACCTTTCATATGACACTCAGACAGTGGGCTATGACGCACCTTTTCACGGCGACTTTGATATCTGACAACTTCTTTTTTATTTCCAGCACTGTGCGACTTTGTGAATGTGAGCTTTCAAGTTTCTCCAACACGCAATGTCACTCGATCAACTTCCATTTGTTGATTATACCACGGTTTAAATAAACAAATAGTATGTTTTTCCTTTGCCTCCACTTGGTATTTGCTGAAATTCTTATTTTCCCTGTGCTTTTCCCATTGTCTTATCACAGAAGGCTGAGCTTAAGGATGATTTATATTGATTTGCATATTCAAAGAGGCTCAATTCTGGGAGGAGTCTTGGGGGGGTTGGGGGGGGGGGATGTTGGTGGGACAGAAGGCACGTGCACGAGCGTTACTTTTCATGCTGACCGGGATTTATGGAGCGGAAGAATGCGAAAGTTGGAGTACGCACAGATTCCTACATCTGGATTTTTCTGTGCGCAAGCACATTTCGGCTTTTGTGCTTACGTCATGTTATTGTGCGAATTCTACGCACAGCATTATACATGAGGCCCCAGGTGACTGACTTGGCCATTCAATAATTTTCCACTTCTTTGTTTAATAAACTCCTGGGTTGTTTTGGCTGTATGTTTTGGGTCATTGTCCATCTGTATCATGAAACGCCAGACAATCAATTTAACTGCATTTAGCTGGATTTGAGCAGACAGTATGTCTCTGAACACCTCAGAATTTATTTGGCTGCTTCTGTCCTGTGTCACATCAAAAAACACTAGTGTCCCAGTGCCACTGGCAGCCATGCACGCCCAAGCCATCACACTGCCTCCACCGTGTTTTACAGATGATGTGGCATGCTTTGGATAATGAGCTGTTCCACGCCTTCTCCATACTTTTTTCTTGCCATCATTCTGGTAGAGGTTGATCTTGGGTTTATCTGTCCAAAGAATGTTTTTCCAGAACTGTGCTGGCTTTTTTAGATGTTCTTTAGCAAAGTCTAATCTACCTTTTCTATTCTTGAGGCTTATGAGTGGCTTGCACCTTGTAGTGCACCTTCTGTATTTACTTTCATGCAGTCTTCTCTTTATGGTAGACTTGGATATTGATACGCCTACCCCCTGGAGAGTGTTGTTCATTTGGTTGGCTTTTATGAAGGGGTTTCTCTTCACCACGGAAATGATTCTGCGATCATCCACCAAAGTTGTCTTCCGTGGACGTCCTGGTCTTTTTGCGTTGCTGAGTTCACCAGTGCTTGCTTTCTTTCTCAGGATGTACCAAACTGTAGATGTTGCCACTCGTAATATTGTAGCAAGTTCTCGGATGAGTTTTTTCTGTTTTCGCAGCTTAAGGATGGCTTCTTTCACCTTAATTAAGAGCTCCTTTGACCACATGTTGTCTGTTAACAGCAAAATCTACCACATGCAAGCACCACACCTCAAATCAACTTCAGGCCTTTTATCTGCTTAAATGATAATGACATAATGACGGACTTGCCCACACCTGCCCATGAAATAGCCTTTGAGTCAATTGTCCAATTACTTTTGAGTCCCTGAAATGATGGGATTGTGTTAAAAAAAATGCTTTAGTTGCCTCACATTTTTATGCAATCGTTTTCTTCACCCCACTGAATTAAAGCTGAAAGTCTGCACTTCAACTGCATCTGAGCTGTTTCATTTAAAATTCATTGTGGTAATGTACAGAACCAAAATTAGAAAAAAGATGTCTCTGTCGAAATATTTATGGACCTAACTGTATCACCACAAACCTCAAACATGCACACACTCACACAGAGCCAAGACGAAGGAAGGAAAACTGGATATCTAGAGGAAATCTCATGTAGACAATGACCAGGTGTATGATTCAAATCCCAAACCACTTTGTTATCATGCCGGTTTAAAAAGGAAAAAAGAACTAAATTTGTTAATTCTAAGAATCTGTTAGCTGATATGTGTGATACTAACTGCAAAACCACAACACACAATTTTCTTCATCTTTACATGTATGATAATTTACAGAATGGGCTAGAATATGTTTGCCAGGACTAATAAGTTCTTTATTCTACTTGTCCTTCAGTCTTGCAAAAAATTGTTTTCAATTCATGCACTGAACAATGCAATATTGTCTGTTTAAATCAGGTGAACTCAAACAACAAGCACCCAGCTAGCCATATTTGTAAAAATATACAATATAAAAAAAGGCCTAATATGTTTTATGAAATCTGTAATTCTCAGTACTAAGTTTTCAAAACAAACAATCTGTAAAATACAAAATCAATTTCAGTAAATCCTTGATGTTACAACTTTTTCCAAAATGCAATTTACCTACAATTACTCTTTCAAAAAGGATATACTCACATTTTATGTGGCCGCGTGTGTTTGTGTAGTGAACAGTATGTTAATTATAACCATCAAGTCAAGTTTCTAACCTGCTTCAAGTGATAATTTTATAGCCATAATGTTTGTACTTTTTATTCCACAACAATCTCTTCCATTGTAATCCCACTAACCTTCTAAGGAGACTTTGAAACCATCAAAATTTAGTTAATAGACAGAACATGTAAGTTTGCTTTAAGTATCATCCAACATCAGCTATTAAAAATGTTTAAACTCTGGGATTTAAATGTAAAATTAAAATGAGAAAAAGCATGAATCACCTCATTAGAATTAAAATAACCACAAATCAACACACATATCCTTGTTAGCCGTAGCTATTCACCAACATATACTCAATAACATGTTTATACCCCACCACCCCCCATGGCTTTTTTTTTTCTCTTTCTAGATTTACCTACTTTAATGGGGAGGAGTGGCACTGCTTCACAATAAAGTGACTTCTATCTTTGTTATGTACTAAAAATGGGGCACAATTACTGCAGCTGCAGAAAATTTTAAGTGTAATGTTAAAGTATTTTCCCTCAATGCATAGAAGTCTATAATTTTCATACTATGTAACATTAACAAGAACTAAAACTACCATGCAATAATTATGAAATCAGTAAGTAAAAGGAAAGATCAGATAAGCTCATGTTTAGCTATTAATATGTTGTAATTACAACTTACTAGCAAACAATATGAACAATTTGCCATCAAGAATGTTTGTTCAAAACTGATGCACTGCATCCTAGCTCGTTTAAGGGCAGGAATGGTATTACTTACATACTTACTCCATGGCTCTACAATCCATGGTGGGCCTTGGCCTCTTGCAGGACACATGGCCATTCTTCTTTATCACTCACCTTTCTTATCCAACCACAAATGCCTAGACATTTAAGATCTTCCTAAATATCTTCCATATATAATTTCCTTTGTCTGCCAACGCTGTTTCTTCTAGTTTACCTTTATATATTCTCAACACTTCTCTCTTTTTCTGTTCTCTCTACATACCCAATCCATCTTAGTTTGGTGATCTAAATATAAGCTACGAAGTTTGGTTGTGCATAAAGACTTGCTAATTCTTTAGTCTTTCTTCTTCTCATTTTTATATACTCCTCCAAAGATTTTCCTCAACATCTTTAATTCCCATACTTGTAACATTTTCTCATACACCTATGTTATGCACCACATTTATAACCTTTATGTTACAACCTGGCTAAAGACAGCTTTATAAAGGTTTACTTTGAAAGTTCTGGAGTACACTTGATTTTACTATTAAATGCACTGCAATTATTTTGCTGCTTTTATTGTAGCTTTAATTTTGCTGGTTAACCGACTTTTTACTCTAATAATAGACCCGAGGTACTTAAAATTTGTTAATGTTCTGTAATTCTTAACTTTCTATTGTAGTATTTCTTATATTTTCTGCTCTTCCTAAATTTCCAAATGTGATCATATATTTAGTTTTCTCTTGGCTAATTTTCAGCCCTCTCTTTTTTGACTCTACCTCAAATACAAAGAAGCCTTCTCTTAAGAATTCTTAGAAATGGTCCATAGTTCTTTCATAAAGTTATATATAACTTTTTTATTCAGTTTTTAACCTTCAGTACCTACAGCCAGAGACAGCACTGTTTGTTCACCCTATTCCTTTGCATCAAAACAATAAATGCTGGGATTTTGTAAGTTCTCTGCTCATTTCCAAATTTTAATTTGACAGAAAGTTCAGTTTCAAAATAGAACTGTGAACATAAAAGTAAATTAATCATTTATTTATTTAATGTCACCCTGTGCACAGCCAAGTGCATGGTGGATGGAAAGAAATTCTGATGCAGTGATGATGAAATGAAAAAGATTCAAAGTACTTTACATTTTTCAAACACACAATGAATAATTTTTAATTTTTGAATTTGAGCTGAGAAAATGTAAATTTATATTCCACAATAACATTTTTCCTACCTCATGCGTGCAGCCTTCCACTGTCTCAACTTGTTGCACTTTCACTCTTGGCATAAACTCTGTCAGACTAAGTAACAAAATAAAATAAAAAATAGTTTTAAATATTACACAAGCAAGCCATATTTATTTAAGAAACTTAATTCAAAATAAAATAATCTCTATACATTCTATGTAGATTATCGCACACGTGTATTATATTCTGTACATACATTACCAGGAAGGACTTCCATCAACAAAATGACAGTAGTCTGTCTTGTACGTATCTATGGATGGCAATCATGAATAACTGCCTGAAAAATTCAGACAAATATGGATTCCAAAACCAAAACTATATACTCACAATTAAACATACTGCAACATATTTCAATCACTTTGTACCTTATTGTGTGAGCTTCCACTGGGATATGCAAAAATGTGTGTTATATCAACCTATACTTTTCAAGGAAAAACAAAAATGAAATTTGCTATAAGTTTGCTATTTTTTCTCATGAATTAAGCTGAAAGCATTTATGGGTGGAATGACACAGCGGATTATTCTGGGAGAAAAACAAAAAAGAGAGAAAAAAAAAACAGGACTCAGGGAGTAGTTGGAAACATGGTTATCTTTCAAAGTAATACATTTTATCATTATTTTGAGTCTCCACAAATGTATTTTAATACAAAAAAGAAAACAATTCTGATTTTGTGCAGCTTTGCAAAATTGTGCAAATTATTAATCGAATTATTAATTCACTCCTCCTTCAGTAAAGAAAGCCATGAATCCATGGTGGAGGTCATTACACAATGAGAAGTCAACGATGGTGTTAGTGCATGGAGTAAGATCGCTATTAAAAATAACTAGTAATAATTTAAGTCGAAATTACTTTTCACATGTCAATTGCGCTTATGCTTCTGAAAGTCTGTTTTCTCCTAAAAAATACACTTGTGTTTCTGAAAATTATGAGTACAATTCTCAAGCGTAAACTGTCAAAAATATGTCATTGGACGCACAAGACATTTGCTATCAAGGAAGAAACAGTCGATTTTTGTTACTACACATGTGCCACAAAGGTAGAATGGTGGAGTTATTTTTGACAGCAATCATACTTCATACTCAGCCCCCATACAGTGGCTCCAAAGGGCAAAATGCAAAAAAAAAAAACAAAACAAAACCGACAAAATGAAATTAAACAACAACATGTAATTAACAATAACATGAAATTAATGGCAGTGAGTTTTAAACTTTAAATTAAGTCTTAGCAGAGTGTCCATATATTTGTTATACGTGTATAGGAGAGCATGTTGTGGAATGCTCCCAACCTTAGGATTTTGGCACTCTTGGTTATAGATTTGGGGTTGGGGTGGGAGGCACAGAATTATGACCCCAGCCACCCTTGGAGTATATGGATATATAGAAAAACTACAATACAGACAAAAGATCAGGAGCTTTGCAAAATATAATACTTCTGAAGAAGACCCCCTTGTGACAGAGCTGCTTTTAAGTGAGGTTTTTTTTTTTTTTAAAACGATCACGATTTTGCAATGGAAGTACTGAGTTAGAGAAACGATTAAGTGTGGAGAATGTTATGCCCTTATAATGGAGGGATATTTAGGAAAAAAATAAACCAAACAACTGTAAAATGCGACAATAAATGGAAGATAAATTTAAATATGGGAGTGTTCAAGTCTTCTCCATGTCAGCGGGGATCCCAATCCATGAATAAAGAATAGTACCAAATCATCCAAGAACAATTTGGTGACAAACAATGCCTTTTCCAACATGTTGGAACACCATGTCACAAGGCAAAAGTGATAACTAAGAGGCTCTGGGAACAAAACATCGGAATTTTGTGTCTATGACCAGGAAACTCCCCAAACCTTAATCCCATTGAGAACTTGTGGCTGATCCTAAATGGGTGGTTGAAAAAACAAAAACCCACAAATTCTAACAAACTCCAAGCATTGATTATGCAAGAATGGGCTACCATCAATCAGTATTTGGACCAGAAGTTGATTAACAGCCTGCCTGGGCGAATTGCAGAGGTCTTGAAAAAGAAGGGTGAACACTGCAAATATTGACTCTTTGCATAAACTTAATGTAATCATCAATAAAAGCCCTTGAAACTTCTGAAATGCTTATAATTACACTTCAGCATACCATAGAAACATCTCACAAAAACATCTAAAAACACAAACAGCAAACTTTGCGAAAACCAATACTTGTGTCATTCTCAAAATTTCTGGCTACGACTGTACTGTACAATGTGCCAACTCTGTCAGTCAGTATGACCCATATAACCATGTTTGGACAAGAAAAACAACAGAAATTTTAAAAGGGCATCCATCCTGTCACAAAGTTATTAAAATTAGGGTTGTCTAGTGCCATTTAAACCTTTACAATGGCAATGCATCACAGTGAAACCTATTTGTTGGATATGGCAAGTTTGCCAGCCAATTTGACCCACAAACTCACTTTGGGCCAGGCAAATCTCATTTGCAACATAAAAATGGAAGCTTGTCACAAAGCTATGAAAATAAGGGTGGCAAAACGCTGCACAACTCTCTATGGCTCCTGTTAAACATCAAAATTATAATTCTAGTCATTAAAAATGGGAATGTGACAAATTTGAAAATCAATTTGAGCCACGTACTCGCATTAGTCTGTGCAAAACTCAACTGCAACTTAATAAAGACATCTGCATTTTCTCAAAACTGTAGCCTAATGCCATGTAACCCTCTGCAATGCCCAATAAACATCTAATTTTATTCATTAGATATGGGAATGTACCAACTTTGCCTGTCAATTTGACCTATATAACCAACTCATATATAACAAAGACATCTGTCTTGTCATAGAACCGTGAAAATGAGGGCGGCCCAATATCACCTAACACTTACTGTGCCCATTAAACATCAGAATACACCTTACTCATTAGATATGACAGTGTGCCAAGTTTGCCATTGAGTTGGGCAAAACTGAACTACCATTTAACAAAGGCATATGTTTTCTCACAAAACTTTGAAAATTAAGTTGGTCCAATTTGATGCAACTCTTTTGTATCCGATCAGGAAAAAAATGCAGAAAACTGATTTTTTTCAAATAAAGGGCCCATTTTAGCGACACGCGTTAATATCTTTTTATGCTGCCGAATATTCTGACTGGTTCTTAAAATAGAATAAGTAACTGCTTTGCAGAAGTTGTCTAAATAAAAAACTGGCTAGAAGCGAATAACTTCAGGGCTCACATGAAATGGTCATGTTCTCCCCATATCGCCGTGGGCTTTATGCCAGACCTCCAAAGACTCATTGAGGGTCCAATGGCGCACCCCTGTGATGGATTAGTGCCACAGCCTGGGGTGATTGCCCACAGACGTTCACTAAATGTTGCTAAGGAAAATTCCGGTCCCCCAGATCTCCAGTTAAATCACAAAAACAAAACAACGAGGTGGCAACTAAACCGACCATCAAAGCTTTATCCTGTATATATGGAATAGGATCACTGTCAAATAACTCCATCGTTCCATCTTTGCGGCACATGCATAGTAACAAACGATTTTCTTCTTTGACAGGGAATGCGTCGTGCATCCAAGGACGTATTTTTGACAGTTTATTCACACTTGAGAACTGTACTCAATTTTCAGAAGCAAGCCTAACTTTCAGAAGCGCAAGCGAAATTGACACATGTGAAATATAAATTTTATCTTAAATTATTACAAGTTATTTTTGATAGCGATCTTACTCCATATTAGTGCTGCAGCCACAGCTGTATTCACCCTCAGTTTCAACCCTCATGACTACAAAATGTTAAATAACAGCTATCTTCAGCATTAAATTCATTTTACATGGCTGTAGTCACATTTACTGACAAAATGTCATCCCCATAACCCTCAAACAACATTAAGCTAAGTTCAAACATGTTTCTTACATAACATCCTCAGCAGAAATGGTTTCAAGTTTTGACTTCTTGCCAAATACAACTTCACTTGTCCCATCATCTTCGACATCTCTCTTTCCTCTAGAAGAAACTCCAGTAACATCAGTTTTAGGTTTTCCATGCTGTGATTTCCTTAAACAAATGAGACACAAAAAAAATGTAAAAAAAAAAAAAAAAAATCTCAGACTAGTAAACCCATTACTGTCATTTCAGCACAAATTAAAGTGATGACAAAAACATGTTAAAAACAAGACAGATTTAACTTAGTAAAGCTAGTAATAAAAGTTAAGAAGGCTGACCATAATCATCCTGGATTAACAGGCCTCAAAAAGAATGTCAAAAATGTCTTAAATGGTTTGTTTCTGTCATAGCCATAGTCAGAAACATCAAAACACCCAACCATTTTAAAATATTATCCTTAATATACTGAAAAAAAGTCCAATTTTACAGCAAATACCATCTCATGTAGTACTAAAACCATAGACCTTTTTATTTTATTAGTAACTAGCAAAATACCCGCACTTCACAGCAGAGAAGTAGTGTGTTAAAGAAGTTATGAAAAAGAAAAGGAAACATTTTAAAAATAATGTAACATAATTGCCAATGTAATTGTTTTGTCACTGTTATGAGTGTTGCTGTCATCAAGGATTTTATTATCATTATTTCTTTCAATCAGGTTCGTATTTGGAGGACGTGTTGTGTTCAAGTTACACTCCGTGTTTGTCGACCGTTGTAAAGATAACAGGTTTCATTCATCGAAGTGTTCACTACCCAAATCACTACTCGTGAATCTAAGATGTTTAACAGGCATCCCCGGTATTAACTTGTGGATTTGCCTGCGAATATTTGGCGGCAGCTTGTCTATGAACTTGTGGATTTGCCTGCGAGTATTTAGAGGCAGCGCGTCTATTAAGTTGTGGATTTGCCTGCGAGTATTTAGCGGCAGCGTCTCTATTAACTTGTGGATTTTCCTGCGAGTATTTAGAGGCAGCGCGTCTATTAAATTGTGGATTTTTCTGCGAGTATTTGGTGACAGCGTCACAAAGTTGTTTCCGTCTAGCTGCATCAGAAAATGTACCACGACGTCTGACATGCCTCCTTTTTACTGTTTTCTCACAGCTTGGATTGCTGCTGTCATAATCGGTTTGAGTTTCATGGTTTGTTTCAATTACGTTAGTATTTGCAGGACTTGTGTTGAAGTGACATTCGGCATCTGTCAAGCATTGTAAGCATGCAACCGGCATCATTGATAACTTCGCATTCAGCTTTTGAGAGTTGAAACATTCATAAACATTAAAGTGTTCACTACACAAATCGTCACCTGTGAGTCTAAGATGTTTAAGAGGCATTGGCGGTTCTCCAAAGGTGTAAAATATTTGGCCATTTCGGTACACTTGAAAGCGACAACCGAACAATTCAGCGGCAGCCATCAACTTACATGCAGAAGCATAGGTGAAGGGCTTAAGCATTTCACTCTTCTAGTGCTCCTGTGTAGTATAATTATCTCCTGTACCGTCATCAGTCCATACCTTGAACCTGTCCCAATCATTCAATACATAAGACACAGTGTTCCTCCGGATATCAAGATTGAGCCTGATATGGCCGTGCAATATGTAATACAGAGAATGTAAAAGGTAGGAGGCATCTTCGGGCATGGAAACCACTCAGTAAGTGACAGTTCTTTGATCGATGGTGATCACCTCAATAGACATGTTAATGGGGGTATGATTGGAATGGTAAAAGAAATGGGTACCTGAACAATGTAAACTAAGTCTAAAATACCTACACAATAACTATAACCGTAATAAACGAACAATAAAGCAGCGGAGAAGCCGTGGATGAAATAAAAAGGCTGCAGTTATCAGCAAGGAGACATGAATACCGTGGCGAAGCAAGGAAGGGAATGAAGAGACCGGAGCGACGGACGGCCTTATATGGGCAGGCAACCAACTACATGGGAGGCGTGGGGATAGGGGACACAACTCCGCCTCACACAGCGACCGAGCTGCAGGCTATAAATGTATATATGTATGTAAGTAGGATTCAGTTATGACCGTTACACGTAGAATTTCGAAATGAAACCTGCTTAACTTTTGTAAGTAACCTGTAAGGAATGAGCCTGCCAAATTTCAGCCTTCTACCTACACGGGAAGTTGGAGAATTAGTGATGAATGAGTCAGTGAGGGCTTTGCCTTTTATTAGTATAGACTAGCAAAATACCCGCGCTTCGCAGCGGAGAATTAGTGTGTTAAAGAAGCAATGAAAAAGAAAAGGAAACATTTTGAAAATAATGTAACATGATTGTCAATGTAATTGTTTTGTCACTGTTGTGAGTGATGAGTGTTGCTGTCATATATATATACACACACATATATAAACATATATATACATATACATACATATCTACATATATACACACACAGCTATTTCGTATCAGTGCAATACGCTGCTTGTTAAAACGGATAACTCCCGCTCTTACATGCAAGTCTGCGTGGATATTATGAACTATCGTATTTGTTCAAATTCTATTTAAATTTTAAATAGAAGGAATTTTTATTTAGTCGACAGAAATATCTTTGGTAGGAATGGTAAAAACAGACAGGAATATTATTCCTAAATAAATCAACTCAAACCTTAAACAACTTATAATATTTTGCTCTCCATAAAAATATATCCTGTCTAAATTATACAAGTTAGAAATAAAGTAAACGTTAAAAGAACAAACATTCAAATTTCTTTACTCTTATGTAATTTTATATAAAAAATAAACTTAGATTTTAAATATCCCAAAAGATTTTGCTCTCCATAAAAATATATCCTGTCAAAATTATACAAATTCAAATATGAACATGCTGCATAACAAAA
>JANRMT010062823.1:1476899-1500753 GCA_026402145.1 Polypterus bichir lapradei
GCTCATCTCCATTACAGTAAATGGAGAAAAACAGCTTCCAGTTATGACCATTACGCGTAGAATTTCGAAATGAAACCTGCCCAACTTTTGTAAGGAAGCTGTAAGGAATAAGCCTGCCAAATTTCAGCCTTCTGCCTACACGGGAAGTTGGAGAATTAGTGATGAGTCAGTTTCATATTTCTTTGAAGTGTTTTTAGGGATGGAAATAAACAGCCTTAGGTCTTTTTGAGATGGTAATATCGAGGGAATAGTCCATGGAACAAAGAAAAATAATATCATGTAACTTGCGTGGCATTATTTGCTAAAATATTATTAATGTCACTCTCATACTGCTGTTTGCTTAAATTAAAGACAGTATTCTACACCAATGAACGAGACTGAGAGGCAGATCTTCATTTCAAACGCACAGCAATATGGAAATTACATCTTTCTTGTATACATTGACTGCTCATTTTCAAGAAGTAACTGCCAATATTTTAGCTATAATGGCATGTTTTTAACATTTTTACCATTCAGTACTGGTACCAAAACGTTACTGAAGCAAGTAACATAACTATCAAACCATCTCCCAGATGCTTTGACCACCAGCACAACTTTGGTCCACCATATTCCACTCATCTGGACTTGGAGGCAACCCGATTACTAACAGCACACTATTCAACCATTTACTTCTGATACCGAAATTTGTATAATGCTGCCTGATGGAGAATGCAGTGTAAAAAGGGTTAACAGCTGTAGCAAGTTCAACATTAATCTCTGTCCTTCATTTCTTTTTTTCTATTCTGTTATGGTAGGTAAAATATGACACATCAGAAAGATTAGCTTTTTTTGTGTTTGAGAGGCTCACGGCCCCATGCTGCCTGATGTAGCTGGTGCTGTGTGTAATGTTAATAGCTGTCCTGCACTCAGCCACATTCTCAGCCCTTTTCTCCCATTCTGTTTAATTATATAAAACATGAGACAACAGACAGATGAAATTCTTTTCAATTTGTGAGGTTCAAAATATCCATGTTCCTTATTCCTCATCTCTACATTCTGGCCATTGTACTCCCAGACAAGCATTATTGGTTGTCAGTGCTTTCTTATATACAGCCTGTCCCTCTAACTAATGAGAAAATCAACAGCTGTAAACTAGTTGGTGTCATTTGTTAGGCATGACACATTAGGAGATAATCTTCAAGGGAGCCTGCTGCCGACCGGCTAATATTATAAAGATGAAGGCTATGATTGAAAGTCACTGAAAAAGGCATCTAAAGAGACAGAAGTTCAAGGTATCCTCATTAATTTGGTGCTTGTTATGGGGCTTTTCTGACTTTGCATTTCACCCGTTGAAGTGGAAAATATTCTCCTACAGTCTATAACTTTCCACTTTTTCTTTCTGATGAACGTCTGTGTTAGACAGGTAGTATGTGTCAGGTCATTATCTTGCTGTATCATGAACCTCCAACCAATAAGCTTGGAGGCACTTGTTAGGATTTCAGAAGACAAAATATTTCTGTACACTTTAGAATTAAGTTTGCTGTTGCCATCACATGTGGTTCAACTCAGCTAAGAAGTTAACTAAGTGCAAACAGCTTTGTTCTACGCACTACCAATGGTAATCACAATGTTTTGTGTCCTTTCAAGAAGGCGCTGCTAAATATGGTTGCTGTCCTGCTGGCTCCAATCAGACTGTGTAAACTGTTATTTTCTTTTCTTTTTTTTTTTTTTTTTTTTTAAATAAATACCCACTGCTTTGGGTTTCATTAGTTATGATAGCCAGACACTCATGAACAGGATCGCAAGTCGCTCACCCACTTTCTGACTTTATATTCACTAACTCAGCTTGCCTGAGTGACATCTTTAGAAAAAACGGTGAGTACAGCAGGCCCACCTGAAGGAAATATTGAAGGAAACATGCCAGAGTGTAAAACAGTCGGAAGGCACAAACCCAATGACCATTACTGCCCACTGTCCAGTCACTGGAGAACAAGGATAAAGTTCCAGCGAGACATTTGGGAGTGCACTTTCTTTTGTCACACAGAGATATAGCAGACTCCATTGGTACCGGATCATGCGATTCAGCATTAGGAGCCTCTTTCTGTTTACTCCATGAACAGAACAGAGGAGTCTCACAAGTCAAAAGGTGGATGTGTATATCTCTTTGTCAACAACAGCTGCCATGACAGCAGGAACATAAAAGTCTTATAAAGCTACTGATCTCCTGATCTGGAACTCCTCATAATTAAATGCAGACTATTTTATCTCCTCAACAGTTTACTTTGGTCATTGTCATGGCTGTGTAAATTCCACTTCAAGCTGACCTAAACACTGCCCAAAGAGAACTGTATGAGACACTCAGTCAACACCAAAATGATAACCTGGATGCTACCCTCCTCGTGGCTGGCAATTTCAACAAAGACAGCCATAAAAAAGTAATCTCAAACTTTTACCAGCACATTACATGTTCTACCAGAGGGGACAGGACACATGATCACTGCTATACTCCGCATAAAAACAGCAATAAAGCACAGACTCCTCCTCCATTGGGTAAATCTGACCTTGCCACCATCCTTACTATGCCCAGATACAAACCGAAGTTAAAGCAAGAATCTCGAGTCATGTGTGAGCTTGATCATTAGGCAGACAAACCAGAGCCATTCTCCATTAAAGTACAGAGTGTTGCTGACTGGAATATGTTCAGACTCTGCACTGATGGCAAAATTGTGACTTCTATAATTGGACATCTCCAAAATAAAATAAGACTTGATGTCATCAACGGGGCTTACCCAAACCAGAAACAATGGGAGGATAAAACCATTCATAATCCACTACACTCTGAATACAAGCAAATATACTCAATACATGTCATTTTTCTAACCTGCTTAATCCAGAACAGGGTTAACATAACCCAGCTAAAACAGGGCACAAGGCAGTAACAAACTCTGGAAAGAATGCCAGTCAATTACAGGGTGAACACACACTAGGGTCAATTTAACTTTGCCAGTTCACCTAACCTGCATGTCTTTATGGGAAGAAACCAGAGCACCCAGAGGAACCCCACACAGACACCCCACAACTGGCAGTTACGTATTTATGTATACAATGCATCTAGTGCAAGATTTTTACTTAAAGTCTGTTGTGTGTATAACACTCTATCACTGCTATAGTCTGTGAAAAAGAAGTAAGAATTAACTTGTACAACTTGAACAATAATAATGTACAGTAAAACAAGGAAGCTAAAAGTTTTATCATTGATAAGACGGCTTCTGACGTATGTGAAATTATCATTACTGACACTTGCTGGGACTTGCAACACACAAACGGTACAACTAACTCAAAAGAGAATGATGATTATAATTAGTACCTGATCTCTGGCTACTACCTTTATCCAGGGCGAGTTGCCACATTTGAGGGATACAATTGGTAACATTTTTTCCCCACATTTTACCTGCGAAGTGAATTGCTCATAGTCACAGTGTCAATTGCTGCTAGATAAATACTGATACGATTATTTTCCAAACCCCTATTAATTCAGACCCGCCGGATTAACACAGCCTATTCTACCAGTCAAGGGCACAAAGCATAATGATCGATAACAATAAATCGAAGCAAAATTCGCCCTCGCACACTTACTCATGTAAGGCTAATATAGATAGGACCGACAGTCGGCATAACTAAAAACGGCAAACACACAGGCTGTAATCTCAACCTAGAGCTCTTAAAATCTAGACAGCGATGGCAAGTATTGTTTTAGTACACTATATAATAAATTTGACAAACGAGACATGACCATTCATTCCATCAAGCTCGTTTGTTTAGCTAATAGTAAACTATCCCAATATCTCACCCAGATCCTTATTAATAAGAGAGAGTGTGTGAGAGAGAAAAAGGTTGGGTGCATTCTCTGATAGCGTGTTGTCGCGACCACCTAGATTGGGACCCGAGTGCAGCGGGTGACATCTCAGCACCACACTGGAACAGTGCAAGTTTTTTAACGGTGACTGGAGTGCCAATCCTGCCACCAACTTCCAGGTTGCCCCTGCTTATTAATAAGAACATAAGAAATCTGACAAAGGAGAGGAACCTACATAAAATGTGCAGGAACGAAAAGTTATGACTTGCGTAGACTCAAACGCACACCTTTTTCGTTGGCTTTTGAATCTGGATACACCCGCTATTTACTTTATATCATGTCTAGCTGCATTTTTTATACACACACATTTTGTATTAGGTCTATGTTTGTCTCTGCTAATGATTATATGGTTCATAACTCAGTTTTTCTTTTTCCTTGCCTCCTATCTGTTATACGTACATCACTCTGACTAACACAATGTTATTTTTAAATGTGCTTTGTAAATAAAGTTTGCTTGCTTGTATGGTGATAGCAAAGGAGCATACACGTGAGTAGCAAGTACAGTCTTCAGAAATCAATTAATTCGATGTCATAAATTACACGAAAGTAAGCGTCTCAATGCGCTTCACTTCATACCCCGTTTTGGAATTGCTGTCTTCTGCTTTCCGTTTCTTCCCACTTGAGCTTTCTTCTTCAAACACACTGAACAGATCATCACCAAATGCGTCCGCCATGTTTCCACGCTGCAATCCCACAATGCCGCCCGGGTACAGGAAAGGGCGGGCTTTCCAGTCGATGACGTTCTGACCGTGCTGTTGTTTGAACTCCGGTTTATTTTGTATCTAGAATGTCTATCTGACTGTTATTTTAAAAAAAAATCGTCACTCAGTACTTTAAAGTCTAATTTGTTTGCGTTTTCCTTTGGCTACTCCCGTTTATATTACTAGTTTTAGCGTCACTTCCCGTAGGGTGACATTTGACCTGTCTAGCAGAGTCATTGATTGGAACTTGTGAGTTGTAAATTGGAAGAGAGGAAATTTTATTTTTGGATTTCCATAAACATGTAGGGATTAAACAAACACTTTTTGCGATTTTGTTTATCACGGTTATAATTTTGAGATCTGTGTTCCAAGGACCATCTAAGTTAACTGAACACGATAAGCACACGGTTTAGCGTGGTGTATGCCATGTTGAATTAATAAAGGCAATACACTCCGTGCGGCTGTGACAACTACTGTGTTTAACATGGGGGGGAAAAAGAAGAAAAGCGAAACTCCGCCGACTGCAACTGCAGCATCAGCAGCCACTGAAGCTCCCACGTCGACCTCAGCTAAGAAACGGCAACCGGTCGGAAAGTCTGCTCCAAAGGAAGGCAAAGCTAAAGGTGCCAAGTTTTTAATTTATAAATGTAATTTAACATAACGATACTGAGTGTATGTAGTGTAATAGACGCGGTGGTATTTACATTGGATCTGTTCGTTTGTAGTAGACAGCTATCCAAAGTGACTTACAAATCAAAAGTCTGTAATCACAGATGTGAAGGCAGCTAAGCGTCATAGCTGGCGCCGACCCAAAGGATTCCTGCATTTTTACATCGCTAGCTCGTTTTCCAGCAGTAGAAGGACAGCTCGCTATTGTCGCACTAGTTGGAATACATGCGACTGACTGTAAATGTAGCTGCGTTTGCCTAGCAGGGGTGTCCAACTCTGGTTCCGCTGGGCCGCAGTGGTTGCAGGTTTTCATTCTAACCATCTTCTTAATTAGTGAGGCTTTTTTGCTGCTGATTAACAATTTGCCTTAGTTTTAATTAACGTGACTCACATCCCTACTTCAAACATAACAGTTTACAGATTTCTACTGATTAATGTTTTTGTCATTTAGAAAGAAATAAGTGGGCTAGCTATGCCCATTTTTATCCAATGAGGTACAACTGTCAAACGACAGAGCAAACCCAAAGTGCAATCATAATGTAGGCGGTAGAATCAATACCATAAAAAATGATTATTAAAACACTCTTAAAATGTTACAATCAGTACTTATCAATATTTTATTAGGTTGACAACCCTACATCCAAGTACATTCTTCACAGCTTGAGGTCCCTTTCCTTTGTTGGTTATGACTTGCCACAGGTCAAAGGCTGTAGGATTATTTGTCTATGAATAGATCAATTTTTGAATCTATAAATGATAACTGTACCTCTTCAAGGTTTGTCCACTTTTCAGTATCCTTCTGGTGTGGAATACTGTATTTTCTTTGGTTACTGGAATAGAGACCTGCATATAGACTGTCAGCAAATCAATATATTTGATACCATTTAGACTGCAGACTTCCAAATCTGATAAAAGTGAACATTTAGTTGCCATTCTTGAGTCAGTATTACAATAAAAATGAACATTTCTGTTTATAAGCAAGTATAATATGACATGGTGGATACCTTAGTATAGTTTGGTTTCAGGTACCAACTTCATATTTTTTACATTTATTTATTAAAGTGAGCGCTTTCCAGTAATATGTTTCTTTTCATGGAAGACTTTGTCATATATGAGAAATGTGCATTTGACCTATAGGCATGAAATTATTTTTTCTGTTTTTAATGCCTTATAAATCAGAACATTTTGTATCTTACAGACAGGCACCTAGTTGCTAAAGTAGAGCTATAACATGAATAATACCTATCAAAAATAGAAAGATATGATGTTGTTTAGTGTGGAGATATAGCGGGACAAAATTGCACTAAAGCATGAAATTAATTTTTGTACAATTTCAGCAAGGCATAAATTGGTAATTTTGCAACTGTGGACCACATGTAATACTGTACTAAACAACAATCCCTGAAAATTTCATGCATCTAGCATTAACAGTTCAAAAGTCATGATTTGTGGAACATTGTCATTTGTTTTAGCAGCACTCATCTTTTAGTAAAAGTAAGGACAAGTCCCCCTTTTAAAGCCTCAATGTCTTAGAGACTAATGAACATATATGCCTAATATTTTGCACTCTCATAACTGGGTACAATAACAATGTTTTTGGCAAGTAATTGGCACTGCTTATAAATACTTTAATATTTTGGGAAACGTACATTATGGATTTTAGTTTCTTGCAGTAGATTATTAGAAACTTGGGAAAAAATTAACAGGGTTCCCATGTCCAAACACAACAATGTCCAAAATATATGTGAAAAAAGTTTATCACATTTAGTAGTTAAATAATTAACTTGCCCATGGCGGGATAGGCATCTATTTGGCCTAGGTCTCCAGGACTGTGAGGCCCCATCCACACTAATATGTATTAGTTAAAAAATGCATATACTGTACAGTATTTGTTTACATTTTGGCCTTTAATCCATACTACTCTGTCATTTTTCGAATACTGAAAATGAACACTTTTAAAAATGTTCTCCAGAGCTGTATACTTCTGAAAACATAGTGTCAGCATTTTGGGGTGGATGACCATAAACATACTTTTTTTTAAAAAAAAATGATACTGTAATCACACTCAGATTGTTTTGTGCTTATTTTGTGGCCTTTTCCTGATTGCATTCTGCTCACTACACTGACTCATTCCCTGACTGGTCACCTTTCATGGACGAAAAACATTTTCCAAAATTGGGGGCATACAAGAATTGGCTTTTCGTGGCGCTTGTTGTGCTGATTGCCTGTACACATCTAAATTGTTTTGTAAAGTTAGTCTTGAAAAGCAAATTGCTTACTGATTGCTACAGTTTTGTGATAAATCCCATGGACGACAGTGTTACCATTGTAGTGAAAAATTCAGAGCCCACTGAAAATCGGATTGTAAATAATTCGGTTGATAACCTCTAATCAACATTATTACTTAAACCTTAACTGTTTAGTAAGGAGGAGCACATTTTACAACAAAATTAATAACAATGAAGCGAAACGCACAATAATATTGGACAGAGAAAGACATGAAAGCACATGAACAGTATAGGTGAAGGTCACGTCATATGCATGTTTGGACGATTCAGTTAGGGCTGCAACGATTAGTCCATGTAATCAATGACATCGACTACAAAAATTCGTTGACGCAGATTTTTTTATTGTCGACGCGTCATAAACAGAACCTTCAATAGAGGCTCCAGTCACAAAGAACCACATTGGTTTTTAGTAACTGCAATGCACTACATGAAAGTCTGGGGGCAGTATTGTTTGTTATTGTTTGTCAAGACTGCACACAGTCCTACCAATGAAGAAGAATGTCTGAGGAGAAAAAGAATGTAGAGGAAAATAAATGTGGTTGCAATAGCAAGTCAGATAGAGGAGGGGGAAGGAGATGGAAAAAAATTGAGATAGAAACTTTCTAAAGTGTGGGAGCACTTCACTGAAAAAGGAAAAAAAAAGTTGAATGCAGATTATGCAAAGCGGAGCTTTCTTTTTACTGCAGCACCACAGCGATGCTTGAGCATCTGAAACGCAAGCATCCTGGAGTTGTGATTCCGCCGTCTCTTCAGAATTTATGCTGGCGCTGTTAGTTTGTTAGTTAGGGTCAGATCAGGAGGGGAGGGTGGGCGTGAACGAGACTGAGAAAATAAAAGTGAAAAAAGCTAACTTTTACAAGTAATAAATTTACACCCGATCTGTTTGTTTTCAAATAATATTACATTAGTGCGATGATGTTTTCTGATTGGTACTATTCAGGTCATACAATGATTTCTTCAAAATGTCACATATATTTGTCTTTCTTTTTTTTTTCCCTGGTGCTGCATGCTGACACCAGAAGGCGTAAGCTTATTCATTGCTGGCAGGAGCACGCAGGTGTGCAGTTGCTTGTGCTATAACAAGCTTGACCTGGCGGCAATCAAAGCACATGTACTGTGCAAGGCATGTACTGGGTCCACTGAGAAAAGAAGAGCGTTCTTGGCTCACCTTTTCTTTCCTCTGCATGTCCTGGAGTCCTGTGCAGACTGGGCAAGATCGGGGGGAAAAAAAACGCAGTCACTGATTACAACCGCAAGAAGGTACGCGAATAAATATGAATAATGTTGCATCCCTGCCACAATGTTTTCCGAAATGTACTATAAGGTCATAAAATGAATAATTCCAAATATCATATATACAGTACCTATGTTTTTTTGTCAGTGCGGCTTTGACATCACGGGCCATAAGGTGCATACTAATTCAGTGTAAGCAGGAACACTCAATAAAACTGAATAAAAAAAATCAAGTGACAAAGAGATAAGAATAAGGCAGATTTGCCAGCGTTTGTGTGTCAGCTTTTATCCATCCAGATCAGAGAATTTCCAGTTTTATTGTCTCAAAACAACACTCACATCTACAGTTATTCCCAGTTTCAGATACAAAGTAACAGCGTCAGATGCCTTGGGGGAGGTAGTATGTATCGTCATCATGACTGAGAGAATAAAAGTGGAAAAAAAAACGGTAACTTTTACAAGTACTATACATTTACAGTGGCTGTTACAGATGCAAATCAAATGTATGTGTTTATTGTATAATATTAACAATAAGAGCAACTCACTACTCAAAACGGTAAATATACAAGTCAGTCAGGATGAAACCGGGGGACTCTTGATTATAAGTCAGCAATTCCTACCGCTGCACCACAGAAGCTATTGTATCATTCTTGAACCATTTGTGAAAGTCTTTATTTGATCTTTGCACTTCAGGCTTTACACATTATATAGTTTATGTCTATATTTTGCCATTTATTACTAAAATACGAAAAAGTTTCAGTTTTAACAATGTATTTTTTGGTTAAGTTAACTGCACTTTTTTTGTTTAAAGACTATGTGCACTTTAGTTTGTATTGTTTAATGTATTTCTTCTTATTATGATGTTCACACTAAAAACATCTGATTATTTTCAAATTCATATGTTTCACAGGTTGTTATTTTAATTTGATTATTATTAATTTTAATTGCGTTAATGCAGAGACATCAGGGTGACATTCACAGGTTGACAGACGTGAGCAGATGAGGTAAGACATGCACTTGAGCCCAGAACAGGATGTGCAACCACAGGTCGCAGACATCAAAATAGTCAATAATCGTGACTAATCGAAAAATAAATTGAAAGATTAGTCGACTATCAAAATAATCATTAGTTGCAGCCCTAGTATTGATAGGGATCTTTTTGTAAATGATGCAAAAACTCCATTGTGGACAGAGATCGTTTTCATTTAAAAACTTTGTTTTCAGATGAAAATGTGGTAGTGTGGATGTAGCCTGACTGTGTTTGACTTTGTCTTTGATATTCACTTTTATTCTTATTGACTATGGACCCCCCAGAGGTTATTTTCCATATGAATGTTGCTGACTGGAGTTTTTGTTTTCTTCTCCTCCATTTTCAACAGAACATAGCTCAACAAATACTGTATTACTGGACAGATTGTGCCAGTTTCTGTTCTGTTAATCAGTTTCAAGTCAATTTACTTCCTGTCTGTTTAGTCAAATATGTGTCTTTATGCATATTCATTATGAAATTAGTAATGTGAAAAGTTTGTATTAGTATCTACCTGTGAACTTTTCAAAGCACTCTGCACCAAAACTCAATGAAGAGCACTATATTAAAATAAACTGAAATGAATTGAAAATAATTCTATATAGTAATAAGCCCTCATTTTATTCTCCTTTCATATTGTATTATGTTACACAACAGTACACATAAAAGGTTAATGCGCTAAATTGTTGCATGGATTTCTGCGTGTTTTAAAGAAAAATAAAATCCTTTCTCAAAGACTGTGGTGAATTTTAAGGGTGCTTTCAAACCCAGCTACAAATACACAAAATTTCAAACCGCTCTTTGATAAAGTGAAAAGGCAGATGAAAGATTTTGAAAGCTTAAGATAAGATAGAGTTCTGCTTCTCAAATGAACTTGCTTATTAATCATTATAAATATAATCTGTAACTAGCTCTATAGAATAGCATCTGATCAATATACAGTATTAGGATAAGAGCTTATTGATTCAGCCTTCTAAAACAAAACATAGATTTTGACTTCTCATATGGTTTCCTTAGAAAGTTTTTACAAAATGAGTGCCCTGAGCTGACACACACATTATTAGCTGAACTTTTCACAATCATGAGTTTCATAATTAAAAGGCTTTTTCCATGTTTATAATAAAATGCTTAATTTATTATTAGTTTAGTTATCTTCCAGTTTATTGAAGAAATCTCCAGTAAAATGTATGTTTGCTTTGTTTTGTTTGCCATTTGTGAGCCAACCATTTGAGTATTTACAAGATCCATGATTTCTCTGTTGTGAATGTTCATCTTGTATACTTTTCTTTGTCTATAGGGCCAAACACTTACAGCTTTGCTGGTGGTCCATCAAGTGAAACAGGGACAACTTCCCTTCATGATAAATCTGTTCTCAAGGTAAACATAAATACAGATATTAAAGGAAAAGTTTGACATTTGCTATAATTTTTAACATTACTTCTACTGGAACTGCAAGTTTAAATATTTCTACATTTAATTTCTGTACAAAGTGTTTGACCATTCATTTTAAGGGTATTTGGCTGCCAGTGTAGTTTTCATCCTTATTCCAGATGGTCTTAGTTTATGTTCCTGAGCGCTTTTGCAACCTAATCATTTACAAAACTATAACTGGGTCTTCCCAGTTTCTTACCATCTTTATCATTACCCATTTCACTCTCCTCCTTCAGTGTCTTTGCCATGATTTTTAGCAATCATAATGCTCCCTATTATTTTCATTCAGTTCACACCTTGGTTTCTGCTAGTTGAATTGAACTCTTCCTTCTTTCTCACCTTCACCTTTGCTGTTGGTTTACTGCATTTACTTTGTTTCCTTACAGTGTTTCTTGCTATCATATACTTCAGTTTTTGTAGCTCCTTTGCTTAACTGCTTTCTTTATGTCAGCTTGTACTTTGTCATTTTTTTTATGTAAATACAACTGACTTTTGTAGTTTTCTGTCATGTAATTCTTTATTAGATTACATTAGATGCATCCGAAAACTAGACTTATCTTTTGGAGCTTTTTTTCACTCAGCTTCTACACATTGGGCATCATCACATACTTTTATATGCCTCTAAACAAATTATTACCTGCTAGGAACAGATGCTGTGACATATGCTATTCTCTAGGGAGCAACTTCACAATTTCTATTGTGCTTCAGTTGTTCCTGATCACTAGCAGATAATATCTCATGCTTTCAAATATACCAGATTTAAATATTCCTTACATCTTTGTATCATCTAAGCATGTAAATACTTTATCCTATAGCAAAGCCAGCTGGATGGAATTTGATTTGGCAGATTACAGAAGCCATTATTGAGAAACTCCCAAACAACCCATTTAAGACTAGCACACTAAGGTATATTTATCAAATTATTGTAGCTAGCTCTTAATGTCACCATGTAAAGTTCATATATTTCTTAACTTGTAGATACTGTAAATACTTTTATGAAGGATAGTATTCCTGCTTTTGAATTACTTAAGGCATTTATCAGTTAAATGAGAGTAAATAATGGTTGGCGGGGTGTGACATATCGGATGAAGTCTTAATGACCCTATGTTTTGGTCTATAAACATGGCAACCAGTGATCTTTTGAAGTGGTGCACACCACTCTCTCTCTCCAACCGCTACCTGGCAACAGCAAAATGATTGCCATATCAAACTGTGAATAACAAGCACATCTAATAATGGACCTTTAGAAAGTGATTTTTCACTTCATTTGATCCTCCAGACATAATTTATTTTCTCTGAAAGAAAAACTTCTGATGAGCTGTATGGGCATAACAGATGTGTCAACACCTATGGTTAGAGATAGGAAAAATGTAATACAGTACATATTTCTATTGTATCTCTATACTTTACAATCTGTTCTGTAATCCTTAGTATTTCTTGTACTGTCGCTTAAGTTTCTGTGGACTTCTTTATAATGATCAGCATTAGCTCTTACTTGCCCATTTCAGTCCACATCCCTGTACATTGACTATTCTTGATGCTTGCCTGACACTCTCCTTTAGTTTATCAGTTACTTCATTAAGTCAGTTTTCAGCCACAAGCACAGCAACTGCAGTCCTGACATTGCTTCTATCTCACTAAGTACAGTATTCTTGTTCTTTTTAAACTTTTTATCTTGTTTCTTACATGCAGTTTGCTTGTTTTCTCTTCATGTTTGTCACTTCTGCTGTACTGTCTAATAATGCTTCCAACATTCCAAGGCTAGAATCCTTACATTCTCTTCTAAATAGCCCCTTTTTGTCATTCAGGTCCCTTCATCATTTTTTCAACCAACCCTTGTTCTACGGTGTTGTTTTCAGAGCTTAATACCTGGGTGTTTTAGTGTAGCTGGGGTCATAGGTTACTTTCAGTTGCATTCTGTACAAGCTTTATACTAGTCATTTGAGGTTATTAGAATAGCACATAAGGTGGATTAAAAGTTACGGAGAGGGAAAGCTAATCCTTTGTGTTCTGCACCCTAGGGTTTGACTTCCCGTCTTTTTGCAAATTACACCCTAGTCCCAATTTTCTGTTCTATTTTGGTTTATGCTTGCATCAAAAGTCAAATCATTGAACTGTTTGCTGTCTGTTTTCTACCAACTGCTGTTACTTCACTTATAAGGCAGGTATGCACTAGAGAGTACATTGCTCTAAAGGGTGTATTTTAGTGGGTTTTTTTTGTCCTTCACATGAAGAGTGGGTCTTTCCCTAAGGATTCCCAAGTGTGCAGGGAATGGAGAATAGGATTTGGGGGAGAAATTAACCGAACAAGATGTCTAAACTTGATATTTAACTTGGTAGTTGTGTTGTGCTTTTTTCAAATAATTATTTCATCTTGGTGGCCAGAATAGGAGCCAGCAGTATACTTTTACAGTTTGGAAACAGGGCTGTCTGTTGTTAAAATATAACTTATGGTCAATTTAAATAAACATCAGAGGTGCCTAACACTGTTCTCTTACAGGGAGGTGAGACACATCTAATTCCTACCAAATACTGAATGTCATTGTGAACGCAGTTTCTTGTTACACCCCTTCTCTTATTCTTCTACTTATTTAATCTTGATTATTTCACAACCTTGTGGATATTTTCTGGGAGTCTTATTTTTGACTACTGTTTTTGCACAGAATACTTAACAGCAGTTGAATTTTTTATGTTCTTTATTAGTCATTTTAAGAAAGCACTGTATAATGCTTGTATGGTATGTACAGAAACAATTTATATAACTGTAGAGAAAGCATTACCTGATCAAAAAAACTGTGTCAGCTTAAAGTTAAATTATGTATTTTCTTTCTTCATAGGTTGTTATTCAGAATAATCTTGAACAAAAAATAATAGCATTAATTAACGGATATGTGAAACAGCATGGATATGCAAGGCCAATCTCAGGAAGAATAACAAGCAAAAAACTACTGGTAACAGAATTTTTTAAAAAGTGTTTAGCTTAATTGTTTAAATAATATAAAAAATAATTATTACTATTTATTAATGTTACAGTTTTTTTTTTCTCAATGACTGCTTCTTAATGAATGAAAAGACTTTCAAAGAATAGGCTGCTTATTGATATTTATTTAAAATAAAAAAAAGCTAAAATTGAAAAAATAACTTTGTATTAATTAATGCCTGCATAAGCAGTTACAACAAGCTACTAGATTACTGTGGTGCTGAATATTCTGCACTAAACAATGTATTTTTACAATAATTCTGTTCTTGGTATGTTCCCAAATTCTGAACAGAAGCTTAAGGTATGAGGTCCACGCGAGGTAATTTACATTCTGTAGATCAGGGATGCACAAGTTGATAAGGATCAGGGCCACTCAAATAAACAAATATATGAAGGGCCAGAGTTTTGTACTAACTATTTATAAATTGTAATTGTACTGTACTGTTTTGTGTTTGCTTTCAGAATGTTTTCCATACCATTCCATTATACTTTTCTAATACAACAACAACATTTATTTATATAGCACATTTTCATACAAAAAGTAGCTCAAAGTGCTTTACATACTGAAGAAAAAAAAATAAAAGACAAAATAAGAAATTAAAATAAGACAACATTAGTTAACATAGAAAAGAAGTAAGGTCCGATGGCCAGGGTGGACAGAAAAAAAACTCCAGACGGCTGGAGAAAAAAAAAAATCTGCAGGGGTTCCTGGCCACGGGACCGCCCAGTCCCCTCTGGGCATTCTACCTAACATAAATGAAATAGTCCTCTTTGTAGTTAGGGTTCTCACGGAGTCACTTGATGTTGATGGTCATACAGACTTCTGGCTTTTAATCCATCCATCATTGTTGGAACATCACGGTGCTTTGAGTAGATGCGCCACCACCAAAAGGATACCGGAAAAGGAAACAGAAGAGAGGGTAGGGGTTAGTACAGATTTTAGAGCCACCATGAATAGTTATTATAATGAGTTGGAGATATAGAGTATCAGGATTTTGATTACAGTGAAATTACGAGAAATCCATGTTAAAATAATGTGTTTTCAGCAGTTTTTTAAAGTGCTCCACCGTATCAGCCCGGCAAATTCCTATTGGCAGGCTATTCCAGATTTTAGGTGCATAACAGCAGAAGGCCGCCTCACCACTTTTAAGTTTTGTTCTTGGAATTCTAAGGAGATACTCATTTGAGGATCTGAGGTTATGATTTGGAATATAAGGTGTCAGACATTCCGATATATAAGATTGGGCGAGATTATTTTAATCAGCAATCTAGTGAGCGAATTGTCCTTTATAATGCATAGGCAATTTGCTAAATGTAGGCATATGTAAGGTCATGGTAACATGCAGGCACTCCATGAGATAGATGCTCATCTATTAGAAGATTATGTTTTTTTTATCAAGTTCATTATGGAAATTGGCATGGATATGTAGATATAAACATCAATTAAAAAGACAGCTCTTCTTAAATTGTAAATGCAGTGTTTCCTAATTTTTCTCTTTAAGACATTGTATTCTCTGGGTTTGTGCCATCTCTAACTGAAATTTTGGCTGTATTTATCACAGGCAGAAGTCTCTTGTATTTAACAGAGAGCAGATATTTGACAAACAGAAGTATGTTTGTCTTGGAAATTTTTGGCAAGTTTTTTCAAAAATGTATTAATTTCCGGGACTATGCTTGTGCTTGCTTCCATGTCAAGAAGTGCTGGAAAAGGTGGCTTCCAACTTGCTAAATCTGACAAAATAGACTGAATGCCCAGTTTTCATTGTCAGCAGCTGCTTAGTGCTCAGTTTTGGAAAAGGCAGGTTTTTGCTGCCTCTGCAGCATGCTATATTAGTTTTTGTCAGAAGATGGTGCTATTTTACTTCTTTTCTTCCTAATGCCTACTTTTCGCAGTCCTGCCAGCAATGTTAAGTTAATATTCAGTCCAAACTTTAATATTCCTTACAGATGTTGCATCCTGTATATGTGATACAATTAAATACTTTCCTTACTTGTGCATCTGGTTTAAATACTACACTTAAGCCAAAATAGCAGTTTTGCTTATTCTACTCTTTAGGAATGAATACTTGTTAGTTTTGTTTATCTGGCCACCTATTTTTTGTTTGTATCTATGGAACCTAAATAAAGATAAGACTGCAATGTAAAGAGAAAATAACTTCTAAATGTTTTAGCTGTGGTTATTGATCTGTGAAATTACTAATAACACTTTCAGTAATAGGTATAATTGGTGGCCTCTGCTGCCTTTTCTTACACAGGATTTATATACCGCTTTGCAAGAGTTTGCATTTCAACCTGAGCATATTGAAGAAGCAATGAAGAATTCTGTTTTATGTGGTGGTGATCTTCATTCTGCATTGGACTGGCTTTGTCTGAATCTTCGAGATGGTAAGAATAATTTTGATAATTAGTACTCTGTTAAACCATGTCCACTGTGTTGGTTCCTCTATATTTTCACACTTCAACAACAACATCAAAACATGTAGATTTTTGCCTTCCATTTTACCTTTCACACTCAGTAGGTGGTTGCTAAATAGGATCTAGATTAAACGCTACCTGCAACATTTATTCAGATAGTACTGTGGTCTCATAGTAGCAGAAACTGAATCGACAGTCTTGTTATTTAGAGTTCAGTTCCCTCTCTACCACACCTCGCCAAATAAACTAACAATATCATACTGCTGGCATAGTCCTGAATACACAGGCATTGACTCCTTGTCTGTTTGGTGGCTTGGCTCACCCTGTTGTTCATTAGACTATGATACTATATCACTCCTCTTTCTAGTACCTGCCAAAGCCTCCCAACCACCCCCTATCATCACTCTAGTGTAGTCATCACTAACAACTTTGCTCCTGACTGCAACTGTTGATAACTTTGCATAAGGTTTAGAGACACCAGGATAGAACTCACTTTCATGACCTGCTGCTTCCTCTTGAACACAAAAAATGTATTCAGTTAAAATGTACTAGACACTTGAGAAATACAGTATAGCGTTTTTCCCTGCTCCATTAAGATCAGCTTCCAGAAGGCTTTAGCCAAAAACTTTTGGAAGAAGAGGAAAAGAAGGCCAAACCAAGGTTTCAGCCACCTCCAGAAGTGAAGCCAGAAGCAGAGAGTAGGAACATCCAACAAAAGGCCCAAACCAAGGTATGAAATCCATGTTTTATAGAACTGTTTTTAGTGAAGTAATCAAATATGTTCAGTTTTTTTGAAAGAGGGGTTCTTCTATTTGTGGGATCTTAACAAAAGAGTAGCCATTGTTTGAGATCAAAATTAATCTGTTACATTGCAAACGCTTTTGGTGAGGACTCCTCTGGGTACGTCTCTGGTACATAAGGGTGTCACAAACATAATGTAATCTCACCCCAGGAACCAGACAGGCTTCAGTCTGCACAGGCCTAAAATGGATCCATGGCTTTTAAATTTCTAAATATACCTTTAAATGTCCCAAAAAACTACATCTTCATAAGTAAAGCAACTTTTTGATTTACCAATACTTATTTTATGAAAAGACAAGGTTTTCCTGAAAAAGCAAACCAAAGCAATCAAATCCTAAACAATATTCAGTACTTGAGAAAAAAGATGCAAGTAGGAAGAATGCAAAAACCAGGAAGTCAATACTTACAATACTGCACTATTTGAATGTCAACAAACTAACAAAGAACCAACTCTCTAGACTGAGAATATAAAGATTGAGGTTAGTCCTTCAAAAGTGAGATCAAGATGGCACTACTTATTTGGGTTCCACTCACAAAAAATAGGAAATAAGAGAAAACGTAAAGACACTGTACATAAATACTAAATAATAAACATAACAGAAATTGGATGTAAACATATACAAAAACTAATACTAAAAACTAAAAAAAATATGCATAGAACCTGGCAGCAACATAACAGTCTTATTCACAGTGTTCAAAGTACTCAAACAGTTTTCTTACAAAGGGCATGGCCCTTTGTAAGTAGACCAGAGGCTACAACCAAGACATGCTAGAGGGATTATATATCATAGCTGGGCTGGTAAAGCCTGTGAATAGCCCTGGAGGAGCTGGAGATTGTGAGTGGGGCAACAAATAAATTGGATATACCCTGCTTTTAACATGTGATTTGCATTTAAAAAGTGTTGGATGGATGGGTTGGCAATACTCAGAAGCCTTTTAGTGTTTCAGATGTGACAGTTAAAGAGGGATATGTTTATGATATTTGTGTCAACTTTTTGTGTGGTAGGCAAAAGTTACAGAAACTGTCAGTATGAAAGACTGGATACTCCGGTATGCAGAACAAACAAGTGATGATGAAGAACCAAGTGAAGCTTTAAACTGTCCAGAGGATGAAGAGTTTGATCCAGTGAGTTGGGACAGAATTAGTTTTATATAAAAGCTTTCTGTTATTGAAATATTTTGCATGTGCTTTTTATATAGTAATTTTCATTAAAAAAACATGTTTTAAAGACCTTTTATATGAATTGTTCTATACCATAGATTTTGCACATTGTTAAAGTTTGGATACTTATAGTGCAAGTAATTTACCCCAGAGAGTGAAATCTGAATTTCCAATATTGAAGTTTTAAAGTAAAATTTCATAAATCTAAAGACTAACTGCATAGAACATTTGAATTTTTGCTTGTTTTTCTTCTTTATTAGGTCAAATGTTATTTTTATGTAAGGATAATAAGTAAATATGTTATTTAATAGTTGATGGTCTTACATAACAGATAAAAGACCTTTTTGAAATTATGTGAGAATGAATGCAAGGATAATAAAATTAAGCCTTTGATGCCATTGGTAGAAAACATTAACAGTAATTCTTGTATCCAGTGTGTGATTTTTATTTAATTAAAGTGATTGGAGTTTGAAAATGTTGTTTCCATGTTGACTCCTCTGTCAAAGCCATTCATTTTATCTTATTTGTTGAATTTGTTTATATCTCTCTATTATAAAAGAAAATCTTGAGACTATTGCCAAGAGATTTTTTGGCTGGTAGAGGGGGTTCTGCCCTCCTCTCAACCATTTCCAGTTCACGACCCATGGCCACGGTCCTCCCATGTCTCATTCATGTGAATGCTTTCGTCAGACACAGTTCTTGCACTCTTATAAATTTTTACATTTTCCTCACTTTAAGTTCCCAATAAAAGAAGACTTATTATGTCCAAATCTTATTGAAGAATTTTATCCCGAATGGTTATCAACAGAAGAAATGAGTACACGGGCAGTCCTAGCACAGAGAAACAATGAAGTCAAACAAATTAATGCAAGAATTGTCGATTAGTTACAGGGCAAATTGCTTAAATACGTATCAATAGACTATGCTGAAAAAGCTGGTGGTGATGGTGCGGAAGATGAAAACATCAACTTACAATATCCTGTAGAATATCTACAACTGTTAACACCGTCCGGTCTTCCTCCGACTGAATTACTGTTGAAATAAGGATGAAAGAATTATTACGTAATTTATGTATGAGTGATGGGCTATGCCACTGGACAAAATTAGTTGTATTGAAAATTGGTCAAACAATTCTAACATGTAAAATTTAAAATTAAAAAAACAGGCGAAAAGAAAGGTAATATAATACATCTTCTGTGGATAACATTAGACACCAAAGGAGATCTTGATATGCCATTCGTATTAAAACATTTAGAGTTTCCCGTTAGAATAGCTTTTGCTATGACAATTAACAAATCACAGAGGCAAACATTTCAAAAAGTCTATTTATTTATTAGAGAGAAAGAAACGATATTTCTCTTACGGGCAGTTATACGTTGAGTTGTCACAATTTAAGTCCAAACACGGAATCAAAATTAAATGCAATATTGAAGAAAAGTTAATTCCAAATATTGTTTTTACTGAAGTTTTACAGTAAAAGTGTAAGTTTAAAAAGTATTTGCGTGTTAATTTCAAAGCCAAGCAGAATGAAAACGTATAACACAATGAATACCTCTAACTAAACATGAAAAATAATTTTCTTTCAATTTATTGCTTTTTACTATTTTTTACTATCGTTAATTACTTACTGTAATGTAAAATAGTTAGTTCTATTATGCATATGTAACAATTCCCATGAAAATAGCAATCTGTTTAAACTATACATTCGCTTCCCCATATGCGAGTGGCAGAGCTGCAAAGTAGTTAGCAAGCGAAGCAAGCAGGGGGGCAGAACCCTCTAGTATTTAGTAAATGTAAGTTATTAACTCATCCAGTTTTAATCCATGAGCTCAGGAAATAAAGATGACAAGTCCAGAGCACTTCAGGCTACTTTAGTTTTTTTCATTGTTTGGATAAAAATAATATTGCACTGTTTTTTGTTCATTTGAATTAGCAGATGTGACTGAGCGACTACAGTTTCACACTGTGAACAGTTTAATCCTCTTTATTGACTGATCTCTTGATCCTTAATAAGGAAAACATGTAAACTGTTATTTTTTTTTCTAAAACTATGTTATTTCTTCCCTATTGTGTCTGTAAATCACCTTATGATGGCCTTTTTTATAGAAACAATATTCATAAAATAAAGTTTACTGTATCTTGTGTTAACAGAATGATCGATACCTTCTGCTGACAGCCCAGCTACTAGATGCTAAAGAGCTGGCAGCTTCTGCAAAACAGAAGAATGATAAGATGGGCCAACGAGCAGCACAAGACAGAATACGAGTAATTCAGCAAGGTGTGTATAAATCAGAAGTAATTTTTAATGTGTAATTTAAATTTATTAACACTATAATGAGTAAAGTGTTTACATTAGTATTTTGAATATATTTTGAATATTTTTGTCATTTAAATCCCTCCATAATAATGCATATTCAGAAAGAAGAGTGTATTCTGAATAGGTGTCAAGTATAACAGTTATAGGAGATGAATGGTTATTTTCATTTTTTGTTAGCAATCTTTGTTGTTAGAGAGCTAAAGTGTATACTGACTTACCAAAATAATTGAAAAGTCTCTTCCGTCAGCTGTTCTCTGACTATTTCTTCATACATTACTGTATACACACCTATGAACAGAAACTTACTCTGAGATCAAAGTAAAGCTCAGTTTTTGTTTTATATAATGTTTTTCATGGTGAACATTGTTTATAACAGACATACTTTATTACAGCACTAAACAGCAATTTTCAGTTACATAATGGCTGATACAGTATAGAAAATAAATGTAGCAGTGACATTTAGCCAGTCTACATAACAATCATTGTTTAAGATAGTAATCAAAAGAATTTAATTATAAGAAGTGACTAAAATGAAAATTTTCCATAGAGTTTTGGTTACTTTTCATAAAGAAAAAGGATTAAGACAATATGAAGGGAATTTCTAATACACCAAGTAATACTGGGAAGAGCTGTTTGAGGTGGTTTGGACATCTACTATAGATGCTAGCTATTAACTCTTTATTAGGTCAAAACCAAATAAACCATAAACCTTTGTCTAAGACTAATGGTAGCTTTGTATATGCTCTCAGAATACCAGGTTACAATTCCCTTTTGTAACCCTTGTTGTCTCTTCACTACTGGGAAGAGTAACTTTTGCTATATGGAGTTGACTCGCCTTAGATATCTTAAGTGTTGCTACAATCTGTTGTCTTGTCTGTCCTGCTCATCCTTTTACCACCTTATCCTCTTGTCATGCACTTAAAAAATGAGGAAATATAAATTGTACAGAATTTTTTTTAATTTTTATTGTCTTATTGTTATTCATTTGCTTAGTTTCAACGGGAAACCATTTACTAAGCAACTTTTTCTAAAAGTACAATGAACTTGTTACCCTTTTAGATTATACATTTGTAATATAGACATAAACAGAGTAATATAATTATTGTTTTAGAATAGACTGTAAAAACTTCAGAATTATAAAATCAGATTAATCAGGTCTGTTGTCTATCCTTATATTCATGCAGACAACTCAAATATTAATTTTTGTTTTTTATTGTTTATTTCTAAGAAATGAGACCTTTAGAATCCCATCCACTTTTTAACAAATCTATAAAATATAGTGAAGTACCAAGAGAAGTAATTAAGCCTGTCAACCATTCGGAGGAAAACAGTGCCTTAAACTTGGATTTATTTGAAAAGGCTGCATCATCTACAGAGAGTAAAGGTAAGCAGAGACCAGTATAACATATCTTAGAAATAATGTTTCACTGTTTAAAAAGCAAACTCTACAGCTTTTACAGTTTCTATATTACGGCTTCTGAGGTGCATGTAGCAAATTCAAGTTTCTGTTCATGGTTTTATCTTAATATTTACTTTTGTTTCATTTTAGTAAAAAATAAAGAACCTAAAGACATAAGAAACTTTGACTATACAACACGTAGCTGGACAGGCAAATCACCTAAACAATTTCTTATTGACTGGTGCAGAAAAAATCTGCCCAAAAGTCCACAGCCAACATTTGAGAAGGTCCCTGTTGGCAAATACTGGAAATGCAGGTTTGTGTATTTCCTCTTTGTCTCATTTACAGAAAATATTGAAGTATGACTAAATTTCATTTGCATTCTCCCTTAATATAAAATGTTTTCAGTTAAACAGTGACTCATTATTTACAAGGATTGCTTATGAGTTTTATCATAATACTGCAATAAATCGATGAACCTGGGCTAAACAGACTTGATTTAGTGCTGTGTTTTGAACTAAGAGTACACCTGGCAGCCGTGGATAGTTTGTATAGGGAATTGAAATATATACTGTTCATCTAAAAAGATTGCAATCAAAGCTCTAAGTTCCTATTATTTGCATCATTGTTGTGGTGTTTAAACTGAACATCAGTATACATTTTAGTATGTCAAAAATAATTGCATTTTTGCAGCAGGAACATACCCATATTATCTGTTGGTGCTGAATGAAACTTAGTAAACTCTTAAACTTATTTTAAATACATGAGAAATTTGTTGACTGTTGCACCATTTGGCTGGTTTTATCAACGTGCCAGAACAAGCAGAATTTTTTCTTACACCATATGCAGTTTAGGTGCATTTTTAAAGCAGTATAATAGCACTCATTTTTAGATCCATCTTTTCAAAGTCCAAATTCTATATTACTGTATTTACTATTAGTGCTTCATTGGAAAATTAGTTGTTAGTTTAATTTCAGTGAGCTAAACTGATAATAGGCTATGGTGAATTACATTTTCTATTATTGCTTTTACAGTCTTGATTAGTTATGTTTTGAAGTAAGAGATTGAAATTATTTATAACCAATATTGTCAAAAGCTATCTCATTTACTACAATAACCTGGATTTGTAAATAGACAAAACTGCAGGACATTTATTATTCATAATAATTATTTGCAAGATATGTTTTTTTTAATCACACAAACTCAAAGATTACTTACTCGTCAAGTTTCCTATCTAAGTAGAGTGTGTCTAACACAGAATGCAAAAGGGGGGGGGGGGGGGAGTGCAAGAATCTGTGATTAATATCAACTGTCTTTAGATTTAGAAATGGTGCACCATATTAACAGTCCCTTATAATTACTTGTGCATTCAGTACCGCTGAGTAGGTTTACATGCGCACACATAACCAAGTTAAGGTGAATAACCCAGTTAAGGCAGAAACCTGGTTCTTTAAAATCTGTGTTTTAAATTGGCAAGTAATCTTCTGGAGATCTACAGTGGTGTGAAAAACTATTTGCCCCCTTCCTGATTTCTTA
>JANRMT010062823.1:1510753-1539513 GCA_026402145.1 Polypterus bichir lapradei
TCTGCCATTCCTCCTTGCAGATCCTCTCCAGTTCTGTCAGGTTGGATGGTAAACGTTGGTGGACAGCCATTTTTAGGTCTCTCCAGAGATGCTCAATTGGGTTTAAGCCAGGGCTCTGGCTGGGCCATTCAAGAACAGTCACAAAGTTGTTGTGAAGCCACTCCTTCGTTATTTTAGCTGTGTGCTTAGGGTCATTATCTTGTTGGAAGGTAAACCTTCGGCCCAGTCTGAGGTCCTTGGCACTCTGGAGAAGGTTTTTGTCCAGGATATCCCTGTACTTGGCCGCATTCATCTTTCCCTCGATTGCAACCAGTCGTCCTGTCCTTGCAGCTGAAAAACACCCCCCCAGCATGATGCTGCTACCGCCATGCTTCGCTGTGGGGACTGTATTGGACAAGTGATGACCAGTGCCTGGTTGTCTCCACACATACCGCTTAGAATTAAGGCCAAAAAGTTCTATCTTGGTCTCATCAGACAGAGAATCTTATTTCTCACCATCTCAGAGTCCTTCAGGTGTCTGATATATGTGTATGTGTATCATTAAATTTTGGAAAAAAAAATATTTTTTTATTTTTTGGTCCAGTAGAACCTTGTTTGATTATAGTTTATTTCTTTCCCCCAGAACTCAATGTGTGGTTATCAAATAAGAATGGAGACAAAAGCCAGTGAATCCACATGCATACTTTACTGTACTACAGGTGTTCTGCTCAGGAAGTTACAAAACGATGGTCTTCTTAGTCATTTTTCTCATGTAATTGTTGATGAGGTAAGTGGTACCATGAATGAAAAATTTTTTGAGAAAGGTTGATAATTATTAATCTAATGTTTAAAATACTGTTTAGCAAAAAGGTCAATGGTATGGTGAAAAATTAATCAATGTATTAGTAAGATTTTTGTTACCTTTTTTTAACACAAGTTTCAATGTAAGAACCTTCAACTGTGATATAGTTTTGTTATTATATGTATAATTTATCAAACTAACACTTTATTTGGTGATCTCATGAAGTTACTTATCCTAGCACTCTTTTGCAGGTTTTAGTGACTTTTCAACAAGATTTTCCACTGTCTGTGCTTTTGACTTGTGGGGGGTGAGGTCAGAAACATAGATGTCACTAAGTAGTTTGATTAACAGTCATTGATTTGTTTTGTTTTTTTTTGTTTTTGCCAGAAAACATTAAATAGTGATTAATTAGCTATTTTCAGTTAAATGGACCTTTCTTGTCATAATTGTTCTAATGTGCTTTCATTGACTTTCATTGACCAGCAGGGGCCAATTTTACATGGACATTATCATTCCTTAAGTTGTTCATCTGTTAGTGCATTTGCAATACATGTTTTCTATATGGTCTCTATGAAAACCTGATGGTTTTCTTCTAAAGTTGTTTTGAGATTTGTTTTTAGCAGGTATGCTGAATGCCATACGATAAATAACTTTCCACAAGGCTATCACATTCTGATAGCAATGAATACTCTTACATATATCATATTTGCTTAGAAGGTTTTATAGACTCAGTAAGTTTGTTCTCTAAGACAGTCTGCATTTCTGCTTTAGATTGAGGGCCCTCCAGATTTCCTCAAGTATCAGTTTCTTACCCAGTGACAATGTGATTGGAGAAAGACCTTGGTGGTTAATAAAGGAAAAGAGCATCATACTTCCATGTGAATAGCCAGTAAGGAGGAAAGGTAAATAAAGGCACTTGGAAAATACTAGCCAAGCATCCCTATCACTCCTAGCGCTATGTCATTTTGGAAAGGAAAAAATCTTTTGACAGGATCCAGTTTGACTGAGACATCCCACCACCTTCAGATACCTACAAATCTATTGCAAAAGCATCTGATCACTGGTGGGGAGAAAGCAACTTTAGTGTGGGAGGTGAATTTACTCACTAGTCACAGGGGGTCTGTTTTTTACCCATCTACACTTTTATAGGGCTACCTATTTTAACAAATTCATCCACTGAAAATTTAACCTAAAGTCCCCCTAGCACAAAATTGCCCTGTAGACCATTAGTTTTGTGAAAAATCATAATGATACTAATGCAAGTCTGACATTTATGAAGTTCTCCAAAGAGATTCACACCAAATGGGTAAGTGGCATGACCGAAGTGTCTAAGACAGAGTATGACAATCGTGATTTGATCATGCATATGTGCCTTTCTGCATGATGCAGCCCTCTTAGTTTTATTTTGACAGTGTAGGTCTTAACACTGTACCTTGGTAGCTTCATTTGACACCTTGGCCATTGCAACCGGTGATTCTGTCCTTTCTAGTTGTGTCTACAGATTTATTATATAACTGTGCAAGTGTCTGTGTTTCTGACTAATTAAGGTTAGAATTTCAAATGTAGTCGGTACCATTTTGCAAAGCTAAATTTGGAATTAACATATCAGACATTACATTTCAGATATATTTAGCTTAAACACTTTAAAGTTCTCCCATTGCAATCTGGCCAAAGTGTATTTACATAACTTTTTCATTGAAATTCTTGGGGGAACTCTGTTTTCACTAGTGAAAGTTAAATTACACATTAAGAAAAACAATATTTAGCAGGGGGCATTAAATTTTAAAAGACTTTTCCTTTACATATCCCTTTAGCTTCAGGTTTAAAAATGTTGATTAAGTTTAAGAAATGAGTACAGTTCCTTCACTGAAAGTCTATTTTCTAATTTTTAAGCTCTGCAGTAAACGTGATGCTAACTACAGCCATAATTTTTGTTAATCTTGATCTTTGTCTGGTGTATTTTGCATTAAGGACTGGTTACAGATTTTCTAGTACTAGTGCATTTTTTATCTTATTAGTCCTTCAGGCTACCAGAAATTCTAGCCCTGTGCTCATGTCTCATATTCATCGGCACCTCAGACTCACTGGTCTCCTTGTTGGCACATGCTGGTTAACATCTGTGCTTCAATTATTTTACACCAGACTCTTAGGAAATGGAAGGAACATGTAGATGCTTTTCTTTCACTGTGTCTTTTCTCAGAACACTGTTTGTAAAAGCATAATAATAGTATTAACAAATAAGGTGAGACATCTTATGGTTTTTTTAAGTTTGTAGAAGTGTGGTATTCCCAATGTCCGTTCCTCCAAAGACAGCAACAGTGATTCTCCCTCCTGTTATACCTAACTCTTTCTTATCTCTCTATTATAAAAAAAATCTTGGAGAGAAACACTTGTGAGACGAGACATGATCTTCACGTGAAGATCACGGAAGACACTTAAAATACCCGCGAGACAAAAGAGATTGGCTACAGAGCGTCTCGCGAGGACATTAAACATGAGACTTTGTGCCAAGAGATTGACCCAGGAACGTCTCGCGGGGACGTAGAACATGAGATTCTTGCAAGACACGCCCTACTTACAACCAATATCAAATAAGCCCACGGGCAGCAAAACACTCAGTCGTGTAAAGGCTTTGAGCACATACAGATCCAGGGCTCTAAGTGCATATAAAGCGTATATGGACAATACGTTATAAATGAAATGCAGATGACTAAGCGAAGAAGAAAGCAGCACGGAGAAAAGAGACTCAAAAGTGTTGGAGAGAAAAATAAGAAAAAGAATAATCTAGGTGCAAATTCAGAAAATAAGAAAAGTAATTATCAGCCTGGAACAAGTGGAATTGAAAGAAAAAGCATGTCTAATCGGGCTCAGAATTAAAAGACAGAGAGTTAAAGACAAAGTAGAACTTCATAAAGACATTCACAAACGTTGGCGCTATACACATACAGAGCAGATAAGAGATTATGAAAGCAGTTGAATTCGAAAGGCTCAAAAAAAAAAATGGTGTGATACACATGTGGAGAAAGTTAAAGAATATGAAAGTAGGAAAATTAGAAAGTATGAAAAAAGAAAGTAAAGATCGCAGTAGCGCAAACAAACGGAAATTATTACTCGAAAAAGGGAAAATAATCACCACGGACCAGGTGTCATTGAAAAAAAAGCAGGACAAAGCGATTAAAGACAGACTAGAAAACAATGTAAAACGTCATAAAGAGGTTAAAAAACAAGGGGCCAAACACATGCAAAGCTGGTTAGAGATAATGAAAACTGGAATTCAAAAGACGCGTAGAAACACATGCAGAGCAAGATACAGAATACGAAAGCTGAAAAAAACGACAGTGTCAAAACAAAGAAAGTAAAGATCGCATTAGCACAAACAGAGAAATTATTACTCGGAGAAATAACGAAAAGGCAAATAGAGATCAAATATATGGACATAGGTGGTATGTCAGAAGTATGTAAATATTGTAAGGCTTTGAAGTTTAAGTCAGAGGATTTCAAAAACAGAGTTTACCTCACATGCATTTATTAGTTACTTTGCAAAAAAAAATCATTAACTGCTGATGATGTAGATCGTTATGTCTGTACTGAAATTCCAAACAGAGAAACCTATCCTGAATTATGGTACAAAGTCATTAAACACATGTCTCACTGACCTCATTTAAAAGATTCAGCATATTGGGACTCGAAAGATTCCAAATATTGTTTTTACAGAAGTTGTGAAATAAAAGTGACACTAATGAAATAGCAACAATTCAAAGAAAAAACTAAATCTTAAAAGTGTGTATCCGGAAAACCAAAAACGGGGGTTGGCGAGTGAAGCGAGCAGGGGGTGAAGCCCCCTAGTCTTTTTAAATATAAATCATGAGATAGCTATAACTCCTGTTAAAACTATTACATCATCTTTAACTGACCGCATGCCTAATTATTATTAATCATACAAAATAATTTATCCTGTTTTATTTACTATTTAGATATTACCAACAAAAAGCTACACTTCGAACAATTTATAATTTATATTTTTTTGCTCAGTATGAGAAATACAGGAGGCTGTTTTTGCACAGTTTTTCTTCCTGGAATAAAAAAAGTTGCGTGCACTTACTTCATATTTTTTACACTCCTGATAAAGAACAGGTAAACATTTTCTTACTAGGCAGTGCTGTTATGCTTACTTAAATTATACTAGACATACAGTGACTACATTTTTAATGAAGATTTAGGCAAACTATGAAAATTAACCATCTACATTTATTTATGTATAAAGTACTTAATTTTTATGGCACATGAACAAATCAAACCTCCACAATTGCTTAATTTTTAGATTATGAAGAAATGATTTGTAATGATAATATTGTTTTATTAATATTAGGTAGTTTTACGAATCATTCCTCACTGTAATATTTTTTCCCCCTATCAACAAACTATTGAAAAGATACAGTACATAGAATGTCAGTGTTATTGTTATATTATTGGTAGAATTTAATGGTATTTTGTTTATTTTTACATAATGAATAGCATAAGTAATAAAGCAGATCAAAATGCTTACGTGAGAGAAACAGGCCAAGAATGGCTTGAAAGGTTAAAGCAGATATCTAGCAATTGACCAGTCTTTACAAAGTATCATACATGAAAATACCAACAAAAGCTTTTTAAAGCGCTGCAAGACACCAATAAGAGCAGTCACTCAAAACGATTACTTTTGAACTTTAATAGTTTTAATAGATATTTATTTATTTTTTTTACGGAAACACAATTTATTCAAGGTGACTTACAACATTTCAGATGTGATTGATTACATTTGTTTTGTTTTTCCAGTTGGAGCACAGGCAGGTAAAACAACTTACTCATGGTTACATGGAGTGCCAGTAGCAGGATTTAAACCAACAATTTAAGTGTTTGAAGTCCAAAGCCTTAAACAGTATGCAACACTCCCTGCATTGTGAAGCACTGTACCAAATTATAAACTGCTAATTGAGGGGGGAAAATGTTCAAAAACTGTCTGTGCAAACATTAATTGTTGTATGGCAAAAATTAGTACTTAAGGTAAAATCTGAATATCACAATTCTTAATAGGTGCATGAGAGAAGTGTGCAGTCTGACTTCCTGCTGATCATTCTGAAAGAGATTCTTCAGAAGCGGTCTGACCTTCATGTAATCTTAATGAGTGCCACAGTTGATTGTGATAAATTTGCAAAGTACTTTGGTCACTGCCCAGTGGTGAGAATTCCTGGTAGGACTTTCCCAGTAGAGGTAAGTAAATGTATCAGTTTATCAATCCCAGCTACAACAATCTGGATTATATGTTACTTTACTGCAGAGCAATGCATTACACTACTGTCACTTTGGTTGATTTTATTATTTGCTTGACTGCCTATGTCTCGTTCAGTTAGATAAACGTCATTGAACTTTTTTCATATCAGTATTAACATACATATTTAACTACTTTTTTCATAACTAGTGCAAATGGTGCTTCTTACACTGTCTTTCAATGTGTATACTTGCATCTGTTGGATATTTATGCTGTTTGACCATAACTTAATTGTGTTACCAGGTTTTCTGTCTTGAAGATGTGGTAGAACAAACTGGGTATAATTTGGAGCAGGACTCAGAATATTGTCAAAAATTCCTAGAAGAGGAAGAAGAAATTAATGTAAATGTCACAGGAAAAGGAGGCAGGACTCAAATACATCAGGTAATTAATTCACTTAATTTTATAATAGTAAATATTTTTGAAGATCACAATTTAAAAATTAAAACTATAGTTACATGAAATAGATATTAATATAATACTGCATCTATGGAGTAGTCATATTTAGCAAATTTTTCAAAATTAATATTTTAATATTTGTCTAGGAATTTATTGTAAAAGATTCTGGAAGTTGCTGTGAAACAGGAACACATTTGCAAGACTACAGCAAACGCACAAGGCACACTCTACAGTATATGAATCCAAGTAAAATAAACATGGATCTCATTTTAGACCTTCTGGATTATTTGGGTAAGAAAAAAATTCATTTCTGTTTTCAAAGACAGTTTGAATTGTGATGTATTTTAATAATTTATATTTTTGCATTGAATTGTGGGCCACTTGTTGGACGACTCCTGTTTTGCACCTCTTGCAGCTGGAATAGTTTGCCTATTATCATCCTGATCTTGAAAAGATAGAGATTATAAAGTTAAATGCTGGATTGTATTATATGCCTTTTTTGTAGATTTGTTTCTTTTTATTGAAAATAATTCTTGAATGTTATAAGTATCTCCCTTTTAAAGAGAAAAAAAACACGCTTTTATATCTTTTATTAGCAAAAAGTACTCCTTCATTTGGGCACTTTGTTTCTTACCATGATTTTTTCAAAAGAGCTGTTTTCATGTAAATTACCAGAAAAAAGTGTACCTGTAATATCATTGGTCTAGTGTTGAGCTGGTGGAAGAACTCAAAATCAATATGACAGTTCATGGATTTCAGTTGCTATACCAGCTCAATAGTATTCCAGTGATGTAACCATTCTGCTCTACTTTCAAGAGATATACAACAACAAATGCATTGTTTCATGTTTTATAAGTAAACTGTAGTATTATTATTATTATTTAGACAGAACTCCACAGTTTAAAGAAGTCAATGGAGCAGTCTTAATATTTCTGCCTGGTTTGGCACACATTCAGCAACTCTATGACTTGCTTACCACTGATAAAAGGTTCCGTTCAAAAGAGCGGTAAGTTTCATATTAAGTATATAAAGATTAACTGGTATCAACATTAGTCAAAAATAATATTCACTAAACTGCTTACTTATTAAGTATGAATGTAATAAACTCCTTCTTTAACTGCTCCTTCATGTTCTTATGTAGAGTTGATGTATGGTTTAGAGATCAGCAGTCATGTAATTTTTGTAACATATGTATTAAGATTGGTTAGCACTAAGTAGTGATTTTTGCAGTCTTAATAGCAGAAGTAGGTAAGACAGATAAAAATTGCCTAAATAGCATTTTAGGTTTAATAGAACTTTGTCCTCTACTGCTGTCTAATGGCTTTGTAAACTATTGTTAGTGCGTATGATATTGCTGAAGTGAAAAAAATTACAATACATGGTGATGGAATAGTAATAATGTTCATTCAAAATATTCATATTAAACTACTATATAGACAATTAATATTCTTTACTTATAATTCCTGTAGTCTCTTACTGTTTGTTTTCATATAAAGAAGTAAGTGTACTCTCTTTCAGGTCTGTGTTTTCACATATGAGGACAAAACCAATAAAACAAATCACTTAAGACTAACTATTCAACTTTTACAGTCATTACAAACAAATACCTTATTGCTGCCAGGTGTACCGGTCAATGGAGCATAATTATACAGTATGCAGGATGTAATTGATTGGTTTAATTGATTTTTCATAAAAAAAAATTCTTAAATAGTTAATAGAAACGCTGCATAATTTCATTTTCCTCTAGATAAGGTAAAATAAACACCAATGCAAAAACAGACCTTTTAACGTGTCTGTGAAGATTCACAAAACTCAGTTGTTGATTCATTGATAGTTTAGAGTAATGTTGTTTTATCTTAATTAATGTATAAAGTCCAGTGTTTTTTTTAACAGCAAGCAAATCTAACTTAAGGGAATTTCATTAAGATCATAAAATTAAAAAAAAATGGTGAAGAAGATTTCGTTGAAGAAAGTGATAATCCACTAAGCTCAAAACTTTTAACAGCTACCATAAAAATTACTTTTCAATGGTACAGAGTTCAAAAACAAATGCAAACTACCTATAGGATGAAGGGTAAAGAATACAGATTTTGTTTGCATATTATTTATACAGTGATTACACTGTATATTTTGCAACTTGTGTCCATCCCTACATTTACTTAATTTATGTTCTGCAGCGGAGTCATTTTTTTGCAGCTACTATGCAATAGGGAAAGTTGTGAAAGATGAAATGTGTATGCCTTTGTCTTTTGCTAGTTTGATACTTCTAAAATAAAAAAAAACAAAACAAATGTCCACATGGTATGACGTTCGGGTATGTTGGTGATTTAGTTAACTAGTTTGATGGATGGAGCATAATTACAGCAGTTTTAAAACAAACAGTTAACTTTAAGTTATTTCAAGGTAATCATGCAATCCAATTGAGATAAGGGCACTTAAACACAAATACTTTTGTACTTTCGTTAATAAAAAGATAACAACATAATGTTCCCTTTTTTAATAGGTCTATTATTGCTTAACAGATTAACTGACAAGCATTTTTTAATACAATCACACAATCGTTTCTAGTTATACAATATACATTTTGGGGATCTGTGTTTCACCATGCAAGTAATGTTCTTCCAACTGTACAATAAGTATAAAGTAAAAGAAAATAATAAGAAACAATAAGAAAAAGGTAAAACATTATAGAGTAAAATTGTATTAAGTTCAAAATATATCTATTCATCCATGCATACATCCATATTCCTAAACCGCTTATCCAGGGCAGGGTCGTAGGGCATTGCCCAGCAATCACCGGGCACAAAGAAGGAACAATACCTGATCTCAGACAGGTCACCAGTCCATCATATTGTTTACAGTGTTACTACAGTCTGCAGTCATGTTTTTTACATTTTTATTTTGTAAGGCAAAATATACTTTTTTATTTTGTGTACAATTTTAAACAGTGTACAATTTTAATCATATATTCCAAAAAAGCAGTTTGTTACTTAACCTATTTCAAGGTACTTCTTTTGTGACAGCAGCTCACATGCACCATATGCCATTTCATGTTTTCACTGCTCCACCTGGTGGTATTTTCAATGTAGTGCATTAACCTCCTGAAATTTTATTTCTGAAACCTCATGCAGTCTGCTGTAGGCAGCACACTAGAAAATAACACTGCATTTCTTCCTGATTTTTAGTGTCTCTCTCTGTAAATTTTACATTTTTCTGTATTTCAGACTACATAATATGAAACATCATATGAACCATAACAGGTTTTCTTAAAAATTAACTACATTTAGGCTGTAAAAAAATCCATTGGATACATTCCAGATGATTTTATATTTAAAGAATGTCCAACATTATCTAAACATTCTAATACCAATGAACTTAGAGAAGTGGTAAGAAAAAGAAATACTGTACATATAGTGAAAGACACTTAAATGTTTCTAAAAGGGCATTTTTAGTCATCTTGTCTTTCATTTTTAGTGATTGGTGCAAAAATTAACACATTCAATGTTTTGCTATGAATTTTATGGAGAGAAATATGTAGATCAGTCATTCTAAACATTGTATATATATGTATGTGTGTGTGTGTGTGTGTGTGTGTGTGTGTGTATATATATATATATATATATATATATATATATATATTATACACACACACAGTTATATTAAAAAGTTTGGGAATCCCTCTTAATTCTTTGGATTTTTGTTTATCATTGGCTGAGCTTTCAAAGTAGCCACTTCCTTTTAATATACGACATGCCTTATGGAAACAGTAGTATTTCAGCAGTGGCATTAAATTTATTGGATTAACAGAAAATATGCATCATAACAAAATTAGACAGCTGCATAAATTTGGGCTCCCCGACTGAGATATTACATCAATACTTAGTTGAGCCCCTTTTGCAAATATAACAGCCTCTAGAAGCCTCCTATAGCCTTTGAGGAGTGTCTGGATTCTGGATGGAGGTATTTCTGACTACTCTTCCATACAAAATCTCTCCAGTTCAGTTAAATTTGATGGCCGCCGAGCATGGACAGCCTGCTTCAAATTATCCCATGGATTTTCAATGATATTCAAGTCAGGGGACTGTGACAGCCATTCCAGAACATTGTACTTCTCCCTCTGCATGAATGCCTTTGTAGATTTCGAACTGTGTTTTGCGTCATTGTCTTGTTGGAATATCCAACCTCTGCATAACTTCAATTTTGTGACTGATGCTTGACCATTATCCTGAAGAATTTGTTGATTTTGGGTTGAATTCGTCTGACCCTCGACTTTAACAAGGGCCCCAGTCCCAGAACTAGCCACACAGCCCCACAGCACAATGGAACCTCCACCAAATTTAACAGTAGGTAGCAGGTGTTTTTCTAGGAATGCGGTGGTGTTCTTCCGCCATGCAAAGCACTTTTTGTTATGACCTGATAACTCAATTTTTGTCTCATCAGTCCAAAGCACTTTTTTCCAAAATGAATCTGGCTTGTCTAAATGAGCATTTGCATACAACAAGCGACTCTGTGGCTTGAATGCAGAAAGGGATTCTTTCTCATCATCCTGCCATATAGATGTCCATCCATCCATCCATTTTCCAACCCATTGAATCCGAACACAGGGTCACGGGGGTCTGCTGGAGCCAATCCCAGCCAACACAGGGCGCAAGGCAGGAACCAATCCCGGGCAGGGCGCCAACCCACCGCAGGCCATATAGATGTTCTTTGTGCAAATTGCGGTGAATTGTAGAACGATGTATAGATACACCGTCTGCAGCAAGATGTTCTTGCAGGTCTTTGGAGGTGATCTGTGGGTTGTATGTAACACAACAATTGTTCTCACAATCCTGCGCATATGCTGCTCCTGTATTTTTCTTGGCCTGCCAGACCTGGATTTAACAGCAACTGTGGCTGTGGCCCTCCATTTCCTGATTACATTCCTTACAGTTGAAACTGACAGTTTAAACCTCTCAGATAGCTTTTTGTAGCCTTGAATATATTTCTTAGCGTTTTCTGAGCGTCAACTAGATGATAACATACATACAAGACCGTAAGATTGTTGTAGTCTGCTTTATATATGATTGTGGCTAATTATTGGAGTGATGTTCATTGGAAGGTGCTTTGTGGAATAAAACTCTTTATTGTATTTATATTCTTACATTGTGGACCGTATTGCTGTGTCTGGGGCTTTCTGGTGCCCCCTTGTGATTACTATGTGTCATCTGGATGATAACATACATACAAGACCTCAAGATTGTTACAGTCTGCTTTAAATATATATATATATATATATATATAATATATATATAATATATATATATATTTTGGAGATCAAATGTACAAAACTGTGCCATTTTCACCCACCTTGGAAAGGCTTTTTCTGGCTTGTTAAACCATGAGTCACATCTTATTTCTTTTAATTTAGAAATGTAATATTTCTTTTTAATTTTAGGTATAAAGTAATTGCTCTGCACTCCATTCTTTCATCTCAAGATCAAGCTGCTGCCTTCACGCTTCCACCTCTTGGAGTCAGAAAGGTAAGATTGATTTAAAAGAATCATTGTACAGACTGACTCAATACTGTTGTCAGTAGTGGAGGTAAACTGGCTTCCCACTCCTTTGTGCATAAAACTTGTCCAAACATTTTTGAACTTATCAGTCCATTCATAAACACTCAGCAATGATAAAATACTGTCTCTGTATTTTGCAGAAAGTCTCTTGTACACCTTCAACCCATAAAATGCAGATCGCTGCTTTCTGCTATTTTCAGGTGCAAACAGAGGGTGGAGCAGCTATGTTCACCTCTAGAAAACAACAAGAGAAACTTGCTGATCAAGGTTAAAGCTTTATCACTGTGACCACAGACACGCCACATGTGTGCAGGGAAAGCTAAGTGTGCAGCCAAAACAAGCAAAATTATCACAAAGTATGAATAATGGAGTTACCTTTAAAAGTGTGTGTGTGTGTGTGTGATTTACACACACACGCACACACACAATCATATATAGAATTTTTTGACTTGTTGGAAAGATGTGTTTTAGCTTGATTGGTATTTTTAAACTGGCTTGGCATGTGTAAGTATTGGTGTACACATGGAAACTTGATGCTGCAGAGGTTGGCTATGTTTCCCCCTTGACTTTAGAGTTGGATTAAACTAGTTAAAAGTGGATGGATGAATGATTTCTGGAAATTTTGTTAAATTTTTCCCTTGTCTTTGTCATTTTTCTCAATTTTTTTCCATTCAGATTGTTTTAGCAACCAACATTGCTGAAACGGGAATCACCATTCCTGATGTTGTCTTTGTTATTGACTCTGGAAAGACTAAAGAAAACAGGTATGATTTTAAAAATTATGAAACATATTTCCTGGTCCATTGACAGCAGAGTGTAGCTGGAGTGTTACACTGGATTTATCAGATCATTTGTACAAAAGTATAATGAAATCATAGGACAGTATAAAATTGTAGTGATGAAGACAAATGTAGAAGAAGTCCATTAAAGTACACATTATTATTTATATACAGAGCTTGAAGTGAGTGTACTTACCCTTCTTAGGTTTTACCAGTGCATACTAACAGTATTTGGTATACTGTATACTGGTATGCATCACACTTTTTTAAAACCACAATTTTGATTGCATGGTATCTTATCATAGCACTCGAAACTCCAAGGGAGACTCAACCCTATTCCCTACCCAGCTTTCCAGGTGAATGTTAAGGTGTTCTGGAGCTAAAAACTCCAAAATGTACAGTTTCACCACAGATCATATGAATGTATTTTATGTAAATGAAGCTTGTATAATACTGAGCAAGACTTTTTCTGGGTGGAGAGTCATCAGCTTGCACAAATACTTTAACTTATGGTAGTTTTCCAGCTCTGTTTCTATATATTTTATGACAAAAGATTATGTACATATTCTGTGATATCTTGTTAAAGAGTTTGCCTGAGTATGGGGTTGTTATGCCTCTGTGTTTGTGAAGCAAGAGTTACATTTGTATTTATGAAATTAAATCAAATACAATTACTGGAAGTAGGACTCAAGCAGAGAATTGTAATTTATTCTTATACTTTTTGTGATTTTAAATGGATATAACACATAAATTAAATGATTTATGATTTAATTATTTTGGTTATCACATAATAGCTTTGACCAATGAAGATTCGAAAATTGTAAAATCTTTGTGTTTTGCCACAGTTTTAAATATTGAATTTCTTTTTTTCATCTACCTTTTAGTTCACTGTTTTCCATGGAGTTTTCTGCCTTAATTGTACACTGACAGTTGCAGATAAAGTGGAACAGTCATCTTTTATCTTTTTATATTTTAATAGAGAAAAGTATGCTTTCAAGTGGCAGCTTTGAAAAAATTGTGGTATGAAACGACAGACATTTTTGTGTAAATTATTAGAAAAGAATGGATCGGTGTCATCACTGGTCTGTTGATGAGTTAGGGAAGAGCTCAGATCCTGAGAACGAAATCGAAAAGCATCATTTCGTGCCCAGGGCTGCTGTTTGTGCTTCCCAGTTTATATCGACAGTGCCGGTTAACAGACACTAAAGTATTCATAAAACCATAAACACTTACTGATTTTTAATATGCAATCTCTCAGTTACAAAAATTGTGCATTCAAGATAGACTGTTCAGATCAGCCAAAGAAATTTTGTTTAATCCTAAAACAGTGAAGGAATAACAGACTGTCCAATATACTTGTTTACAGGCTTATAATAATCGATCAGTCAGTATACATCCTGCTATATCCTAACACAGGGTCACGGGGGTCTGCTGGAGCCAATCCCAGCCAACACAAGACGCAAGACAGGAACAAATCTCAGGCAGGGCTTCAGCCCACCGCAGGGCACACACACCAAGCACACACTAGGGGCAGTTAAGGATCACCAGTGCACCTAACCTGCATGTCTTTGAACTGTGGGAAGAAACAGGAGCACCTGGAGGAAACCAGCGCAGACATAGGGAGAACATGCAAACTCCACGCAGAGAGGAACTCAGGTCTCCTTACTGTGAGGCAGCAGCGCTACCATTGCGCCACCGTGCCACTCCGCTTATAATAGTATTTTTGTAAAATGTAATTAACAAGGTGGTTAAGTTTGCTTGACCTTGAAAAAGGTAGAATCGAGATACCATAGGATCAAATAGAATTCATACCTGGACAAGTATATGGCAGATGACATTTTATTTAAAATATTACAGAAGTTAAAAATGTTAGCTTTGAATGCACATTGGGGTCTGAAAATTGCAGGAGTAATGCAAGAACCATGTTGGACTTGTCATAGTCCACAAGCAGACAGTGTACAGAAGTGATTAAGAAACCCAGTAGCATGTTAGGTTACGTGGCACTTTGTGTGAAGTACATATTAAGGCAGGTTTTCCTTACACTGTATAATACCCTATTAAGGCTTCATCTAACACAAAAGAAATACAACACCATTAGGGGTGGTCCAGAGAAAATCAGTTAGACTGATTCCATGACTACAAGGTATGAGCTTTGAGGAAAGAAAAACAAAAGTTTTATGTTTTTGGTTTAAGCAAATTGAAGTTAAGATGAGACCAGATAGAAGTGTTCAAATTTTTAAAAGGAATTTGAACATTTCATTCAAACTGTTACTTTAAAATTAGTTTAACAACAAGAAAACAAGCAGACAGAAGATGGATAAAGGTAAATTTCACACCAATGTTAGACAGTTTTTGTCTTCACAAGAAATATGGAATAAGTTACCAAGTAATGTTTAGAATAGTAGTACTTTAGTTACCTTCAAAACTGAACTGGATGTTATTTTGTGAAAGTCTGGCGAGTAAGGATTAACATACTGTGTTGTGTTGCTGTTTTAAATTTGCCATAAAATTGTAATATGTGCATACTGTCAGTACCACATGCATCACCAGGCAGATGGAAAGTGAATGAACATTTTGGTTAAATTCAGTGGACAAGAAATCTTACACATGACCTGTTCCTTGTTCTTTTGCATACTGTAGTTATGTTTGTGTTGATTTGCAGGTACCATGAAAGCAGCCAAATGAGTTCCTTGGTTGAGACATTTGTTAGTAAGGCAAGTGCTCACCAGAGACAAGGTAGAGCTGGACGTATTAGGGAGGGTTTCTGTTTCCGTTTGTTTAGCAAAGAAAGGTAAGTCCATTTTAATTGAGATTTATGCTGTCAAAAATCCATTGCCTATATACATCTAAATTGTCCACTTTGCTTAAAACACAAGTGTTTCATATAGCCTATGGTTTTTACTACATATGTACATAATTTGCGTTCAATTGAGAAGAAAGATCACAATATTCTTATACAGTTTTTTTATTATTAAGATTGTAATAATCTAGGCATCATATATTAAGGGGGTGATAATAATGTATGTGATTTGAAAGGATTGTGTCCTTTTGTGGAGAAATCATTCTTCATTGTCATCAGCTAGTAAACCACACATTATTGTAAATTGTGTTTAGACTGTGTAATTGTACTAACCTTTTAACTTTTATTTACTGTTACAGGTATGAAAGCTTAAGTGACTATTCTGTTCCAGAAATTTTGCGAGTACCATTAGAAGAGCTTTGTCTGCACATAATGGTATGACTTGCCAATATTATTTATATGATTTCTTTTAATTCCATTCTTCTGACCAGCTCCTTTGTAGCTTCCTGCAGTAGTTCATTATATTTGCTAGTGTTTAAAACCCATGGCCATTCAAGACCATTAAGAAAATGCTCAGACATTTTTTTTATAATTTTGTGAATACTTATATTATTAATCACCGATTTAAAAAAAAATAAATAAAAAACGGCATATAACTTTAGGATTTAACCCAAGTGAATACTGATTGATAATACTACTTACAAATAATTTAATTAAGAAAATCAGAGTAAAATTGAATTATTCTATATAGCTTTGTCCATGGAAAGTAAACCAAATTGAACTTTTTTGCTTTCCATCTTTTAGTTCTGCAAGTACTGGAAAAATATTTATGAAAAGTCACTTTCATTTTTAAAGATATTATTGTACAAGTGTACTCTTCTTTTTTTGTATAATTGAACTGTGTGTTCACTCTTCCTAATGCACAACCATTTAAATGTGTTTATTCTGTTAAGTCCAACCTCTTTACTTTTTTACTCTTCACACAATTTTACCACCCATCCATACCTTGGACCCCCTTTGTCCATTCCCACATTGCATGTAGTCCTAAGATTATCTGGGCATCAACTTAAAATTATATTTAGTATGTAAATTACATTCTCTGTGCTGTTTTGGTCTAAACTGTATTTGAGTTGCATTATTCTTTTAAACTCTGACTTAATCACATTTCAGAAAATGTTAACACTGTTTCTTAACAACTCAACTCCATCTTCCTCAGTTGTGCATTTTTTATCATTTTGATATTCGGGAGTATCCTCATTTGCCTTACTCTATAGCCACAGGTAGCACAGTAAATAATAATAGTAGTGAGGGTAATAAAAGACACAACTGATTAAAAGCATTTCTTCTGTTGTGTAATTTTATTTAATGTAATGTTCAGTTTTTTGTTACGTTTACAATGAAAAAAATAATGCTGATTACAATACACAGTATCTATTTCAGCAGCTTCTTCTTTGCTGACCCATTATATTTCCCCCTTTACAGAAATGTAATTATGGATCTCCGGAAGATTTTCTATCAAGAGCACTTGACCCTCCACAGACCCAGGTTGTCAGTAATGCTATGAATTTACTAAGAAGAATTGGAGCTTGTGATACAGACCTTCCCAGACTTACTCCTCTGGGACAACATTTAGCAGCATTACCTGTCAATGTGAAGATTGGAAAGATGCTGATTTTTGGAGCCATATTTGGCTGTTTGGAACCTATTGTAAGTTATTCTATTCAATACACAGTCCCAAATATTATGCCTAGTAGCCTTAATTGAATGCAGTAAATTTAATGTTAGAAAACACTGCCTTACCTTCTTTCTGAGCAGATACACATTTTCTTGAATAACAAATGAAGAGTGGCAAATTTATAACTTAGATATACCATTCCCACCCTGCGGCAGACTGCCATCCTGTCAAAGGATTATTTCTGTCTTGCTCTTGATCCTTGCTAGTATAGAGTTCTATGGCGTCACAGTGGATAAGTGGCTTTGAAGATGTAATTTAATTAATTGTCTTTTATTGTAAGGCACCTTTTCATATTATCAGTAAAGGTGTGTGATGCAAGCCTACTGAAAAGACCAAAGTGAGAACACATTATTAAGTGAATACAGGAAAGACAGAGCAGTAAATAAAAATATTAACACTACATGGGCATTCGATTTGGATGTCAGTAGGTGCTCCTACACTACTGAATTCATACCAGACATATCTGACAATAAACATCTCATTATGCACTGTCAAGATCTTTTTACAACTAAGTTTCTACCCCCATACCCCCCTCCACCAAAACTAAACACTTATTATTATTTTAATACTTGCAACATATTTAAAAAAAAAAAATGTTTTAACAGTAAGGGACTTACCCTTTGTTAAGTTGTCTTTCCTTCTCAAAAAAACTTAACAAATGTTTAGCTACTGAAGACGCCGTTTTATTGAATGCCTAAAGTGTAATTTTATCCCATTCCTCTTGCAAACAAGTCTTAATATGTGCTACAGTATAGGGTCTTTGATGTCGCATTTTGTATTTCAGAATGCACTACATGTTCTCAGTTACGAACATGTCAGGACTATAGACATGCCAGTCAAGTACCCACACCTCTTAATAATGTAGCCATGCCTTTGTAATGTGCACAGAACATGGTTTTGCTGAAATATGCCTGGGGCATCCATGGAGGAGATATGGTCTTGAAGGCAGGATATGTTGCTCCAATATTTTTACTTTTCAGCATTAATGGTGTCTTCTCAGAATTGCAAGTTACCCTTGGCCGGGGTACTAACACTACCCCATACCATCACACACACTAGCTGGTAACAGTCTAGATGGTTCTTTTTTATTTGGTTCACAGGAGGAGAATTGGATTTTTTCCTAGAGAAGATGTGAATTATTGATTCATCCAACCACAATACACATTTCTACTGTGTGATGGCCCATTCCAAATGTCTCAGAGCTCAGAGAAGTTGATGGTGTTTCTGGACACTGTCTGAAGGATCAGAGATCATGGGCAGTAAACTTTGGCTTGCATCCTTCCCCTAAATGCACCAAAATTTCTCCAGATTTCTTCTATTTATATTATGCACTGTTGAAGGTGAAATACCCAAATCCATTTCATTTTGTCTTTGAGAAACATTGTTTTAAAACATCTGAATGATTTTCTAATGCATTTATGGGAAATTGGTAATCCTCAGCCCATCTTTACTCCTAAAGGACTAGGCTTTTCCTGTATGCAGCTTTTATATCAAAGCATGATTATAATCATCTGCTGAACGTCATCTGTTTTTACTCAGATTATTTTCTTTTTTAACTCACTATTGATCCTTGATTGTCCCATCCCCAAATTGTGCTGCAGTCAATCAATGGGAAGAATGGATATGTGCTTTAGAAAAAATGGAAGTTGACCAGGCTAAACATTAAATACCTTGTTAAAGTGTTTGTGAAGGATAATAAGTCAAAGTGATATACGCATTATAAAAAATATATTTATATCAACATTTTGAGGGCAGAACAGTGGTACTGTGGTTGCACTGCTGCCTTGTAACAAGGAGGTTGAGTTTCACATCCCAGGTCCTCTGGTCATGCCCTGTGTTTGCTGGAATAGGCTCCAGCTTTCTGTGACCATGCTCAGGATATAGCAGTACTGGAAAATGGATGGATGATTTTGTAAACATTTTCACTTAGACAAATTAATTATGTGCAATGTTTCTTTTCCTGGTGATATTAATATTGCACAGAACTTTCATTTTTTCTACTTTAACTTTTAGTCTCAGTTTCCAATCAGATTGAATGATTTCATGACTATACTATAGTTTGGGTATGTAGAAAAATCAAAAGAATTTATTCAGGGAGTTTGCTTCTGCTTCATCACTGTGACCCGGTACAGCTTTTGGAAAACTGCAGCAAAACTGCAAATGTGCAATTATAATAATTATTATTACTGGCAATTAGGAAGAACTGAAGAATGCTAAAATTATTACTATCTATAACTTCTGTTTGTTTATTTTTGATTCAGGCAACTATAGCTGCTGCAATTTCAGAAAAGTCCCCATTTATTACACCAGTGAACAAAAAAGATGATGCCAACCTGGCAAAAGCAACTTTAGAATTGGCCAATTCAGATCACCTAACAGTTTACAATGCATACTTAGGGTAGGTGATTTTTCTGATGTTTGCATTCCCATATATTTGCTAAGCATTGTAAATTATTCTTATCTACTACATGTAACAGCTTTATGTCCAATGTGACAAGCCTTCAGGGATGGGTACATTTCTAAAATGTAATAAAAACAGTTAAAATGGATTTTCTAAGGCTAAATATGTCACACCTTCAAATCTACCTCATGTAATTAAAAACGACTTGACTACAGGGAAAGAAAAATACTTGGGGGGAAAAAATACATTATAAGCTTTAATCATGCTAATTATTTTAAATATTTACTGCTACCCGATTTTGTTTTACATTATTGGAACAATAGTGTTAAGTTTCTAATACTGGGCATGGAATGCCTTTGAAATTATCATCCTCACTTTGAAAAATAATTTGTCTCGGTTTTTGGTGGACTTGCTTCTGATATTCACATTTTTTGTAACAAGCCTAGTTGTTGATGATTTTTAAAACTTTTAGAATGGTTTTCTTTATTACCACTTTTTTAATATTAGTTTAGTTTTCTCACACAACATTTACTTTTATGTTTGTTGTGAACATTTTTTAATAGATTTTAACATTGTCTTCTGGTCCATCCTGCCTCTTGTATGAGTGGTTAGTTTATCAGTGTAATTCGTTGGTTAAGTGATTGCATGACTCCAAAATCACAGCTAATCTTTGTTGTCTAGGTGTTCCAGAGACTAGTTAGTGAATTAACCTTCTGTATCTCTGTTTGTACAAACAGTATAAAAATATTACATTTGCTGCTTAATAACTTTATATTCATTTGTCATTTTATTAAGGTGGAAAAAGGCACGCTCTGAAGGTTCTGGTGCAGAAATGAACTATTGCAGGAGACATTTTTTAAGCAGGACGGCTCTTCTGACTATTGAGGTAATTTTATTTATTCATTTTATATATTTAAATTCTTTGGTAGTTTACATTTAGAGTTTACTTCTTATTTTAAAGTTACTAAAAAGCTAACTTAAATTTTCATAAAAAGAAAGAGTGGAGTGTTCAAAATGATAGATATTTGGCATGTTTTCATCTTATTACTTTATAGTTCTTATACCAGCATCAAAAAAAAAAAAAAAATTTAGTAACTGGTAAAAATACAAAGTATAATGAGCTACTTCAAGACAGACGTATCTTTTTGTGGGTCTCCAAAAACTCCTCTTAATCATCAGCTTTACGAGTGAGCATGAAATACTACATTTTTTAACCCTCACTTTGAAATCACCTACAGAAAAGCATCTTAAGTCGATTAAAAAACAATCTATTAACAATACTTTTATTATATGCTGACATTTTTAGTCCTTCAGTGGATTGAAATAAAGTTGTGAAAAGTAATGTGAAATAAATATCAAAATGGAAGAACCAAGTAAGACAAGGATATAAGTAGGCACAACATTGGATATGTGTTTTTACAAGATAAACATAAAATAAATGAAAACATGTAACTAAAACAAAGCCACAAGAATACCTAATTTTTTTTAGATGACAGCAGAGTGTCATTGTTTACTTAGGCATTTTCAAAAGTGACAAAAAAGAAAAATGGGATGAGTCAGTGAAGAAAATAACCCTGCACATCACAACCTGGCTTTGTACAGTTGTAAGACACAAACTCTAGACACCACTTGGGCAACCTGTGATGGCAATTTTCTACATTACTTCAATTATCCATCCATCCATCCATCATCCAACCCACTATATCCTAACTACAGGGTAACGGGGGTCTGCTGGAGCCACTCCCAGCCAACACAGGGCGCAAGGCAGGAAACAAACCCCAGGCAGGTCGCCAGCCCACCGCAGGGTGCGCACACACACACACACCAAGCACACAGTAGGGACAATTTAGAATCGCCAGTTCACCTAACCTGCATGTTTTTGGACTGTGGGAGGAAACCGGAGTACCCGGAGGAAACCCACGCAGACACAGGGAGAACATGCAGACTCCATGCAGGGAGGACCCAGGAAGCGAACCCAGGTCTCCTAACTGCGAGGCAACAGCGCTACCCACTGCGCCACTGTGCCGCCCTACTTCAATTATAAATAATAAAAAAAAGTCAAACGCACCTTCAGATGGTGCATGGTGTGTTTGTTTCTTGAATACATAGTGAATAATTCAAATATAATGAAGTGCGATCAGATTATTCTAATAAAAGACTAATGAGCAAAATTAAATAAATATAGTAATATGGTAATGTTGTTTTTCTGCCTAGTAGCATCCATACCTACCTGGTATAAACTTTCTTACCTAAAATCTGAGAATATCACATTTCCAACATCAATCTCCCCTTCTTTCCTTTCTTTGATAGGACTGCTGTAATTTCAATTGTTTGCAGCTTTGTGCATACAACTATCACTGTTCAGCAACAAGGTTAAGGTCAATATCAGATGCTCTACAGCTGTTTATTAAGGCAGCAGTATTTTCCACATGGCTATGACTTTACGTTCAACCATGTTGCGCAATTTTTCATGTGCTGCATTGTATTATTCTTTGGTCACCTTGTGGGGCTTATCTGTGATTTCAAAAGGTATACACTAAGGGAATACCTGTTATAATCCAGTTGCTGTCCACTGCCAAATTTATTGTTTCTTGCCTTCTGACATTATGTCATATTGGTTCAGATAAAGGTATAGTATTCCCAGGCCACTTTGCCTCAGTACCCATTAAAAATGTCTTCTGTACACTCCTTGTAGTGAATATTTATAGCAGGTGTGATAGTTTCCAAGAGGATAGATGTATAAATGGATATTAGTTACAGTTTAATGATTTAACTTAAATAATGGGCTTGTGAGGTGGTAGTCAGAGACACAAAGACAGAATTCAATGGGTATTCTTCTCAGCAGAATTTTTATTGAAGCCTTACAACCTTTCCTCAAACATATGCTCCCAATTCTTGTTCTTCCCTTTTCTTTTCTCCAACTCCTCTCCATAAAAATTGCAATACATAAAACTTCTCTGTCTTAGTAAAGCTTGCCGCAACCTTACACCACAGATTCTTCAAAACTTTTAAAGACCAAGAAAATACTGTGAACTTATAACTCTGTAATTACCATAAAAATGCATTATCAAGAAAGTACAGGTGAAAATCTTTGTATTTTTAATTTTCAAAGAATTGTCATGGAGTGAATTTAATGTGCTGCCTAGCAATTGCTGTCTGTCACTCACTGTTGGTGATGAAAGAGGTAGCCAGTATAAAAACTAAATAGTGATTAATGATTGGGCCACATAGCACATAGATTATAAAGGAATTACTGGGGTACTTTAGTTACAGTTTGGATATTATCATTTGTTTGCTTATGCATAAACAAAAATACATCTCATTCCATTTTAGCATATATTATATCTTATCTACTCAGAAAATATTAAGAGTAGCTTTATTTGTAAAATACTCTTGCTCTTACACACAGTATTTTTACCTTTGCGTAAGAAACAATAGACTCTGAATTTGGGTTCAGCCTCCTATCCAGTGTTAACTTTCTTATTGATTTTTTTTTACTGTGTGGAGGAAACACAGCTTGTAGCAAGTGTCAGTCCTTATTATGTGGTTCACTTCAAATTTTCTGTTTCACTCTTCAGGATGTAAAGCGTGACCTGATTAAAATGGTTGAAATAGTGGGGTTCATCTCTTCAAAGTCTAAGTTTCCCAAAACACCTGAAGCTGATTTTTCAAAGAAGTCACTGTCACTGGAAGAAATTTGTCTACTTAAATCTGTGTTGACAGCAGGGCTTTATGACAGTGTTGGCAGAATCATTTGCAACCCGTCAGTTGATGTCGCTGAAAAAATTGCATGTATTTCTGAAACGGCACAAGGAAAAGCTCAAGTCCACCCCTCATCTGTTAACCGGGACTTGCAGGTTTATGGCTGGTTACTTTACCAGGAAAAGGTATATGTATTTCCAGAAACCTGAATTTTTTGCAAATTGTAAACCCTTGTTTAAGTATGTCATTCAATACTGCAGTTTCTTTGCCATATTTAATGCTCTTTGCCAGTATTAGTTAAACAGCATTTCTCACAGAAGAATATCCTTTCAATTTTGTTGTTTTCAGGTAAAGTATTCCAAGGTGTATATTCGTGACACCACACTGATATCTCCATTTCCTATACTGCTTTTTGGTGGAGCCATTGGATTGCAACATCGTGAGCGATTGATTACAGTGGACAACTGGATCCATTTTCAGGTGAGCCCAAGCTGTTTTTTATAATCACATTTGTGTTTTAATAATTCATCATTTATAGTTCTTGTGAGGGATGGCCCTTGTCCTTACCTGGCTGGGACGCCCTTGAATTGTAAGAACCAAGGGTGAGAACATGCACAGGGCATTATCTTCCCCGGAGAGATAGATGGCAGCCTACCTGGGTTGCAGCAGTGCCTCGGATTCCCACAGGGCAGGTTTATACATGGATTTCTTCGATTCGTTCCCTCAATGATGGTTAAGAAGTTGATTGAGTGATGTGAGAATTTTACATATCACCCCTAATACACAAGAGCAAGTTTCATTCCTTATAAAGGAAACATGATGACAAGTATAACAGATTTTCTAATTTCTGATTCATTTGCTATGTTTTATCTTTGCATAAACAGGCACCAGTAAGAATTGGAGTTATTTTTAAGCAGTTGCGAAGATTAATAGATGCCATTCTTCAGAAAAAGTTGGAAAACCCAAAGCTGTGTGTTGAAGGTATCTGTATTTTGTTATGCAAGTTATTTTTTACATATAATTAGTTGTACTCCTAGTGCTGTTTGGCAGTCTTGAATGACACGGTATAGCTTCTTGCATCCTGAAGTTAAAGACCTGTTAGCATAGGCATTGTTATCCCTAACATAACATTCTAATCACATAAAAAATGTGGATGTGAAAGATTTCAGAAGCATGTGAAATTTTTGCCAAAATAAGCAAAAAGAAAAGGTGTGCTTATTATAGAGAATATACATAAAGAAGAGATACACACTAAATACAAAAAAAAAAAAAAAAATCAAAGGAAAACCTGCCTTATTGCCTTCCCTGATGGATTTCAGGCTTTGTCTAGGGTAGAGCTGACACCAGAAATAAGCATTCTCCCTTCTCAGCTTTCGCCTCCTATCTCTTGCATGACATTTCTGTCTCTCTGACTTCTTTTTGTTTCTGTCAGTTTAGTGTTTACATTGAATTAGTATTTGCGCAACATTAAGCTGCATCTCAAAGTCATATGAGGCCATATTTTAAAATCTCATCTTGGATTGGGGTGGCCCTGCTTTTTTAATTGGAACACTAGGCTAGAGTTTCCTGTACAGGATCTGGAATGATGCAGAATTCATGGTTTACAACTGCCCTACAACAACAACATTTATTTATATAGCACATTTTCATACAAAAAGTAGCTCAAAGTGCTTTGCATAATGAAGAAAAGAAAAATAAATGACAAAATAAGAAATTAAAATAAGCCCTACTGCAATAGTCATCTGTGTGCTACCCTCTGTCAATCTAGAGGAGCAATACATGCTTCCAAAAGGCCAGAACTCTCCTTTTTCTCTTCTGTATTCCAGGTTCTCCTGTTTACAGTTGTTCTGAAGAAAATCTAGTGGTATTATTCCTTCTATATTAGCATAAAAACATGCTTTGCCATTGGCAGCACATGCTTTCTGTGCTATTTTGTACTGCTTGAAACCACAGGGGTGAAAAATGTGTTATCCATAAACTCTATTATAAATTATAAATTTTGCCTGATTCGGACCAAAATGTATTTCAGTCAACTGGAGAGATGTCAGGCAACTGCTTCACAAGTTCATACTGTATGTTTTAAGCCTGTCTTCTACTTAGACCTCATTGGAGCAAAGTAATTTCACAATAATTTGTTAAATTCTGAGTTAACATCAAATGGGACAGTACAGCTTAAGATGGCAACATGTTACGCAACATTTGCATACAATGGGAAAATGATTTACTTCAAAACTAGGGAGAATAAATTGACATTACAATAAATAATTTCTTTTTTTTAATCTGGCAGGCATTTATTAACGTTGTCCTCAATTTATTCACCATGCTGAAATATTGCTAACCACTGATATTTCCGTATCTTCAGTATTCTTTCATATTATTTTTTTTTCTGCTCTCTGGCAGAGTATGTGAGGGATTGTTTTACCAAAATAAAATATAGTACAGTAATTAATCTGTGATATATTCCTTCTAATAAAACCTTAAAGCCAGTAAATTAATAAAAAAAAAAGATTTTCACAAAGCTAGACCAACCAAATTTAACTTCATAGAGTCAAAACTAATTTATATGCCGCTCAGCCTAAAATTGTAAATCCTTGACTGCCTTACATATGTTTAACTGCAAAGTTTTAACTATGAATTGGTGTGTGCTGTCAGGGGAAACTATGTTAAGAAATTATTATTTAATACAGTATATACGCCCTCATTTCTAGAATTTTAGGTTTTGTTCATTCTGGCACTTCATTGCCACTGTGTCTAGAATAACATGCTTATAACTAGACTTGTAATCATATTATAAAACAAGGTAACTCATCCCTCAAACCTAACTCTAGAATTGCAAATATTTGTCTAGAGTCGGGTTACTGGAGGGTTTCATTCCAGCCAGTTTCCTAATTAAAAGACCTTCCTTGCTGATAATGAAATTTGGTATTTAACTTTTGGTGGGCAAAAGCTACTTTACCCTGCCTGGTTATTTAACTGATAAGTAGATAATTGTTCCTTGCCTTTCCTTTGCTTGGTGTACTGCTTTTTCTTAGTGTGTTCAATACTTTTTCCCTTTGTCATTCCACTTTATTACACATATGTTTATGTATGGCCTTTAATGTTGTGAATTTATATTTGTGGAGATCTTGAGTTAATAATAATGTCTGGTGAGACTTTCATGTGAATAGCCTCATTGGTAATAAATTTACTGATAAAATGTTGACACGTTCAATACTTATTTACCATGCTGTGTATGGCTTTTATATTGGCAAGACAAATTTTAATTACATTGAAGAGCAGAGGTCTTCAGTTATAGTCCTGGAGGGCCACAGTGGCTGTTTTTTTTTTAGTTCAACCAAGTCCTTAATTAGAACACATTTATTTGCCTTTTGAGCTTAATTTTAGTTAACTCACTTGTTACAATTTAGAATCCTTAATTGCACATTTTAGTTGTAAACAGCTGCATAAAAGTTTTAATTGTTTCCTGTTTTCTTAACCAGTCACCAGTTAAGAATTAAATGGAAATAACAAACCACCAGCTCTCCAGCTAACCTGATTTAATTTACAACCGTGAATATGTACTAAGGCCATCCAGAACCATGAGTGAAGACCACCTGTTCTAGAGACATAGTCAAAAGGTCTTACTAATAGATAATTGATTACTAGGTCATGGTTTGCTTTTTTCAGATATGCATCTATTTATATCTTTTATCTTCTCTTTCAGATGACAGCACCATACAAACCATTACTGAGCTGATTAAAAGTGAAAATGCTTCATGATTCTCATCTACAGGTTGATTTCCAGCAGTTATACAGAGGATTATTTTTTCTTTCAAAGGAATGTGCCAAAACTATTTATTAAAGACTTACACAATTTTTATGTGTATTATTTTTTTCTAATATTAGAATGTGGTAATAGCCTTTTTAACAGCATGGAGATGCATTTTTTACTTTTTTATGCTTTATGATATCTGATAAAATAAATGCACAAAATGTCATCATGTGGCCATCTTATACAGATGTTAGATATATAGATATATTAGATTAATTTTAATTTTCCTCTTCAGCCATATATGCCTAACAAAATCATGACTGACAATATTTGTATATTAATGCAAGCAGATGTATAATTAATTATGAGACTGGTTAATAATAACTGCTGTTTAAATAATATTACCTGTCTGAATATTTTAATGCAGAGAGGTCTGTCAAAACAGTAAGGAAATTAAGTATAGAATATATCAAATACATTGTACTAGTTTATAATAACCATGGATTATTATTACTCACACAGGGAAGGGAGCCAACAAATTCATAACTTAAGCACAAATAAAAAGTTTACAAATTTTTTGCAAAACCTTTCTTTTGCACTGAAACTGCAGACATTATCCATTCATCAGCTAAATATCCAGGAAAGGTTGAGTGGCTTATCCTTTTGCCCATCAAAAGTACATTTAAACACACTCATCTCTCACACACATTCTTCCAGTCCAATTCTCTGCTACTTTTCTACTACACTGCTTCCCAGCAGGCCACTTCCAGGATCAAGCTATGATTTTGTAACATCATTTGACCAGAATGCCATCTAATACCTAACCTACTGCCCCGGCCTCATTTTGTATTTATAAGGCCCAGTGCCCATAGCTGTGTTCTGGTTGGCTGCTTTCTGTCATAGCAGCCAGAGTTGCACTGTTTACCTGCTTAGATGGCTGGTTACCATCTAGTAGAGAAATTTAACTAACATTCTTTTCTTTATATGATGCTTTTTGAAAAATTGAATCTGGGGCCATCTATACAAAAACACTATTTTCTCTTGATTAGGAGGCATTTGATTACCACCCCAGGCTTCATATTGTGTTCTGTCATCAGAATGAAGTATGTGTTTTTCTTTATTTTTGAATACAGCAAAGTTCATTTTGTGTATCTCATTTTGACTTAATAAAATGAGATCTAAATTGATAAAATAATCTGTTTTTCTTTGCCGTTATATCTGTCAGCATGTGTCTTTCTCCATTTGTACTATGCTTGCATTTCCATTGCAGCAGTGTAGTGATGGTGTTTATTTTTGCCAAATTGATTGAACTCTTTTAACTGCTTAAGATAACTTTCAATAATATTCAGATATTCAGTTAGTCAATTATCATTTACTTTCATAAAGTGATATTCCTTTTCAATAGCTCTACTACACTTAATTTATCTTATTTACATATATATGTAGTTTCTATAAACAATGTACATACAGTGGTGTGAAAAACTATTTGCCCCCTTCCTGATTTCTTATTCTTTTGCATGTTTGTCACACAAAATGTTTCTGATCATCAAAC
>JANRMT010062823.1:1539913-1552245 GCA_026402145.1 Polypterus bichir lapradei
TGCCATTTGTGGATAATGGCTCTCACTGTGGTTCGCTGGAGTCCCAAAGCTTTAGAAATGGCTTTATAACCTTTACCAGACTGATAGATCTCAATTACTTCTGTTCTCATTTGTTCCTGAATTTCTTTGGATCTTGGCATGATGTCTAGCTTTTGAGGTGCTTTTGGTCTCCTTCTCTGTGTCAGGCAGTTCCTATTTAAGTGATTTCTTGATTGAAACAGGTGTGGCAGTAATCAGGCCTGGGGGTGGCTACGGAAATTAAACTCAGGTGTGATACACCACAGTTAGGTTATTTTTTAACAAGGGGGCAATTACTTTTTCACACAGGGCCATGTAGGTTTGGATTTTTTTTCTCCCTAAATAATAAAAAACATCATTTAAAAACTGCATTTTGTGTTTACTTGTGTTATATTTGACTAATGGTTAAATGTGTTTGATGATCAGAAACATTTTGTGCGACAAACATGCAAAAGAATAAGAAATCAGGAAGGGGGCAAATAGTTTTTCACACCACTGTACTTATTTCAAGATACCTTTTTTATGTTCTTCTGTTATATTTATTTTAAATGTATTTGTTCAGAGTAGAGTTATTACTACAGTCCAGTTTTGATTTCCAGTTCCCCAACGATGTCATTTTTTTTTTTCCTGGCTGTATATGTTTTAATGTTTACTTTGTTGGTGATCTTAGGTTTTTATGTGGCCTGTGCTTAACTTGATTTCTCTGCAACACATTTATTTGATCTAAAGTATTATAGTAAAACTGGCATTTAATCCTAAATGCAGACTAAAATTAGACCATCATGCTACACTCAATAACCCATAATGACAGAGTGAAAATAATTTTCAGAAAGGTTTGCAAATTAATATAAAAAATCCAAACCTAAATATCACATTCATATAAGTATTAAGACCTTTAAATCTATACATTGTAGAAGTCCCTTTGCAGCAGTTACAGCTTTGGCTCAGACACAGGAAGCAGAGGGTTATGGTGTGAGGAACCTCATCAGAACTGGCTGATGTCAAGAATGGTGTTCCACAGGGGTCAGTGCAAGGGCCGCTGCTGTTTTTAATATATATAAATGATTTAGATAAGAATATAAGTAACAAGCTGGTTAAGATAGGTGGATTGGCAGATAAGTTGAAATCCATTAAATCCTTACAGAAGGACAGCATACCAGCTTGGGTAGATTTGTGGCAGATAAAATTTAATGTCAGGAAATGTAAAGTAGTACACAGAGGAAGTAAAAATGCTAGGTTTGAATACACAACGGGTGGTCTGAAAATCTAGAGTACACCTTATGAGAAGGATTTAGGATTCATAATAGACTCTCTGCTATCAACATCCCGACAGTGTTAGAAGCCATTAAGAAGGCAAACAGAATGTTAGGTTATATATCACAATGTGTGGAGTACAAGTCCAAGGAGGATATGCTCAAGCTTTATAATGCACTGCTGAGGCCTCATCTGGAGTACTGTGTGCAGTTTTGATCTTCAGGCTACATAAAGGCCAGAGCAGTGCTGGAAGAGGTCCAGAGAAGAGCGACTAGGCTGATTCCAAGGCTACAGGGGATGAATTATAAAGAAAATTAAAAGAGCTGAGCCTTTTCAGCTTAAGCAAAAGAAGATTAAGAGGTGACATGAGTGAAGTGTTTAAACTTATGAAGGAAATGAGTACAGTGGATCAAGAATGTTGGAAACTTAAGGATAAATTTCGCACAAACATTAGGAAGTTTTTCTTTACACAGAGAACGATAAGACACTTGGAATAGGTTAACAAGTAGTGTAAGACTTTAGGGAATTTCAAAAGTAGACTTGATGTTTTTTTAAAAGATGTAAATGGTTAGGACTGGTGCGCTTTTTTGGGCTCAATGGCCCGTTCTCGTCTAGATTGTTTTAATGTTCTTTGAGTCTTCTTGGGTAAACTTTTACAAACTTGGGTATAGGCAATTTATCCCCTTCTTCCTGGCAGATCCCCTCAGGCTTCATTAGATTGCATGGGAAGCGTCTTTGGGTCTTTCCACAGATGTTCTATGTAGGTCTAAGTCTGGTCTTTTGCTGGGCCACTCAAGAACAGTCAGAGCCTTGTTCCAAAGGTAATCAAGCATTGTCTTGGTCATATGCTTTGGGTCATTGTCGTTCTGAAAGGTAAACAGTCTTTCCAGTCTTAGGTTGTTTGCATGTGTGTAATCTGGAGCAAGATTTTTTCAAAGACCTCTGTATTTGACTTAAGTCGTCCATTCCTTAATTCTGAAAAGTGTCATCGTTTCTTCTGCTGAAATGCACTCCTAAAACATAATGCTGCCACCACCATATTTAGCCATAAGAGTGGTGTTAGATGCAAGTATTTGGAAAATTTTGAGTGCCACAGGAAAGGCAAATTTTTGATTTTTAATAAATTAGCAAGCTATTCTGAAAACATGTTTTCACTTTGTCATTATGGGTTATTGAGTGCAGATTGAAGGGAAAAACTGGTAAATTTATCTATTTAAAATTAAAATATAAAACGCAATTAAATGTAAAGTATCTGTAATCCTGTAGTATTGAAAAGCTTAAGCAGTGTTCAGAACTGTTTAGTTATTCTAAAAAATGGCATTACCTAAAGAGAATAAAAGGTACCCACAATTCTGAAAAAACTATTAACAGAGGTTGATCAATAGCCATATGACACTCTAGTTGTAGTTGACCACATGGGACAGTTACTTTTTCAAATTGCTCTTTGAGTAGCGCATAATTTTACTTAAAAAAAATATTAAACATTTTGGTTATTTACACTCTACACCCCTTTTATCTCATATGTTTTTGATGATAATTTGATAATGTTCAGTGTGCAAAATATGTAATAATGGAGAAAATAAAAAAGTTTTTTCATGCCACCATACCTTATACAGCATGGATTGAATAGCCTTAAATTTTGTATTTCTACTATACAGTCAAAGTAAAAAGTATGTGAACCCTTTGTAATGATCTGGTTTACTGCATGAATTGGTCATAAAAAGTGATCTGATCTTCATCTAAGTCGCAAGTACTGATATACACAACGAGCTTAAGCCAGTGACACACAAAATTCTACTCTTTCATGTCTTTATTTTACAAACACATTCAACGTTCACAGTGGAAGTGGAAAAAGTAAGTGAACCTTGGGATTTAATGACTGGTTAACCCTCCTTTGGCAGCAATGACGTCAACCAGGCGCTTCTTGTAACTGCAGATCAGACCTGCACATCATACGGGGGGAATTTTAGCCCATTCTTCCCTGCAGAACTGCCTTAACTCTTCCATATTCTTTGGTTGTCTTCTTTGTATGGCTCTCTTCAAGTCATTCCACAGCATCTCAATAGGTTTGAGATCTCGGCTTTGCCTGGGCCACTCCAAAAGGCAGGGTTTGTTCTTCTGAAGCCATTGTGCTGTGGATTTGCTGCAATGTTTGGGGTCATTGTCCTGTTGCATCACACAGACTCTTCTGAGCTTAAGTTGATAGACAGACTCCCTCACGTCATCCTAGAGAATTTGATGATAAACTTCTGAATTCATTTTTTCCCTCAATGATAGCAAGCTGTCCAGGCCCTGATGCAGCAAAGCAGGCCCAAATCATGATGTTCCCTCCACCATACTTTACTGTAGGGATGATGTTTTGATGTTGATATGCAGTGCCCTTTTTATGCCAAATTAAGTTCTGCTTGTTCCTCCCAAATAGCTCAATTTTGGTTTCATCACTTCACAAAACATTTTCCCAGTACCATTGTGGGCACTCAGCAATGGTCTTTTTTGATAGCAGTGGCTTCCTTCTTGTTCAATGTTTTGCGTATAGTTGACTCGTGAACAGAGATGTTAGCAAGTTCTAATTACTTCAAGTCCTTTGCTGTAACTCTAGGGTTCTTCTTTACCTCATTGCTGACTTTGTGTTGTGCTCTTGAGGTAATCTTGGCAGGGCGCTCACTTCTAGGCAGAGGAGTCGCAATACCAAATTGTCTCCATTTATAGACAACTTGCCTAACAGTAGAATGATGAATATCTAAAATCCTTGAGATGACTTTGTAACCTTTTCCAGCCTTATGTGATTAACAATTCTCGATCGTAGCTCTTCAGACAGCTCTTTTGAGCGAGGCATGATTCCCATCTGGATGTGCTTCTTGTCAAAAACTCAGACTCAAACTTTATAGTGTTTTTTTTATCAGTCAAAGTAATTGTAGGCCACACCTCTGAACTCGTTTCATTAAATGGAGTCCAGGTGTGCTAAATTCTGACTGCAACAAGCTTTTTAAAAAGTCATTAGCTTAGGGTTCCTTTACTTTTTCCAACCTTCAGTTTCACAGTTTGAATGATTTATTCAATATGGTCAATAGTTCTCTGAAAATCTGTGTATCTTTAGTTATAGGAGACTGTGTTCATTATTGTGACTGACATGAAGATATGGCCATGTTTTATATGGGAATTAGACATAAATATAGATAATTACTAGGGGTTCACATACTGTTTACTTTGACTGTATAAAGTAGGCTTTAACCTAGCAAGCTGCTTTCATTTAATGTTGGGAGTGACCTCCTTTATATGTTCTATAAGTCTTTGATGGGCAGTGTGATTTTCTATGCAGTGGTGTGCTTTCCTGGTAGAGAGTCCCACCAAATCAACAAGCTGATTAAGAAGGCAAGCTCAGTTATGGTATGCACTGTTGACCCCCTGGAGGTAGTAGAGGAGAATAGAATGAAGGCAACTGCTGGTGACCTTTATGAACTATGCTGCACATACTCTCTATGATACACTAGCATTGAGGATTTGCCAATGAATTTTTGAAGATCACAGGGGCTCCCTCATATTTACAGTAGCACACCTTTATAATGCTTCCCTGGTACTACTCTGTTATCATCATTAGCCGTGTCGCAGGTTTTTACTTGTTTTTGTAATTCTTGTGTATATTGGAAATGGGTATTTGTTATAACATTTATATATTTCTGGAATTTCTTTCAAAAGCTAAATCTCCCTTTGCATTAAACAAAGCAAATTGCAGTATGGAGAGTGCAGAGAGTGCATTGGGGACCATAAATAGCCTTGCTGTCCAGTGTTTACAGCAGATTTAAATTAAGTACAGAGCACTGTCTTCAAGTTGGACCACAACTGATCATCAATGGAGTAATGTACTGTATTTTCATGTGAGATACTGTGGAAGACTAAAGTACACCACTCTTTTTTAAAAGGGGAATGGCCACAAGCCCCCCTACTGACTGAGGTACATCACTGTGGGGCCAAAAATAATTCTTGCACACCTACTTAATTTTTTTACCACTGCTATTCCACTTCACACAATTGTGAGTGTCTGTCATTTTTCCTTCAAACCCAAATGTGAATCACAGTGTAATGGCAGTAATAGCAAAGAGCAGGTCAAAAAGAACAGATGTTTGACAGTGAATTGGGCAACATAAGAGCAGAACATGAAAGCCAAATCAGGCAGTTGTCAAAGCCCAAAGGACAAAAATGTTATCCAAAGGTCATGATGGAAACCCATGCAAGATCTAAATAGCTAAACACACCATTAAATTTTTATATCCCTATAACTCCTAAATAGTAGGGGTGCAACGACATCATGTGTAAAATGTCCCATGGTCATATGGCAGAAACTGTGAGATATTGTTAACAACGAAATGGCTACAGCAGTCTGAAAATACTCAAAAAGGTGATGCGCACAGCTCAAACAGTGCACTAAAAGGTGACACAATATCACTGTGAACATAAGGATAAGAAATATATGAGGGTAAATCAAAAAGTAAAGGCAATTTGTAAATTCACCTTGGATTGTTGTACAATCCAACATGTTTGCAGTGGCTTATGGGTAATTTGAATCCACATAGCACAGTGCTCTGTCAGTCTAGTTGAAGCCAAGGTCATATGTACATGGACTTATCACTATGGGATTGCAGCATTGATGAACAACATGCTGTCACCTGGAGACATGAGTGGATCCATCACTGTGAGCTGGAAACCAAGAGACAAAGCATACAGTGGATACATCCATATTCTCCAGTAAAGAAGATATTTAAATGACATATCTTTGGCAAGAAAATCATGATGACCTTGTTTTGGGGCATGAAGTGTACTATTTTGGCACATTTTCAGGAACACGGGTAGCCCGTGACAAGTGCAATGTATTGTGCCATACTTAGAGAGTAATTGAAACCTGCCATTCAGGGCAAAAGAAGAGGAATGCTGTCATAATCAGTCTTGCTGCTCCATGACAATGCACGTCCCCTTATAGCAGCCACAATGGCAGAGGCAATGCTCTCAACATCTTCCAAATCCATCTTACAACTCTGATGTACCACCATGTGGTTATCACATCTTCAGTCAAATTAAAGAGGCTCTACGCAGTTGCAGATTTACCTCTGATGATGATACACAAAAGTAACAATAAATGTTTATTTTAGACTTAATATTTGGTAAATAATGTCCCAAAAAAGAAGAAAAAAATACTCTGCAACCAAAACCTTAGGTGCTGAATGTCTTCTTAAATATTCACTTCTAAATGTACCAGCTGTACTAAGCCAGTTGAATGATTTGCACCAGTTAAACATAGCAGTTGGCTTTTGTGTGTGTGTGTGTGTGTTCAGAAATCTGGAACAGAGCCATATCAGTTATAAATACAGATATGCTATCAGTATTTGGCACACCTGTATTACACAGAAAAGTAAACTGAAAAGCAAGGCTTGATTGCATCAGAATGCCTGTCCAAATACCTGCACTGGCTTAGTGAATGGAGCTCTGGGTTTCTGCTAAAGAAGACCTGTAAGTAACAAAGCATTTTAAAATATTCAAAACCTGTTCAAAATGTTCAGCATTAGAAATTCTTTCTGATTGATTTATGCAGGAGTGTCCCGATGATGTATGCAGCCAGCATTCCAAGTTCGAATCCCATGCCCAAGTCTCCCAAAACATTACAATGAATGGTAAGTAGTGTTAAATATGTAATTAAAGTTTTAGCTTTTTAGGGTTTTTGATTTTCCAAATTCCATAGAAAAGACACCATATATGATATTGACAGCTCTGAACTGGATCTGTATGAGTGCAATGGACAGACACCCTGTGGTGCCAGGATAAGTTTTTAGGCCCCTGTACACCTGAAAGGGATTAATTATATTTGCATATTTTATGGTGAGGTTCTCATCTGTTTATAAACTGTACATATGGCTCTGGGTAGCTTGTCCACTACTGTTTATACATATGATTTGAACAAATGAATGCTGCTCAATAGAGAGATTGTAATCTGCACACATCTAAGAAACCAGTAAAAATGATACATTTTTAAAGGAGAAGGAGTATAGGAACCTAATCAAGGACTTTGTTAAAAGGTTTGACTCAAACCACTTACACCTGAACACCAGCATATCCAAGGAGCTGGTGGTGGATTTTAGGAGACCCAGGCCCCTCCTGGACCCCGTGATTATCAGAGGCGACTGTGTGCAGAGGGTGTAGATATATAAATACCTGGGAGTGCAGCTGGTTAATAAATTGGACTGGACTGCCAATACTGATGCTCTCTGCAGAGGACAGAGCCGACTCTACTTCCTTCAAAGACTGGCGTCCTTCAACATCTGCAATAAGATGCTGCAGATGTTCTATCAGACGGTTGTGGCGAGTGCCCACTTCTACGCGGTGGTGTGCTGGGGAGGCAGCATAAAGAAGAGGGACACCTCACGCCTGGACAAACTGGTGAGGAAGGCAGGCTCTATTGTGGCAATGGAGCTGGAAAGTTTGACATCCGTGGCAGAGTGACGGGTGCTAAGCAGGCTCCTGTCAGTCATGGAGAATCCACTGCATTCACTGAACAGGATCATCTCCAGACAGAGGAGCAGCTTCAGCGACAGACTGCTGTCACTGTTCTGCTCCACTTACAGACTGAGATCGTTCCTCCCCAACACTATGCGACTCTTTGGTTCCACCCCTTTAAACGTTAACATTATACAAAGTTATTGTCTGTTTTACCTGCATTTTTATCACTCTTTAATATTTTTTTTTTATTTTTTATTGTTTTTTATCAGTATGCTGCTGCTGGAGTATGTGAATTTCCCCTTGGGATTAATAAAGTATCTATCTATCTATCTATCTATCTATCTATCTATCTATCTATCTATCTATCTATCTATCTATCTATCTATCTATCTAAATTTGAATTTATCTTACCTGTTATTAGAAGTATTCAATTGCCAGCTTAAAATATATGGACCAAAATTAAAGGAACTCAGATTTCAAAAGGATCGTGCCCACTATAACAGAGAGAGCTATGTGGAATCAGCTACTTTCAATTTTCTGTTTCATATCACTCAACTCATTCATTACACTTTTTTACTTTCTCTTACAAAGTATAGAGAAAGTATTGTAATCGTCCAAAAATTCGACCTCAACATTTTAGACCTCCTTGTTTCTGATTTACTTTCTCATAGGGAAAGTATTGTAATTGTCCAAAAATTTTATTTGAATCTCAACATTTTAGACCTTCCTAAGTCAGAAAATGCCATTTTTGGAATTATGTCTGTGTGTGTGTGTGTGTGTAAACACGATAACTTCAGTACGCTTTCACTTAGGTCAGCCAAATTTTGCATACAAGTATTAGCTACAAAACTTATATTTCTATCAATTTTTGAGTTATTTCCACTAAACTAAAGTGGTACTTTTTTATTCATGCAGCTGCAGAGTCAGATTTATTCAACTTTAATAATAATAATTATTCAATGTACAGTATTATTAATTTGATTTGATTTGTTGTTGGTGGTTCTTTAATGTACATAATATAAAAATATAATCATTGTCTTGCAGTTTACTCCTCAAATATCCATTCCCATATCTGAGTATATCAGAAAGTCTAAGGGAGACCACGCCCGATTTTTTTCAAAAGTTTTGCTTCTTGAAAAATTTTGATGATTATGATAGACAGTTTCAAGCCAAAGATAAATGTAATTTTAATTTGACTTTATCAAATAAGTATTTGTAGAAACATAAAATGAACTTTTAGTGAATTAAGCATGTTCAATTGATTAATGATGTTAACACAATGCATTAGTTCATCTGAGCTAAAAAAGGGTTTTGCTGCTGATTTTCATTTGTATTTTTGCATTATGGGGAGAGTGGTGGCTCTGAGGCTTGAGATTTGCACTGGCAATTGGAAGGTTGCCGGTTTGAATCCTGTAAACACCAAAAGTGACTCTACTTTGTTGGGCCCTTGAGCAGAGTCCTTAACCTGCAATTAGTCCGTCCTGGGTATGACGTTAACCTGCATCCAGCCCTGCATGTAGGCCCTCCAACCTGTAGGGAAAAAAACTGGGGGTTGGTGGCAGAATTGACACTTCAGCCACCATATAAAACCTCACACTGTTCCATTCTATCTGAAATAGTGTGGTGTTGAGGTGTCACCCGTTGCATGGCTGTACTTGGGCCATAATATGGGATCCTGAGTTGGTTTGTCATGTGGTGGGTGTGGCAATGTGCTGTATCAGCACGTGCTCCGAACCTCTTTATCACATAGGTATTTGTAGAAACATAAAATTAACTTTTAGTGAATTAAGCTTGATCAGTTGCTTAATGATGTTGACACACTGCATTAGTTCAACTGAGCTAAAAAAACGCTTTGCTGCCGATTTTCATTTCTACTTGGCATTTGATGCTTTTTGTTTCAGTGTCCAACAATAGTCAGCCAGTACTCACGGATTCCACTTTCCCTTGATACTGCTTTTCCATCATTTCAATGTCCTGGTTATTATTTCACCATGTTCATCTCTGACTACACCAGGATTAGCAAGGAGGAAGTCTAAATGTGAATGCAGAAAATGAGACTTTAGTAAGATGTTGCACTTCATGGTTTTGTATTCTTGAAGTTTGTTGTCAAACAGCCAGACGTAGTCTGGTGCGCCTTAGTTGCCAAAAAAACCTTCAACCATATCCTTGATTGCCTTTAATTGGGTGAAAATGGGGCGTTTTAAAAACATGGACCCCATTGCACACTGGTTGGTTTTTGCTTATTAGATGGCCCTTCCCTGATTGGATCCTGCCACAAACAGAGTTGGTAACTGGATCAAAACTGATGGCACCCATGCCCGCATCACGCCCGGGAACCGCTCCGGCCACACTACCACACCCCGTCTTTAAGCCGCGAGTGCAGCAATTATTTATTTAAAAACTTCAAGCCGCAGACCCGCTATATCACATAACTGGGTATTAAAAAGTTGGTACGACTCTGGGAAAATTGCATTGCAAAGGAAGGTGACTATGTAGAAAAGTGATGTACTGTAATTTGTTTTTGAAATGCTTAAAAAATGCGTAAACATTTTGAATGTCCCTCGTGTATATACTTACTAGCTGTCCCCCGCGGCTTTGCCCACGTAGTAGTGAAACAGAACACTAAGGAGGGCCCTGCCCGGCTCCCCACTCCTGACATCATGCTTCCCCCTCCCCTCGGCCTGCAGCCTCTGTCTTGAATTTGCACAAATATATTGCTCTTGCAAGCGAACTATGATTCTTAGCATGATGAGAGAAGTCTGCAAAATCAACCGGAATGTTCAAGCAAATTCTCAAAAAAACCCAATCTAAGTCTACTAAGTAGTTCTCTAGTTCACTAGCTAAACGGAGGTAAGGTGCGCCCCGAGGCTGGCGTGTGATTGAGGAGGCCCCGCCCCCCCTCCCCTCAGCCTGCTGCATCTTTCTCAGATTTGCACAAATAAATCAGTACCACAAGCGAACTATGATTCTTAGCGCAATCAGAGAAGTCACAAAATCAAACTGAATGTTCAAGCAAATTATAGAAAAAATCTGTTAAGTAGTTCTCTCATGAAAAGCAGACAGACATCCAAACAGACAGACAGATGTTGGATTTTATATATAGAGAGATCATTTTAGAGGAAATCGCAAAAATACAAAACAGTAATAGGAACATTTAAAGGTGAATTTTGTAATCCGCAAGCCAAGTCCATGAGATACACGCAAAAGTATTCAAGATGCAAAATCTTCATTGTCTACACCTCTTTAATTCACTTCATTGGCATGGGTGCCAGAGCCTGTTTTAGAAGTACTGAGTGTAAAGTATGAACCAACACAGAACGGGGTGTCAGTCATTCACCAACACACTTAACCTTCACTCAGCTCAGGTTAAACCAGTCCACCATATTAGTAAACTCTTGATAAGAAGAGAATAAACAAGTTACACACAGATATAGGCCACCTAGTACAGGTATGCTGAAGCTGCAAGGCATCATTACTAATGCAGCTGTACCTTTCATGATTCATTTGTCTTTTGTGTTTACTTTAGTGCACATTTATTTTCACTCTATAAATGCTCTGCAGGAAATAAATGGCATTAATTTATTTTTTTTAAAAAACAAGCATGTTTGGGTTATTCTTCAAAAAAAGGCCCTTCAGTGGGAGGTCCACTCTGTAGCTGTAAGAAAGAGGTGTGGAACTTTTCCCAAAGTCTAATCACAATCTCTTCCATAAAATGCCTACATATTTCAGCTGGTTCACATGTAGATGAAATTACATTCCCTGGGTCACCCAGTGAAGCGTTGGTGGACTTTAAACTTGCAATGCTTTAACTGCAAGGCCACAATATCTGCTTACATCCCTGAGTTATAAAAGGCCTTGGTATAAACTCCAAACTCCTTCCACTTTAAGGAAGCGGTTTAACTCTGAGCATGCTCAGGGGCCTGTATGATACTGAGGCCATGTCCACAATAGTACGTTTTCATTTAAAAATGCAGAGACATTTGTCTTTATTTTCTCCTTTCATCCACATTGCCCAGTTTTCAGCTAATGAAAATGAATATGTCTAAAAACACACTCCAACGGCATTGGTGTTTCAGTGTGGATGGGTGAAAATGGGGATTTTTACAAACATGGACCTCATTGCACACTGGTTGGTTTGTGCTTATTAGATGGCCCTTCCCTGATTGGATCCTGCCACAAACTGAGTTGGTAACTGGATCAAAACTGCTAAGATGTTCATTAAGATGCTTACTCATCATGCAATACCATCATTCCCAGCTTCATTCAGCAGCATGACAATTACCCCAAACACACAGCCGAACTCTTTAAAAACTATCACTAACATAAAGGGTAATGAAAGCCAGAGCACAGAGCCATTCTCTCAGCACTGTCGAGCCAGCCTGGGATTACAAGTAAGATAGTCAATGTCTGCAGGGGAACTGTTGAGGCTTGGAACACAAGACCTTCAGAAACTGCATGCAAATGGGTCTAATTTTAGTTCTTTATATGAGGTTTAAATCAAAAGGTAAAGACAACTTAACATCAATGGATAGAAGCTAATGCAATACAACTCATTTGTGATGGCTTATGGGTAG
>JANRMT010062823.1:1552255-1600465 GCA_026402145.1 Polypterus bichir lapradei
AATGTTTAAAATTATGAAAGGAATTAATACAGCAGATTAAGACTGTTACTTCAAAATGAGTTCAACAAGAACCCGGGGATAGAAACCTGTTAAGAGTAAATTTTGTACAAACATTAGGAAGTTTTTCTTCACAAGGAAACACACTGGAGTAAGTTGCCAAATAATGGGGTAGACATTAGGACTTCAGGGACCTTTAAAACTCGACTTGATGTTGTTATTTGGAGAAATTAAGTGGATAGGATTGGCAAGCTTTGTTGGCCTGAAGGGCCCATTCTCTTTGTTTTTCTAATGTTCTGAAAATAATAATTTCATTGATTTTTTGGGGGTTTTGTTTAATTTACTGCAATTTCTAGGCAGTTTATTGATTAATAAAAACTAATAATGTCAATATTTTAAAAAACATTTCTGCTTTATAGTATTTTTTATAAGTTCCCGAGACTTTTGAACAGTACTTTGTGTATACACCCACTATACAGTACCTATACAGTATATAAACTTAATGACAATGCGCTCCTACGTTTTTGTTTAATAGAACTTAAATAAATTTAAAGATTAGATTAGATTAGATAAACATTGTTTATCTCCAAAGATGCTATTGCTAAAGGCACCAACATCAACATTGATTGATTACAATGCTTTTCCCTGCTTAAAACACTTCATAAATATTTAGAATTGTTTTAATAGGAACAAAAGCACAGAAAATGAAGTCCAGTAAATAGCACTGGATAGAAGCTGATATCAGAAGGATTAAAACACCAAATAAAAACCCACGTGACTTTGGCTTAGCACAAGAAAACAAGAAGCAGAAATAAAGTACACAGTACTGGAAGACAGTGAACAAATAACATAGTCTGAGATACCGAGTTCCATCACAATGGTTTTTTAAAGGTGTCTGCGATTATAATTGTGCTGTAGAAATAGCACATTGAATTTTCAAAAAGTACGGAATTTCAACAGCAGACACCAAGGTAAATGTTTACTGGCTAAAGGAGAAAAATGCAGGGCAAAGCAAGAGGTTGTCGTAAATTGTTTTACTAAGCTATAAGGAAGTTTGCGAAATTTAACATTTTTTTACCTACTGTGTCTTGCTTGGATTGTCAGTGTTGACTTTAATAAAGGAATTTCCGAAGTGATGGGGGGACAGCTAACAATAATTATAGGTTACTGGAATGCATAGAACTGATTTGTGCTTACTGGCTAAGCAAAATGCAACTTCTGTACAACTTTCAATTCAAATATTTTTTGATTAGAACATTTAAAATGGTAAAGGTAAAACGTGCAGTCCATGACAGGACTTGATTACTACAAAAATCAACTTTCATTTATTAGCCCGCTTACATTGCTACAATTGTTCCATAATCCATTAGAACAGAGGTCCTCAGAGCTGATTACTGCTGCCACTGTGCCACCCATTTTGGTTTTTAGTTTATGTTTCTGTTTAAACACTTTTATGCTAAAACATACAATGTCTTCAGAAAGTATTCAGACCCCTTTTTTTTTTTACATTTTGTTATGTTGAAGCCTTTTACTAAAATCATTTCAATTCATTTTTCCCTCGTCTAGCAACACTCAGTACCCCAAAATGAAAAAGTGAAAACAGGACTTATTAAAAATAGAAATAAAAATATCCCACTGACACAAGTATTTTGTCCCTGTACTCATTGCAGCCCTTTTGACAGTGATTACAGCCTGGAATTGTCTTGGGTATGACGCAACTAGCTTTGCACACCTGGATTTGGTTGTTTTCTGCCATTCTTCTTAAGTTCTGTCAGGTTGACGGAGACCATCAGTGGACAGCTATTTTCAGGTCTCTCAAGAGATGTTCAAGTCTGAGGTCTAACTGGGCGACTCAATTGATATTCCAAGAGTTGTCCCCAAGCCACTCCTGTGTTGTCTTTGTCTTTAGGGTCATTGTCCTGTTTGACAATGTTTGAGGTCTGGAGCACTCTGGAGCCAGTTTTCATGAATAATATGTCTGTATTTTCCTCTGTTCAGCTTTCCCTCAAACCTGTCTAGTGTCCCAGTCCCTGTTCCTGAAAACAACTTTTCTGCATGAAGTTGCCACCACCATGCTTCACTATTAGAATTGTGTTGCACAGGTGAAGGGCTTCTCTAGACAGGACACTAATCTTGGTTTCATCAAACCAGAGAGTCATGTTTTTCTCAGTCTTAGAGCCTTTTAAGGTGATGTCAAATTATGCAACTTCTTGCCACTAGGTATGTCAGACTTGCCAAACACAGTTGTTGGTCACCTTTCTACTTAAACAACTGAAATTCGCTGCCTATATATCATTTACTGACTGAGTGCAACCTCCCAGTACAGTCATGCTGCCCCTTTTTCTGACAAACAATAATGTGGTGCCTAGCACAATCGGCCTGTATGAAGGGCTATCAGGTGCAGCAAGTTTAGCCACAGTCTCTGCCCTTTATTTTCTTTTTTCGTTCTCTCATAGTACAAAAAACATAAGAATCAGATACTTCCTCAGTTTGTGAGGTCCAAAGCACCTGTGTCCCTAATTCCTTATCACCGCATTATATAAGTTGTACCTCTGGATGAGCTTGAAAGACAAAATGAAACATGCCGCCGACAACTTCCAACTTCTTAAGATTATATAAATGAAGGCTGCAACTGAAAATGGTTGGTAAAGTTGTGTAATGTGACTTGGCCTTTATGTGCCTTTTTGCAAACTCTAAGTAGAGTTCCATGTGTCTGTTAATGAGGAGAGGCTTCTGTTTGGCCACACTGTCATATAGTGGCAATGAGGGGCATCTTTCTAGATGTTTCTTCCATCTTCACATAGATTCTGTAGAGTTCAACCAGATTCTTGGTCACCTCAACCACGGTTCTTCTCCCATGTTTGCTCAGCTTGGCCAGCTATAGGAAGACTCATGATTGATCCATACCTCTTCCACTTAAGGGTTATGGAGGCTATTGTGCTCTTGGTAGCCTTCAATGCTGCAGGACTTCTTTTTTTGTAGGTCTCCCCACAGCCAGATCTGTGGCTCCGCACAACCCTGTCTCTAAGCTCTGCAGGTATTCTGTTATCGCACTGGCAGATTTAAGTTTACATTTACATTGACATTTAGTTGCTTAACAGATGCTTTTTATCCAAGGTAACTTACAAAAGTGCTCAACATAATCGAATAAACGTCAGTCTGAGAGACTGTTTGGGAGCAAGTATTACATGATAAGGTTACGAAATTGATCACCACCAGTGAAGAGCTCAGAACAAAATACAAGAGATTAACAATTCTTTGGTTATAAAAACCCAACAGCTAATATCAGTTAGACAGAAATTCATCAAACAAGAGAGTCTTCAAATGCTTCTTAAACACTTTGAGGGAGTCTGCAGTTTGGTAGGAGGTGGGAAGCTCATTGCACCAGCTAGTAGTTACACATGAAATGAATCTGGACTAAGATTTAATACCACGTAGAGGAGGTATCACCAGTCTCCATCAGCATCAGCAGACCCGAATGGCTGGGAAAGACAAGTTATTTTTGGGTCAGTTGTTGTTATGGTTGCCCTTATCCCTATTGGTGATTTTTGTAGGCCTCGGGCCTTTTTTGGAGTGTGCAGGCATAAGGCCTTTCTTTAAACATTTTTAGACTATTTGTTGTGTTTTATGTGTGAAACATTAAACTGGGAAGCTTTTTTGTGTTCATAAGAATTACTCAGGAAGATTTTAAAATCACTTCATTTTTGTTCTAGCATCTCCTGACTCACCAGTATGAGAAAACCCCACATATGATTTACCGTTCGACTTGTCTTGATATCTAGTTATGCAAGACGTCAAGTTTTTGGCCATGTAGACCTGAAACACCCTCATTGCTAGGCCAGTTTTAGAGTATATTCTCTGCAGAATATTATACCTTTAAGATAAAGAGTAAGCCAGTAGTTGTCTGCTGCAAAAACAATCAGAAGGACTTGAAGAAGCTGTGCAAGCCACACAAACCGACCACCGGGGTTCACCTGCTAATGGGATATGAGGGGCCAAAGTTACTCCATTTCACAAATCTTTGAAAAAAAAAAATAGAATAATTAATATAGAAAATTTGGAGTTTCCTTTTATGCTATTTCAAGGTTGCTGATCATCCCCTTGTATAGACAATTGTCGCGAAATCGCTTCAAACCGCTTCCAGCCTGAATGCAGCCGAGGTGGCATATGTATCCTGCCAATGCCGGTTGATGTGTATTCGGTACGTACCAAGGATCATATTGGAAGCACTGGTCACGCCATCTAGCAGTCTTTTGGAAGCTACACCTGAATACTAATTTATTTTTTTTTATATAATTGTAAATAAATTTAGGCAGCAAGGCAATGATCAGATTTTTGATATTTTATTCTTTACTGGAGGTCCTAGCTCTCTATGAACCACTCCTAGAAGGTTAAAAATTAGACATTTCAAACATAAACATGTAGGGTATTATTTTAGACTATTTCAAGGTCAGTAATTATAACTATGATGTTATTTTTGATTTTTGATCTTTTGCTAAGAGATCTAGCTCTCTATGGACTTCTATCAGAGGGTGAGAAATGACTAATTTCTATTATAATCGAGAATATTTAGACTTTAAGCATGCAAACTAAAGCACACATTTTAATATTTCAAATATGTGACACAACTATTTACTTTGTACTTCTACCTCATGTAATAAATAATTGCATTACTTATAAACACCTCGAATTAGCCCAGTTTACACTAATCAAGAGATTTTTTTTATTTTTACTTCACCCCAGGGTTAATGTCCCATCAAGAACTTGCCAAAATTGTACCCTTAGTAGGCACAACAGTACTGTATACAGGTAGTTTTATTTGTGGCTAGCTGGATATATAAAATACAGTTGTCAGTGTTTAGCAAGGCTACCTCACTTTATCTTTTCAAGACATGGACATTGTACATCACATTCTCAATCATTGGTAAGTGCAGAAATCGTTTTAGCAGACTTTTTTAAAAAGAGCTTCTCTTATGCATTTGCATATTCGCTCTTTAAATTGAACACCTCTTAGATACTCCTTTAGTATCAATGGCTGGTTTAAGTCTTCTTTTGTATGTCCATATTATTAATATCTTAGAACGTTAGAACATAAGAAGTCTAACAAATGAGAGGAGACCATTCAGTCCATCAAGCATGTTTGTTCAGCTCATAGCTAAGGTCTCATTATCTCTCTCACATACTTCTTAAAGTTTGTCATGGTGTCTGCTTCATCTACACGTCTCAGTAGTTTGTTACAGATTCATAGAAGTGTTTTCTGGCTTCAGTCATAATTGCAATTCTGTTTAATTTCCTTTGGTGTCTTCAAGTGCATGATTCACTTTTTCTGCTTGATTTACTTTATGAATGGGTTTGCAAATTTTGAAAAGCTAGATTAGGTCCCCATGCAGTCTCCTCTGCTCAAGGATAAACAGGTTTAATTCTCTGAGTCTGTCGGAGGACGTCATGTCCTTAAATCCTGAGATGCATTTGGTTGCTCTCCTCGGCACAGCTTCAAGTCCGGTTCCCTAGTTTATTATTATCGCCCCTTGATTTATGTTAAATATTTTTTTACATTATGGCCTTACATTTTATTTGCCTTTTTAACAGATTCTGCACATTGCTTAGACACTGAGAATGTTGTGTCAACATAAACTTCTAAATCCTTTTCAGAGGTTGTTCCCTTTAGGACAGACTGATGACCTAAGGATAGCCACTTGCTAATATGTCACCATTCAGGTGACAATTTATCCATGGCTCACTGCCAGGTTGCAGTGTGAGTCTTCTCTCCTGTCTTAGGAGTTTTGTTGGCAGACTCATTAACAAAGTGTATGTTTTAATGGCATCACATTACGTTTTTGCTTTTCTTGGTATCTAAAGTGGATTATTGGTATAATTGTCATAAAAATCAAAGCCTGATTAAATGAGAGTGTAATTGTTTACCCAGCAATTTTATTACAAAACCTAGAAGACGGTTTATTATTCATAGTCATTATTGACAAGGACATTGAGTGAGTTTTCTAAAGTAAGTTGGAATGGACAGTGGAAACGCATCTGCTTTTTGCAGATGAAGTTGTCCTGTTGGTTTCATCGAGCTATGAACTCCAGCATGCATTGGGACGGTTTGTGACCCTATGTGAAGCGACAGCACCTCTAAATCTTAGGCCATGGTCCTCAGTAGGAAAAAGTGGGATGTAAATTACTGTCTCAAGTGGAGCATCTCGGGGTCTTCTTCATAAATGAGGGGAAAATGAATAGTGAGATTGATATATGGACTGGGTCGGCAAGCGCAGTTATACAGTTGCTATAACCAATCCATAGTGATGAAGAAGGAGCTGAACCAGAAGGTAAAGCTCTCAATTTACCAGTCAATAAACCTCCCTACCCTCACCTATGCTATTGAGTTTTGAGTAATAACTAAAATGACAAGACTGTGGATACAAGCGGCCTAAATCGGCTTTCTCTTCAGGAAGGCGGGGCTCTTCCTCAGAGTTTGGGTTAGAAGCACAGACATCCAGGAGAAGCTTGGAGTAGAGCTGCTGACCCTCTGCATCAAGAGGAGCCAATTGACATGGTTCAGGCATCTGATACAGATGCTTCCTGGATGCCTCCTTGTGGATGTTTTAAGGGCAAAACCAGCTGGGAGGAAGTTCTACGGGAGACCTAGGGATTGCAGGGAAGATAATATCTCCCAGATCACCTGAGAACTCCCTGGGATCTCACAGCATGAGTTGGTTAAATGTGGCAGGGGAAAGGGACATATTGGCGTCACTGCTAAGTCTGTGGCCCCCCGTGATCCAGTACATGATAAGTGGTGGAAAATGAATGAATGAATGTTTTGGATTGTCCTTTGGCTATTATTTTGATCTCTCAGTTCTGACCTTCTGACTTGGCCTAGTCTTCATCTCGTGATCCTGTTTAATTCTTGCCATTTTTCATCTAGGCTCAACACTAACTTTGCTTCCTGTCTTGTCTGCACTGCTAGTTGTTTTGAACAGAAGACAACTGACTTGGTGGAAGCTTCGGGAGCCTCACAGGGTATTAAATTGTGGCTGAAACACAGTGTGTAGTTTACTGCATCTCTCATCACAAAGATGATGACTCTAAATTGGTACAGTGTGAGTGAGTGGTGGCATCAATAAGAAGGGACCAAGGTTACATAACTGTAAAGTATTAGTTGTCCTATGCACGATCCTGCTGCAGCATTTATGTGGGCTGAAATAAAGGGGACATGGGAGGAGTTTGTAAAGGAATTATGGAGGTCTGCTTTTGTTTTCTGTAGCCAGAAAATCTGTGACCTTCAGGAGGATCGGTAACCCTTCTAATGCTCTGCATCCAGGCCCACCCCTTTCATTTCCCTTACTATATCCAGTAGATTCAGAAAGTATTCAGCCTTCTTCACTTTCTGCATACTTGATTGTGCTGTAGATGTAATTTTAAATTGATAGTTTTGTCATTTTTCCCCATTAATCTACGCTCAATAACCCATCATGACTAACAAAATGTTTTCAGAAAGGTCTTCAACTTTATTAAATGTGAAAAACTGAAGTTCTAGTAAATTAAACATCCATTTTATGATGAAGTTTGCAACATTCTTATTTAATGAGAAAATAAACTACAAGATTAAAGTGGAAGTTTGAGATTAAAGTCAAAATTTAGTCTCTAATCATAACATAAACGACAATATTAAAGTGGACAGGGCCGTCTTAACGCATGGGCACGTTGGGCAGTTGCCCAGGTGCCCCACAAGTATAGGGGCCCCGCTAATCTATGTATGTTGTGACTTGTTGAGTGGTTGTGTAGGTAGGGGCCCCAGTGCATTGTTTTGCCCGGGGGCTTATAATGCTGTTAAGACGGCCCTGAAAGTGGAAACTTTTTTTTCTTCACTGTGTCCCTTTTTTTTTTTCTTCTCTGTGGCCCAAATACGCTTCTATAGAACAAAGATTCTCTGCTCTAATGAGGCAAAAATTCAACACTTTGGACAGAACTCCCAGCACTATGTCTGGCAAACACCAAGCATTGCCTAGTACCTTCCCAATGGTGAAGTGTGATGGTGGAAGCATTTCAGCTAGTAGGAATAGGGAGACTGGTCAGAAATGAGGAAGAGGACCAAAGCAGCCAAATACAGAAATGTTCTTGAAGAAAACGTCTTGAAGAAAACAGTCTGAGGTTGTATGCTGCGGCATGCACACACCTTTCAGCCCAATAAAGACCTGAAATGTACAATCAACATAATGCTGTAATGACTTTGAAACAAGCCTGCTAGTGACAGCATTATGATATGGGGGTGGAGGGTTTCTCAGAAACCGGGACAGGAAAACTGCAGCCAGAGAGGCTCTTGAAGAAAACCTGCTCCAAATTATATGCCACCTCAAACTGGGACTATGGTTCACCTTTCAGCATGACAATGAGTCAAACCCTACGGCCCAGACTACACAGGAGTGTCTTCAAGACAAATCTCTGACTGTCCTTGAGTGACTCAGACTTAAACCTTATAAAACACCTTAAGATGGCAGTTTACAGACACTTCCCATCCAACCTAATGGGGCTTGAGAGGATCTGCCAGGAAGATTGAGATAAACTGCCCACATCCAAGTGTGCCCAAGAAGACTCAAAGCTGTAATTACTGCCAAAGGGGCTTCTACAAAGTACTGAATTAAGGGTCTGAAAACTTATATGAATGCGAGATTTCAATTTTTGATTTTTATTACATTTGTAATAAAAATTCAAATTCAGAGAACATGTTTTCACTCTGTCATGATGAGATATAAAATGTCAAACATATTAATTTAAAATTAAATCTGCAACACAGTAAAGTGTGCAGAAAGTGAAGGGGTCCGAGTACTTTCTGAATCTGCTGTTGGTGCTGTGGGTCATCAGTATGATGCCTTCATCTGGATGACCAACATCAAGACTGCTGCTCGACTTTTTTTCTTCCCACTTCTCCATGCCTCTTGGATCTTCACATAGTATAATGAAATCAGCCAATTTCCAAGTTTACTTTGAGTAACTTCCAAGCAGACTTTAGTCTGACCTTTTACATTTCAAGAGTTCTTTCAATGTGTCATATGTGAGCTTATCTATCAACTGATTAATTTATATTACATAATCATTTGTCTGGGTAGCTATGCTAATAAATTAGCTACATTTTTCCTCCAAGTGCTGTTACTCATAACAACATTCACACCAATTCCAGTTAATTATTTGTAAATGTATCACTTGGAGATGATTTCTCTGTTCCATACTGAAGCTGCCAAAATACTGATATATATATATTTTAAATCTTGTAACTGTAGTATGTGGGCCTCTCCTCCTTGTGTAAATTCCAGCATTTCACTGGCCTAAACAGAAGTTTCTGCACTTGATTATGACATTTGCAGCAGGTCAAAAGGAATTAGGCAGGTAGTGTGGCCCTTTAGTGGCTACGGAGGTAACAATAAGCCTTGGGGGGGGGGGGGTCACACAACCTACCTGTCCAGGTAAGCGCTGCTATTACTCTTACACCAGTGTAGAATGGTGTTACGTCTTGTTTGGGTGGTGTTGTGCTACAGGGCTTTCCACTGCCCCTCTAAGACTCTTTAAAAACTGGATATACGTCTTCAACTAGTCACTGTAGGGTTTTTCTCCTCTCTTTGAGTCCACATGAGTTTTCTCCCACAATCCATGAGACATGCACTGGTTTGTCTAAATTGACCCCTGTAAAGTGTGCGTCTCTGTGTGTGCCCTACAATGTACTGGTGTCCTGTCCAGGGCAGCTCCTTAAATTGATTAAGTGGTGTGGAGTCTGGTCAAAAGATTCTGGGATTGCTTGGAAAATTTCGGACACGATGAGGTCCTGCTTGTAAGTCTTTCTGTAGTTCTGTAAATCTTAATCGGAGATGTAATATGAGGACAATCATTAGGTAGCTTATTCAGCTTGTTTTTCACTTTGTGGACATTTAATTTGACAATGCTTAACATAAATAGACTTTAGCTTATGTCTGCATCTGAGTAACGGGGGGTCTCACAGATACACTCTAAGATAGGGTCTTGTGGTCTGTTGAAGACATGTTTTGCTTCATTCCGAGAACTACGTTTATTTATGTCAGCAGTAATGAGATACATATTGTGGACCACTAGGGGGAGTACCGCCACCCCAATCCTTGCCTCTCATTGACTATGTAACTCTGAGCAAGTTGCTTAAGCAGCCTGTGCTTAAAATGATCAAATGTGTATTTATAAAGTGTAACTAACTTATCTTGAGCTTTTAAGACCTCTGTCAAATCAAGCGTATTACTGCCTTACACTAGGGGGCGCTGTTGTCCTACAGTTTCTCTCTCTCAAGTACAGTCGTTGAGTCTCTGAGTTGTGACCGAGGCAGACGATTCGGTCAGACAACCAGCTGTTCTCAAAGCCAGGTAACCTAATGCGGGATTGCAGGCAGATTCTCCGATCAACTCAATGTACATAACTGACCAGTCTGTCTTTATTTTTAGTTTGCAGTGTCAAGCCAAGTTTATTGTCATCAGAATCACTTTTGTTCACCAGTTCTTAATGTACAAGAATTTAACTTGGTAGCTTTGGAGCGGCTTACAGCAGAACACAACATCATATACAAATAACAAATAACATAAGTTAAACAAAATACATTATTAACAGCAGCAGAATAATACAGTTACAAAGTAGAGGTGTAAATGATGGTGTGGCACGGTGGCACAGTGGGTAGCGCTGCCGCCTCGCAGTTAGGAGACCCGGGTTTGCTTCCCTGGTCCTCCCTGCGTGGAGTTTGCATGTTCTCCCCGTGTCTGCATGGGTTTCCTCCTGGTACTCCAGTTTCCTCCCACAGTCCAAAGACATGCAGGTTAGGTGCATTGGCGATTCTAAATTGTCCCTAGCTTGGTGTGTGTGCGCCCTGCAGTGGGCTGGTGCCCTGCCCGGGGTTTGTTTCCAGCCTTGCGCCCTGTGTTGGCTGGGATTGGCTCCAGCAGACCTCCGTGACCCTGTGGTAGGATATAGCGGGTTGGATAATGGACGGATGGATGGAGGTGTAAATGATGATGTGCAAGAGAAGGTGTGATGAGCACACACAAAATGTTTTAGCTCAGTTGGACTAATGCATTGTGTCAGCACCATTATATCATTAAACACACTAAATTCAATAAAAATTTATTTCATGTTTCTCCAGATTCCTAAGTGATACATTCAACTTGAAATTATACTTGTTATACTTGTCTTCAGCTTGAATCACAAAAATATTAAGGAGGCACAACATTTGTTGTTCAGTGTAATCACATTGCGTTTTGCAGCTCCATGTTGGCGCAGCAGTTTGTGTTGCTGTCTCCCAGCTCCAGAAGCCTGGGCTCATACCCAGCATGACCTGTGTGGTGTTTGCACGTTCTCCTGCTGTCTGTATGAGTTTTCATTTCTCCAGGTACTCCACTTTTCTTCCTGTGTCACAAAAATGTGCCTGTTGGGTTTATTGGTAATTTGAAATTGGCACCATGTTGATGGTAGTTGGTCCTACAATGAACTTGCACCCCCATCAAGGTTTGTTCCTGTCTTGAGCCCACTGTTCCCAGGATGACTCTGGCCCTCACGACATTAATTGCATTACGAAATGGATAGCATAAAATTCAAACCTCATAAACTGTACATAGTTTGGCACAGTGACTTCAGAGTTCATGTTGGACTCAGTTCTGAGTATGGATGGCCTTCAGTAGTTCATTAGGGAAACTTTCTTAAAGACTTTGAATCCATTTGTCCATTTTCTTTTTCTGTTACAAGCAGCTTAATTTACAAGGTTAGACGGCAATCTGTCATCCAAATGTGAATGCTGGAAAATACAAACTCCACAACCCAGCTAGGAATCGAGGCCCGATTTCTGGAACTGAGTGGAAAGCAGCCGTTAGTTAGCTTTAGTTAGTATTGCATCCCTTAAGATGTTTGGTGAAGTCAACTGTATGCTCTGCTCTATTGATGATATACAAATCCAAATTATTACTTATTATTTGACTGATGTCTTTATCAAAAAAAAAAGAAAAGAGAAAAAAGTGGAAAGTGCTGTTTCCATTTCTGGACTGAGCCAACATCTTTTGGTGAACTTCAGTAAGTTTCACTTCTTCTGTCCAAAGAAATCTCACTACGGCGCATTGTTCAGCAATGGTGTGATACTGCAGCAGAACATCCATATTCATTTGACCTCTGCTTCTTCTAGTCTAATGATAGAGGGCTGCGCTGTGTGTGTACGAACTACCCATAAGCCTTTGCAAACATGTTGTATTGCGTCAGATTCATTTTCAGATTGCCGCTTTTGACTTTTGAAAATGTGAATGTTCTCCTGACAATGCAATTGTGTCATTGTTTCTGTGTTTGGGTCAAATAAGGACCTTCTGATTTTACATGGCACTCATTTATTGTGAACGCCATCACAAAGTCTTTCACTTGCTCATCACAATAGAATTATATCCATCATGTTACAAGACTGGGATGGTTGATTGGCTCACTTCAGTAACAGTTTGCGGTCATATAGCCCCTGAGTCTCTGATCTCTTTCTTGAGGAGAAATGGGGCCTTCTGTAAAGTTTCTTGAACAGGAAGATGAAACCTGAGTATAAATTCTAATCTGTTTCTTGAAAAGCTGTACATTTTTAGAAGAAAACCAAAATCGGTAACAACAAAAACCTGAAATAAACACCAGGATACGTGTCAGTGTGTTTTTCACTTAATGCATGGAAGTTACAAGAACACATTAAAAAGTGAAACTGGCTTTCCTGCCATGGAAATAAATAAAAAAAAATACAAGCACAGAATTAGAAGTGCTACCTTTTGGCAAGAACAGGATTAGAAGTCTGGCAGCTCTTCACTGAAGTGGCTGCTTCAGTTTCTGGGATGATCCTGCCGGTGTGAACGACTTGTGTCTGACTCTGTGGTGGCGACTTCCCCTCTCGGATTTACATAACCTCACCTGGTGATGTTCCCTTCGCTGACATTTACTGATGTGTTCTTCTCACTTCTTGACCCGTCGGCCGTTATCACCCAAAAAGGACTAAACATTCTTGGATGAGTTGCATGTCGTTTGCACCTTTGGCCAGTGCCTGCTGGGACATTTCCCTCAGTGAGTCACTCCCTTGGAAGTTGCCCGTTGTCTCTTTATGGACTGTAAAAGGTAAAAGTCCAAGGTATTAACTGCTCTACTTTTGTTTCATAGTACCTTTCTGAAAAAATTGTATTAATTGTGACTAATGTTGATCATGTGGTTCACAATGCAGTTAGCACACTCTTCCAATCCAGTAAAACTGAGTAAAAAAAATAACAGAAATGCAGAAACTAGGGACTTGGATTATTACAACTGAATTATTTAATAGGAATCCTTCATCGAATGGAGGCCGGATAAATGGAAATCTCAGCCTACAATGTTGAGTGAAATGCCTTTGTTAACAATGATTTTTGTCCTCATTAAATTACGTTTTAGAGTGCTGCCCAATGGCACCACTTTGAAGGCTGGTCTTTGGCTTGTGGCCACTGCTGTTGAGGGTAACCTCTGGCTTCCCATGACCGTAAAATTAGATTGTAAAGGATTGGCACATTTGCTAATTTTCCTATACATATTTATTTATTTATTCATTCTTGGACTGGATAAGTGGGTGACAAAATAAATGGTGTTTGTACAGAATGTGCTATGCATCAATTGTTGTCAGGAAGCACCCCTTGACGTAGAACAAAGGTACAGACATCACAAAAAAGGAGAGCAGATAAGAAAGGCACTATAGCAATAAAGATAGATAGATAAGCTCACTGGACAAAACACTAGCCACTTCCCGCCTAAGAGGTGAGACGTACTTCAGACACCAACAGACACCAACCCTTTATGGTCCTGGTTGGGTTCATGGGTCCTTGGCAGCTTAACTCCAGAAATGGCAATAACAAAACCGAGGATGAGCTTGGCAAATGAGAACACACACAGTGGGCAAGATGTGGTACAAAGTGCTTCAGTGCTACTATTACAAAAAAATTAAGTGTACAAAAAGTGCAGTGCCACCCTCAATAAATAAATGAATCCATGTAAAAAACAATATTCCAGGTGGAGGTTAAAATGTAAAAAAGAAATACATCTATAAAAATGAGTTTAAAATTCAGGCAGAATCTTACAAATGCTAGCCCCAGTGCCACTTTCTAAAGTTTGGCATCTCCTCCACCTATCCCATCAGGACCTTGCAGTAAGAGGAGACACCCGCTGACAGGCACAGTCATCCTTTTATCCCAGGTTCAGGTTTCCACCGCCAGTCCCTTGGCATCTACAGGATACCACCCTGAACCCCGCCCACGTCTCCCTCTGCCAGTCCTTCGGTGCCAGCAAGGGAGAGGCTGCACAATGGGGCTGCTCCTACACCCCTGCATACCCCAGTAGGAACGCCCCCTTCCTCAGCCCCACACTCAAGCTCAGGGCTGCTGCTCACTTCCATTGGGACACACTCCCAACCACCTGCCTCCTTTCCTTCCAGCATGGACTCTCCCGATCCTGCCTGTTTCTTCTACCCTAACTTCTGTACATTCTTTTTCTTTTCCTTCCTTGGCTCTCTTTGTGAACTCTCTCTTCTACCTGTCGGCACATGTGTGTCAATGAGGATCAGCTAAGTCAACTGCATGGGCATGCTACATACAATCAACTCGTTGCCTCCCACTGAGTTCCGCATCCACAAGCCCGAGTTTAGCCGCACCTCTTACAATTAATTTATTTAAAATGACACAATTACCATACACCAGACACCGCACCCCATTATGAATATAATTCTACAATTAACCGTAGATTCAGAGAGTATCAAGGAGTAGAGTTCTGCCTTGTGTGTTTGTTTCTCTCTGTGAAAAATGGGTGGCAAAACAGACTTGAATGATTGGTAAAAGACAGTTAACACCTTACTGGTTTATGGTCCAGTTCTGTAGGCATTGCTCTTCACATACAGTGGATTCAGAAAATATTCAGACCCTTTCACTTTCTGCACTCTTTACTGTGTTATAGACTTAATTTTAAATTTGGCTATTTTTACCCATCAATCTACATCAATAACCCATAATGTCATAAAGTGAAAACATGTTTTCAGAGAGGTTTGCAAATGTATTAAAAATCCAAAACTGAAATCTCTCAAATCTATAAGGCTTCAGACCCTGTGCTGGTGTGGTCTGGTGGAACTGCAGAGTTTTCAGTCTTTCAGTTGTCTTTTTTTCCTGTACTGATGCTACAAATTACATTCCAGATGTTGAGTCTCACCTTGAGACTCTCCAGCAGCATCTCACAAGAGCCAGGCAAGTCAATTTTGGGTCTCTGCAGAGCTTAGAGCTTTTCTAAGCTGAACTGTAGGTTTTATCCTCATCCCACTACTGACACCAATGTAGCGCCACAATAGTTGCCGGAGCAGGAGTGCCAAAAGAATTTTGTTCTTAACATCACTCTTTTCAAAGGACCACTTGCTGTTCCCACACTAGTTAGAATTCTCATGCGACTCTGGAAGTTGCTCATTTGTATGATTGGATGCCAGTTCATACTACTAGTGACTCATCCCTAGGGTAGTGCAGCTTGTCAGTGCCGTTACTATATATTCAGTTTTTAATCGTCTTATCTTCATCCCGTCAGCATGTCTCCACTTGTCTAATTACATTCTCGTCTCCTCCATTATACTTCACAAAACTCAAGACCATCTGCAGAAAATGCTGACCATGGTGACTCTTTCTTCATTTCCTTGCTAATCTAATTTAGCACTGATATAGGCAATGATGGGCTCAATGTCGATTACTGATGTAGTGTCACTCCTCTTCAATTCCATGTTCACACATGACTACTGTACTTGCTTCAGCAGGCGTTTTTTGACAGATCTTATGTGCTGCTCAGATTCTGGTTTTCTTGCATTGGCACTCTAGCCTAAGCTTTCTCAAGCACTTGATCATTACTTCTTTCTCTGTATTTCTTCTTTAGGATGCACAATGCATGGTTCATTTCCCTGCTCTGAATCCAAACTAATTTTCTCCAGTGTCCACCATTTTTCAAAACGATTTTCCAATAGTCCAAAGTAGCCTACAGTGTATTTCAACAATCAAAACCTTTGTTTCATTGCATATCAATTACCAGGTCATGAAACATTTCCGAGTTTTAAATGCTTTATTTAAGATGTTTTGAGGTAGGGTAGTTCTATTCACTAGTAGTTGTGATTTGCATTTTTATTAAATTTTTTCTTTGTGCCTTCCCTGAGGTGTTTTCTGAATATCTGTATGTATAGTTTAGGGAGATTTTAGCCTCGGGATTCTGAATTAGACATTAATTAGCATCCAGATCTATATCTGCATCTCCTAAAACTCTTGAGAACATCATCAGTGATGTTACCTGGGGTCATTTGGTGTTTTGGGTCTTTCAACATCAAACACCCTCATCCAGGTGAACAAACCATGGTTAATCAGGCCAAGGCTTCTGTTCAGGTGGCACTTCCTTTCCTTTGCCCCATGGGTCTTCTGTCCTGATCCAGAGGCATCTAAAGCTCCTTTCTGCTGCCTCCATGATATTCTTGATGGCTCTCCTCCTCCTCCTCTCTATGGGGATGCCAAGTGCACTGAAGGCTCTATGGTGTGATTGCCATGCAAAGCCCCCAGAAACAAACCTTGGTGGGCATACAATTTGCCTTCCAGCCCTGTTTGTTTCACTTCAGCACAAAATCCTCATATCTGGCACTCTTTCTGTTGTTGGGCCTCCCCTTATTGGTCTTCTCATGGGACTATCGGTTCAGAAAGATATTCTTCATTGTTTCCGAGATAAGGAGGACATCTGGTCTCAAAGAAGTTGAGGTGATGCACCATAGGTATTCCAGCTGCAAATCCACAGAAAGCTGCCAGTCCTGAGCAGTTCTTAGAACACCCACTGGCTTCCTATTACTTACTTGTGGTTGCTCTCCAGCCTTCTTGTAACTACATATGTTTATCTGTGAGGTTAGATTTGGTCTTCGTCTGCTCTGAATTCCCAGGCAGACCAGGCAGACTGCTTCTGTAATGGCCTTCAGCACTGGATTATGGTGACAGGGCTATCGACCTTGCCCTAGAACCTTTGAGCAGCAGCTCAAAATGTGCTCCATCATCCCTGTGCCTGGGCATTGTGGACAATTGGGAGACTCCACTTTGTCCTTACTCAATACTGACTCACAAACTGCCTTCCCTAAAGACGTCTTTGTCAGACAGCCCCCATTCCTCTACTCGAGCTCCCTTTTTAAATGACGATTATTGGGGACAGATGCTGTGATGGTGGTCTCCAGAGTGCTAACAAGGCAACTGACTGCTGTGCCCATCCTCACATGAGTGCTCAGCCAGCCAGTCACTCACTAACACCTTGGCTGAATGCTCCATTTATTTAGCTACAAATGTGTATTGCCACAGACCCACTACAACACAGTCAAAGTAAAAAGAATTATTGCCAAATGAAGCACATTAATCACTGAAATAATGAACCAATCGTTGGCTCCAAAGTATTTGCTTATTTAAATTCAAGAAGCAGCCTTTTTTTTGGCCAAGCAGAATAAAACTCAATGTTTCTTATATCTTCTACAGCAGGGGTCCCCAACTCCAGTCCTGGGGCCTCATGTATAAACGGTGCGTACGCACAGAAGTGTTGCGTAAGAACATTTCCACATTCAAATCGCGATGTATAAAACCTAAACTTGGTGTAAAGCCACACACATTTCCACGGTAGCTCATACCCTGTCATACGCAAGTTCTGCGCTCGGTTTTGCAGACTGGTGGCACCCAGTGTCAAAGCAGTGCTACTCTTCCAGTGTGGTTTCCCTTTCTTTTTTTAGATCCACATCCCTGACGCGGCTTTATAAATACACTGAAATCAACTGCATATTGTTTATTAGTTTAATGCATCTGATTGTAGTTAACCTGTAACAATATAATGGTCCACAGAATGGTCAAACTATTCTAAATACCATAGCTGCTTTAGTGTTGTTACTCTCACTGCACCATCTTTTTTTTTTTCAGCTGCTCCCGTTAGGGGTTGCCACAGCGGATCATCTTTTTCCATATTACTCTCACTGCACCACTCAGAGCAGCTGATCAGAAAGAGAATTATCGGTATACAGCATCAAGCACATGCTGCCTCAGCCATGCTGCCTATTTGAATTGCTCTCACACGGCAAATACTTCAAAACCTTTCCTGTACGGACCTCGCGGTTCAGAAACAGTTTCATCCCAAGAACTATAAACGCACTCAATCAGTCCATCAAGTGCTCCTTGTAGAACTGTTTGTACTTATAAGTATAATAACTTCACTGGTTGTGTTATCATATTGCACAACCTGAGCCACTTTATAAAGCGCATATTTACATATGATGACGATATCATTTTTAAGGTGAAATACAGCAAAATATGTTTATTATATTATACAGATAAAACTTTAACTTCATTTAAATAATCTGTATTGTTAATAATTAAAGGACACGGTGTCGCTGTGCTAGCAAGGATCTGGCGCTCCGTTCATGGATTGTTCCTGCCTCATGCTGTATTCTTGCTGAGACTGGCGTGACACTGGAAGGATAGAATAATTAAACATGTACTACGAAGATATTTCAATGTGCCTTAAAAATTCTGAAGAATCGGTGTTCTAAGCTTACAGATGGCTTAACGTCTATTACAGAGCTGATTGTGTGGCGATTGAGTATTTGGAGAAAGAAAAAGAAGGACAGGAATTGGGGGTTAGTACGTTTGAAAGAGACAGTACTGCTGCAATAAATTATCTCATCGAAGGTCGCGCACGGCGCAGCAAGCATCTTGTGTGAGGCATGAACAATCACTGTGCCACCGTGCTCCCATGTTTAATAACATGCTTTAACTCCTATCATCATGAAAATGATTTCAAATATACATCTCAGTATTTTAATTATTCGGAAGAGAAAACCCGGAAGAAAGTAGTGATTCACACACATAGAGCACAAAGAAGAACAAATACAAAACAAAGCATTTAATGTGCTACTTTAGTTACGATGGGATTTGAGAAACTAGTAAATTAAACGATTTTAAGATGATGTTTATGATGTTCTACTTTAATGACAAAATAAACTACGTGATTAAAGTGGAAATTTCGAGATTAAATTTGACATTTCGTGCTTTTCTCCCATTGTGTGCCTTTGTTTGTCTCTGTACCCTAATAAGCTTTCATATGACACTCAGACAGTGAGCTACGACTCGCCTTTTCACAGCGACTTTGATATCTGACAACTTCTTTTTTATTTTGGGCACTGTGCGACTTTGTGAACTTGAGGTTTCAAGTTTCTCCGACATTCTATGTCACTCGATCAACTTGGTTTTGTTGTTTATACCACTGTTTAAACCAACAAATAGTAAGTTTTTCTTTGCCACTTGGTTTTCGCTGAACTCCTTCTGTTTCCCCCCATGCTTTTGCCATTGTCTTTTCACAGAACATTGAGCTTATGGGCTATTTATATTGATTTGCATATTTAAAGAGGCGTAATTCTGGGAGGAGACGGGGCGGGACAACAGGCGCGTGCACAAGTGTTACTTTTCACGCTGACCAGGATTTATGGAGTGGAAGAACGTGGAAGTTGGCGTTCGCACAGATTTATGCATCTGGATTTTTTTGTGCATAAGCACATTTCCACTTTTGTGCATACACCATGTTATAGTGTGAGTTCTACACACGGCGTTATGCATGAGGTCCCTGGAGGGCCCCAGTAGCTGCAGGTTTTCATTCTAACCCTTTTCTTAATTAGTGCCCTTTTTTTGTTGCTAATTAACTTTTTTTGAATTAATTTTAACTGACTTGCTTTTTTAAGATTTGTTCCCCTAAATTTCTTCATCGTTCCTCTGAATTGCTTTATTTCTTTCCTTAAATGGCCCCCAAACAGAAATGAAATGTGAGGTGAGTGAGCCAACAGAAGACCAACTAAGTCAGGGCCTCAAACTCCAACCAGCTTCATTCCAGTCAGTTGCTTAATTAGGTGCAGAGTCTTGTCGTTAATTAAACCCGTTCTTTAATTCCATTGCTTGTTGCTGCTCTTATTGTGCAATGGCATACATTTCTGAAATTGCTGATTTTCTCTTTTCTAAGCGCTCTGTTCAAATGTTTTGTGGACCTGAGCAGATCAACATTCCTGACACCTTCACCTTTCTTTATTTTCAGATATTGTATGATAGATACAGCTTGCTGGTCATGTGTTGGCTAATTTATTGTTTGGCTATTAATTAAGGATGAAGAAACATTTAGACCAGGGGTCCTCAATCATGGTCCTGGAGGGCCACAGTGGCTACAGGTTTTCATTCCAGCCAGTGTCCTAATTAGAACTCAGTCCTTGCTGATAATGATAGTTGGTGTTTAACTCTATGCCTTGTTAGTGCCTTTATTTATCAAAGATTTTAGTTACTTTGTGGATCAGAGGTCCTCAACTGCAGTCCTGGAGGTCTGCTATGGCTGCAGGTTTTCACTTTAACCAATTTCTTAATTAGAACCCTTTTATTTACTACTAAAGCAATACGTTTTTTGGGCGTAATTTTAGTTCTCTTGCCTGTTATCATTCAGAACCCTTAATTGCCTATTTTAGATTTTAGCAGCTCCATTTAAATTTTAATTGTTGCCTGTTTTCTTAACCAGACATTAGTTAATAATGAGATGCAGATAACCAATAAACCAGCAGCTCTCCAGCTAACGTGCTTACCATGAAGTATCTGTGATACAAAATATTTAGAAATGAATGAGAGGGGAATTGGAAGGACCATTAAGTTTAAATCTATTCTGGTCCACAACACACTTGGATAATGTTCTTGCAGATGGAAAATTAAAATTGCTCTTGGATGAATGCAAGTATTAACAAGCTAAATAGTTCAATACCAAGTTTCATTATCAGCATGGACTGTCTTCTATTTAGGAAACTAGTTGGAATAAAATCCTGCAGCCACTGCGGCCCTCCAGGACTGTGATTGAGGAATTAAGGAGTCTGAGTCTTCAATTAAAATTAATTCAAAAGAAGTTAATTAGAAGCAAAAACAGGTCACTAATTAAGAAAAGGGTTGAATGAAAACCTGCAGCTACTGGGGCCCTCCATGACCAGAGTTGGGGTCCCCTGTTTTACAGGCACAATGGCAGCCTAACTAAGACACAGGCTGGCTACACAGCTGGAAGGTCGCCACTAGTGGAGCTTACGTAACACTGCTTGCTGGCTTCTGTCCTTCTCCTTCATCAGCCCCACAGAAAGCACCCCCCCAGGTCAAACCCTTAGCCCAGAAAAATACAATGGCTTTGAGTGTAAAGATGCCACCATTGCAGCATTCTGATCATTTCAGATCTTGATCGGTGACATTTTGCCCTAACAAGGCTCTAAGGGTGTTGGTGTCACACGAGCAACATGCCACTCAGTCTGAAGATGACTGCACTCTGCACACTCTGCACACTCTGCACACTTGTTTTGGCCGCAGGACACAATGGCCATCACTAGCAGGTAAAGAATGAGCCGTGCAGGTGGATCTGCTCAAATAGACTAGCCCTGGGCTGTTAAGTCTCATCAAGCACTGAAGACTAATGAGGGAGTTTCTACTCCATTCTTATCCTGTCAGCTTATCTCTAAGAGCGGGACGAGAGCAAAATCCTGATTGGTCTTCGCCATACCATAACCTTTTTTTTTTTTCAATGCACTGAATGGCACTGCCATTGTACGTGTGCTTGAGGTACAAAAGGTCACTGACGGAGGCAGAGCAGGTGAGGGTGATGGCATGCAGAGCACTGTCATGTCAACAGGTGTTCAGGATAAGATAATCAAAATCCTTGAGCGACATTCTCGACACCCAAGGACAAGCAGCTTGCAAAACGAGAAATGCCATTCGACTACAAAAGGAAGACTAAACAATGAAAGAGAAAAGTGGAAGCAGGTTGTTATAAAAAGGATATAAGATGAATGGAGTATGTAAAAAAACAAGTGAAATGAAATGAAATAATCTGAATGTTAAAAGATACAATTTGCTCTAAACAAAGTAATCCAGGGACTGGAGCACCTAATACACTGGATTTATGGCTTTCGGCAAAGCTTATTGTGTTGTAGATGTTATTTTAAATGGATACTTTTGCCATTTTTGTGCTACAATCAACACTCGATAACCCATTATGACAAAGTGAAAACATGATTTCTGAAATGTTTGCAAATTTATTAAAAATCAAAAACTGAAATCCCCCATTCATGTAAGTATTCAGACCCTTATATCAGGACCTTGCAGAAGCCCCTTTGGTAGTAATTACAGCTTTGAGTCTTCTCTTGGTTAGTCTCTACAAGCTTTGCACACCTGGATGTACAGTAGGCAGCTTCATTACACTGGATGGGAAGTGTCTGTTAAATGCTATCTGCAGATGTCTTCACAGATGTTCTTTGGTGTTCACGTCTAAACTTTGGCTGGGCCTCTCAAGAAGAATCAGCAACTTGCCCTGAAGTCATCCCCATGTTGTCCTCTTTGTAGGCCTGAGGTCATTGTCATTCTAAAAGGTGAACCGTTGCCTCAGTCTGACATCATGTGCATTCCAAAGCAGGTCTTCTTCAAGGACCTCTCTGTTTTTATCTGCAGTCATCCTTCTCTTAATTCTGACCAGTCTCTATGTAACTGCACCCCATAACATGATGCTGCCACCACTGTGCTTCACCATAGTGTTGCTATTAGGCAGGTGATGAGCAGTGCCTGGTCTTTGCCAGACACAGAGAAATCACTCATTTCTGTAAGCATTCAGACCCTTTGTTGTGGCATTCCAAGTTGTGCTCCGCTGCATCCTGTTTGCTTTAATTCTCCTTGCGATGTGTCTAGAGCTTAAATGGTGTCCATCTTTGGAAAATTGAATTGATTGGACTTCATTTATAAAGCACATACCTGTGCATAGAAGGTTCAACACAAAAAACAAAGCTCTGAAGTCCAAAGTACTTTCCGTAGACCTCCACAATCACATTGTGATCTGGAATAGATCATGGCAAGGAGATCAAACAATTTTTAAAGCGTTGAGTGTTCCCAGGAGCAAAGTGGCCTCAGTAATTTTGAAATGGATGAAGTTTGGAACCACCAGGACTCCTGCTAGAGTTGGCTGTCAGGCCAAATTGAGGGCTTTGACTATGGAAGTGACCAGCAACCCAATGGTCACTCTAACAGAGCTTCAGATGTCCTCTACTGAGTTGGGAGAACCATTGAAAGGATGGCCATCTCAGCAGCACTTCATCAATGAAGCACTTATGGCAGTATGGCTAACTCCTGCTTGAGTCTGGTCTGATGAGGCAAAGAATGAACTCTTTGGGCAGGACTGTGTGCACTATGTTTGACAAGGTCCAGGCCCTGCTCATTGTCTGACTCAATCCATCCCTACAGTGAAGTGCGATGGAGGAAGCATCATGCTATGGAATCGCATCTCAGCAGCAGGGACAGGGAGACTGGTCAGGACTGAGGGAAAGGGTCAATGCAGGTAAATACAGCGATGTTCTGGAAGAAAACATCTTGAAGGAAACAGTCTGAGGTTGTAAGCTGTGGAGTGCACACAACCTCAGATTGGTGACATACAGTTGTGCTTGAAAGTTTGTGAACCCTTTAGAATTTTCTATATTTCTGCATAAATATGACCTAAAACATCATCAGATTTTCACTCAAGTCCTACAAGTAGATAAAGAGAAACCAGTTAAACAAATGAGACAAAAATATTATACTTGGTCATTTATTTATTGAGGAAAATGATTGAATATTACATATTTGTGAGTGGCAAAAGTATGTGAACCTCATGGATTAGCAGTTAGTTTGAAGGTGAAATTCGAGTCCGGTGTTTTCAATCAATGGGATGACAATCAGGTGTGAGTGGGCACCCTGTGTTATTTAAAGAACAGGGATCTATCAAAGTCTGCTCTTCACAACACACGTTTGTGGAAGTGTATCATGGCACGAACAAAGAAGATTTCTGAGGACCTCAGAAAAAGAGTTGTTGATGCTCATCAGGCTGGAAAAGGATACAAAACCATCTCTAAAGAGTTTGGACTCCACCAATCCACAGTCAGACAGATTGTGTACAAATGGAGGAAATTCAAGACCATTGTTACCCTCCCCAGGAGTGGTCGACCAACAAAGATCACTCCAAGAGCAAAGGCGTGTAATAGTCAGCGAGGTCACAAAGGACCCCAGCGTAACTTCTAAGCAACTGAAGGCCTCTCTCACATTGGCTAATGTTCATGTTCATGAGTCCACCATCAGGAGAACAACAATGGTGTGCATGGCAGGGTTGCAAGGAGAAAGCCACTGCTCTCCAAAAAAACATTGCTGCTCGTCTGCAGTTTGCTAAAGATCACGTAGACAAACCAGAAGGCTATTGGGAGAATGTTTTGTGGATGGATGAGACCAAAATAGAAGTCTTTGGTTTAAATGAAAAGCGTTACGTTTGGAGAAAGGAAAACACTGCATTCCAGCATAAGAACCTTATCCCATCTGTGAAACATGGTGGTGGTAGTATCATGGTTTGGGCCTGTTTTGCTGCATTTGGGCCAGGACGGCTTGCCTTCATTGATGGAACAATGAATTCTGAATTATATCAGAGAATTGTAAAGGAAAATGTCAGGCCATCTGTCCATGAACTGAATCTCAGGAGAAGGTGGGTCATGCAGCAAGACAACGACCCTAAACGCACAAGTCGTTCTACCAAAGAATGGTTAAAGAAGAATAAAGTTAACATTTTGGAATCAAAATCAAGTCAAAGTCCTGACCTTAATCCAATCGAAAATGTTGTGGAAGGACCTGAAGCGAGCAGTTCATGTGAGGAAACCCACCAACATCCCAGAGTTGAAGCTGTTCTGTACGGAGCAATGGGCTAAAATTCCTCCAAGCCGGTGTGCAGGAATGATCATAAGTTACCGGAAACGTTTAGTTGCAGTTATTGGGGGGTCACACCAGATACTGAAAGCAAAGGTTCACATACTTTTGCCACTCACAAATATGTAATATTCGATCATTTTCCTTAATAAATAAATGACCAAGTATAATATTTTTGTCTCATTTGTTTAACTGGTTTCTCTTTATCTACTTGTAGGACTTGAGTGAAAATCTGATGATGTTGTAGGTCATATTTATGCAGAAATATAGAAAATTCTAAAGGGTTCACAAACTTTCAAGCACAACTGTAGTTCACCTTTCAGTCCAATAAAGACCTGAAACATACAGTCGACATAATGCTGTAATGGCTTGCTGGTGACAGCATCGTGATATGAGGGTTGGGGGGCTTCTCAGAAACAGGGACAGGGAAACTGGTGAGAACTGAAGGATGGAAAACTGTAGCCAGAGAGGTGCTTGAAGAAAACCTGCTCCAAATTATATGCCACTTCAAACTGGGGCAATGCTTCACCTTTGGTACGACAATGAGCCAAACCCTACAGCCAAGACTACACAGGAGTGGCTTCAAGATTGCATGCAACCTCAGATTGATGAAATGGTTCACCTTTCAGTACAATAAAGACCTGCAACATTCAGTCAACATAACGCTGTAGTGACCCTGGGACAAGTCTCTAACTCTCCTTGAGTGGCCCAACCAAAGCCCACAATTACACCCCATAGAAGAGATCTGTAGACGGCAATTTGCAGACGCTTCAAAATCTTCTAATGGAGCTTGAGAGGGTCTGCCAGGAAGAATGGGATAAACTGCTCAAACACAGAGGGTGCAAAGTTGTAGAGACAGCCAAAAAGACTTGAAGCTGCCAAGGGAGGTTCTACAAAGGAAGGAAATTATTTAGATGAATGAGAGTCTTCAGGTTTTGATTTTGAATAAGTTTGAGTGAAGGATGAATGCAACCAAATACAGAGACATCCTTCAAGAAAACCTGCTGCAGAGTGCATGGCACCCCAGACAGAAGCGCTGAGTCACCTTTCAGCATGACTTTGACCCAAAGTGCACAGCCAAGACAAAGCTGGAGTGGCTTCGAGACAAGTATGTGACTGTCCTTGAGTGGCCCAGCCAAAGCCCATACTCTATTGTATATTTATTTTGCTATTTACCACATCTGAGATACAATTTGTTATATTTCTGGAGCAGAGGCAGGTGAAGTGACCTGCTCAGGGTCATCCAGTGTCAGTAGTTGGATTTGAACCCGCAACTTAAGGGTTTGAAGTCCAAAGCCTAAACATCTGTAGAGAAACTAAAAGATGGCAGCTTACAGATGCATCCCTTCTAACAGTGCTTGAGAGGGTCTGCCAGGAAGAATGGGATAAAGTGACCAGATTCAGGGGTGCAAAGTTTGTAGAGACTTACCCATGGAAACCTGAAACTCTAATTTCTGCCAAATTGGCTTTTGCAAAGTACTAAATGAAAATCCTGAATATTTATATGAATGCTAGATTTCAGTTTTGGACTTTTAACAAATGTGCTAACCCTTTGGAAAACATTTTATCTTTGTCATTATAATTATTGAGTATAGATTGATTGGCAAAAATGTCAGATTTATATAATCCACCCATCCATTATCCAACCCGCTATATCCTAACTACAGGGTCACGGGGGTCTGCTGGAGCCAATCCTAGCCAACACAGGGCGCAAGGCAGGAAACAAACGCTGGGCAGGGCACCAGCCCACCGCAGAAATTTATATAATTACAGCACAATAAAGTGTACAGAAAGCATTTTTTATATAAAGGCTTTCACAGAACACACCATCACAAGTCGTGTATTGTGAAGTAGTTGGGATTAAAAGTCAGGTCTTATTTTATACTGCACACAGGTCAAGGAGTTAGCATTTTGACACAAAACCCAATTACAAAGACGAATGAGTTATTAATCATTAAACAAAACTCTGCTATCAAACATTTATTTTAATTTTTTGGGATAACAGTGGTTGGAAACAAATGTATGAGGTAAATCTTAATGCTGCCAAAATGTGAAAAAGAGAAAGCAAACAGAACACTGTTTAATTTCCATGCAATGCAGACGACAATTCTTTCCCTACGTCACTTCGCGGCAACTCACACAAAAGTGTACACAGGGCTACTGCTGAGCTCCATTGTGTGTGTCGGCTCCCTGCCCACTTCATGGCGGACGGCTTTTTCTTGTATTTCCAGTTGGCCGATTTCCTGGACATCTGCCACTCATTGTTATGACATATCTTGAAGAATTCTGATTTTTCTGTCTCTAGTTACGTGCCAAAGTGTAATAAATTAACAATTTTATAAATCTACTTGTTTCAAATGCTTATTTTTGCCATTTGGTAGATTATTTTACACAATATAATGTAAGTTATTGTACCTTAAAGTTTTCTTTTTTTTATTAGGCCAGGGTGTATACCATATAGTATGGCTATTATTGTTAGAAAGCAAAATAATTATTTAATACTAATAATGTGGGGCAGCACGGTCGCGCAGTGGTATCGCTGCTGCCTCGCAGTTAGAAGAGCAGGGTTTGCTTCCCAGGTCCTCCCTGCGTGGAGTTTGCGTGTTCTCCCCGTGTCTGTGTGGGTTTCCTCCAGGTGCTCCAGTTTCCTCCCACAGTCCAAAGACATGCTGGTTAGGTGCATTGGCAATTCTAAATTGTCCCTAGTGTGTGTGTGTGTGTGTGTGTGCGCGTGCGCACCCTGCGGTGGGCTGGATCCCTGCCCAGGGTTTGTTTCCAATCCATGCATCCTGTGTTGGCTGGGACTGGCTCCAGCAGACCTCCGTGACCCTGTGTTAGGATATATCGGGTTGGATAATGGATGGATGAATGGATATTGGAAGCAGTTCTAATTTCATAAGGTAGAGGTCCACTGCTGTGATAACATGGTCACCCGTTAGCTTCCAACGTGTCTGCAGAATGCAAATTATAGCTGATTTGAGGACCTCAAAGTCCTGGATGGTAGGTATGGGGTAAGAAGCTCAGCAACCCTAACCCTACACAAAGGAGCATGCCCATGTATTGCCTTATCTTATATATAAACGTCTACACGTGGAAGTGTGTGTGTCTGTCTGTCCGGCCTGGAAGTACAAGGCTAAAGTGTGAAGCTCAAAGAACCGGCAAGGCGGCCCCAAGTTAACGAGTCGGAAGAAGAAAGAAGTACGAGGCTATAGCATGAAGCTGAAAGAAAGAGACTCCGTTGCCAAAGTGAAACCTCCGAGGAAAGATAAACTTGCTTAGCCGCTAATACACAAGTGAGGAAAGCACATTGGCAAAATGAAACCTTCAAGGAGAGAGAAACTCGCTTAGCCGCTGATAGACAAGGGGGCCGAGCACATTCACAAAATGAAACCGCCGACTCATTTCAGTTTTTTTTCTGACAATTTCAATAGTTTCTAGGAGCCCGGCCCTTTTACAACAGAGGCTTACACAGCTAGTATACAAATAATAAAATTTTAAAATTCACCCAATACTGTACTGGAAGCCAGTGCAGGGAAGCTGGAACAGGTGAGATATAAGCTCTTCCTGTTTTTTGGTCCTAGTCAACATCAATTCAGCCTCATTCAGTACCAGCTGGAGTCCTTGCAGGTGTATATAAGTGGTCTGTAGTTGACTTCCACACACACACACACACACCAGCTCCCCAAACCCGACCCAGATAGACACCATTAACAAGTTCAACAATACACATGGGCTTTGTTCATTGGGAAACGCTTTCCAGTCATTTCCCACCAAAGCACAGTACAATAAAGCACAATATTTACAGCACACAGAACTTCTTTCTTTTCTTTCTGTTTCTGTCCCTGTCTCCTCCACCTCCACTCCTCCTTTTTCTTCTCCCTCCCGACTCTGACTCCTTGAATGAAGTGAGGCGGTCGCTTTTAGGACCGATTTATACTTCACGCTCAGAACGTGTATGTGCCCGCATCATGGCTGCCACGCGTTCCCAGCGTTCATTTCACGCGTCCTCTGAGCAGGTCCTCAGAAATTAGCGCGACGCTTGCGCGAGTTGCAGTACCAGAAAAAAGTCGGGGGGCGCAGTGAGCTAAAAGTCGGAACGTGACGTCAGAGTCTCTGTTTACTATCTACATGTGACAGAAAGCCTCTATGCAGATCCTACGGGATGAATGTTTCGATGTGGTGAAGCAAAATGCCGACATACAGATGCATTTGTGGTGCTTTTATATTCAAGTGTCGCATATTCCCAATCGTAATGACACGATACATTTTAAAAGTCTCACATACCATCTTTTGTGCCGTCTTTTTTTTTATTTTTGCAACTTAACAACAGCAACATAATGTATAGCGCTGTATTTGAGCCACTGAGAAAAAAATAAAGGACACGGTAAAAACGTGTATTTTGTGATTAAAGTGGAAGTTTCTGCTTTAATCTCGAATTGTCCACTTTAACCTCGTAGTTTACTTTATCATTAATGCAGACCATCGTAAACGTCAGCAGCGGCAAGCAGCAATAGATCACCACACAGAACAAATTTAATGTATGATATTTCAACTCTCTGCACATTTAGAATCTTTAGATTTGTACTTGATACCACTTTCATGATGAAATGCATTAAAGTGTGTATGTTACATTTTACATATAATTTCGTTTAAATAATGAATACTGTTAATAATTACACACATGGGGGTGTCATGGCGGCGGAGCGATAGCACCGCTGTCTCGCAGGGAGTTATGTTGCTTGTATTTCCTGCTTGTATTCCATGCTGTGCTCCGGTTTCCTTCCAAAGATATGCAGATTTGGGGATTTGGTGCTGCTAAAATGACGCTAGTGTATGCGAGTGCTTGTATTCACCTTGCGATGAGCTGAGGCCTCGTCCAGGGATTGTTTCTCACTCGTGCCCAATGATTGCTGGAATGGACACATCCCTGGATTTATGGATTTAATCAATAAACATAAGTTTCAGAGATATTGTGGTAAGGTGTCATCAGAATTTAATGAGTGTTCTAGGCAATTAACAACACAGAGAAGCCAAACATGTTCTCACCGTGATAATATCTCGCACTGCCGCCTGGTGGATTCCACCAGATTTATGTAAAGTACACGCGCAAGTATGAACACTACAATGCGAGCGTCCGCTGCAGCATGCGTCGCATCGCGTGAAGTATAACTCCGGCCTTATACTGCACTCGGGAGCACTCCAGGTGGACCATCAGCATGATCCCAAAGTACTCCTGGGTGTGGAGGAAGCCTGAAGTAGTAGGGCTCCGCCATACCTGTAGCACCCCCTGGTGGCACACACGGAACCCTGTGCTGAACTCAATCTCTCATGAAGTCCTTTGGAAATCTGAGTCATCGCTGCAACTCTTTGAGCTGCTTTCTATTGCTCTGGGGGAGGTGGTGCCCTGTGCATGTCTGCTTCCCCGGTCCTTTTGTTTAGGAGGCGTCCTGGCCCGGGGAAGAAGCCCAGCCATCCGTCACACCAAAAAGCCACAAAGCTGTCAGTGCTACCAAAGGGGCTTCTGTACCTAATTAAGGCTCTGAAAAACTTTCAGCTCTTGATTTGTAATAAATTTTCAAACGTTTATGGAAATACGTTTTCATTTTATCATTAAAGATTACGGAGTGTAGATTCATTCATTTTCCAACCCGCTGAATCCGAACACAGGGTCACGGGGGTCTGCTGAAGCCAATCCCAGCCAACACAGGGTACAAGGCAGGAACCAATTCCAGGCAGGGCGCCAACCCACCGCAGGACACACACATCCACACACCAAGCACAATTTAGAATCGCCAATCCACCTAACCTGCATGTCTTTGGACTGTGGGAGGAAACCGGAGTACCCGGAGGAAACCAACGCAGACACGGGGAGAACATGCAAACTCCACGCAGGGAGAACCCGGGAAGCAAACCCGGGTCTCCTAACTGCGAGGCAGCAGCGCTACCACTGCGCCACCGTGCTGCCAGAGTGTAGATTGATGGGCAAAAATGGCAAATGAATCCATTTAAAATTAAATCTACAGCACAATGAAGGGTGCAGAAAGTGAATGGCTCTGAGTGCCTTCTGGATCCACGGTGGGCTCATTTAGCTTACCTAAAAAGAGCCCAATAGCTGCGTCTTAAGGTAGGATAACAAGAATAAACATCCACATCCCCTGTCCAAGCAGCTATAAGAGTTTTAGGTGGTCATTACAAAGAGCCAGGTAAGTGATTTACCCCTCAAAGCTTTACCATCGCCACCTGGTAGAAATGAGAATTCTGCATGCAAGGCCTCCAGAGCAGAGTGAATAAAGAGATTATTATTAAATAACAAAGCCCCATCGTCTCTCCGCTTAGGCCTGCTGGTGAGCCATCTGTTTCCGAGAAGTCAATACGGCCCTGACAAAGAGCGTTGCGGCTGCCTGGTAATTGTTCTGTCTGAAATGGAAGGCTTAACATGTGCTGGCAGACGTAAACTGAGAGGGTGCTCAGTGGGCCGACACACAGGGCCGTGCGGGGACCGGGTCTGAACTGGCGGGTGTCAGGTTGATGGGTCAACTGCAGTCTCCTGCTCCGGAAAAGCTGGGGAAACAAAACGTGAACAGAGCAGGCAGACCACCCTATTTACTCACCCAGTAAATAACACTTTTGTCTTAATATGCTCCAAGACCCTGAAACATTTAGACATGGGGTACACCTTCATATTCTATGTTGTGCAATTCTCCGACAAACAATTGTCTCAGGGAGTCCATCTTTCTTTATTTGCTGATCAATTTTTTGGAATGGAGGGGCTCTTTAGAAAGGAGTGAGGGATGAGACATTGATTTATAGAAGATTGGGGATTTCAAATTTACTACTGAGTTAACCATCTATGATGAGTAGATTAAAATTTAAAATCTGTACGGGAGCCAGTGTGGAGACCAGGGTTCGCCCTCCGAGTCCTCCCTGTGTCTGTTTGGGTTTCCTCTCACTGTCCAAAGACATGCAGGTTAGGTGAAGTGGCGACATTAAATTGACCCTATCGTGTGTGTGTGTGTGTGTGTTGAGTGCACCCTGAGATGGACTGACGCCCTTGTCCAGGGTTCATTCCTGCCTTGTGCCCTATGCTATCTGGGAGAGGCTTTAGCACCCTGCACTGACCCTGGTCTGGATAAAGGTGTTTAGAAAATGACATGACTTGATATGACCTGTAGAAGAATAAACACCATTTGATTAGTTTCTTGAAATAATCAAGAAGTATTTCACTTTATAATGCAGGGGTGGCATGGTGGCACACTGGTGGTGCTGCTGCCTCGCGGTAAGGAGACCAGGGTTCATGTCCCCAGTCCTCCCTGCATGTTCTCCCCATGTCGTGCAGGTTAGGTGGATTGGCAAAACTAAATTAGCTCTGGTGTGTGCACTTTGGATTTCAAATGCTGAGGTTGTGGGTTCAAATCCTGTGACTAACATTGTGTGACCATGAGTGTAAGAGCCATTCGTATAATAATACATAAAGGCCTGTATTACTGTAGAAGTATCAGTTGATTAGCCATGCCTTTGTGTATAATAACTAGGTGCTCTATTAGTCTGTTCTACTTCTAGCTTTAATTCCTTAAAGGATGTTGAGACAGATGAATGCTGTCAAGCAGGACATGAGGTAACAGTTTTTTGACTGTTTTAGTTGAAGTAGGTTTAAAGTAAAGGAAATTGTATTTTTAGAAATATCTTTTGACAAGTTTAATAAGTTTTATATATTTATTAATGTACCTGTGTTTTATAATAAATTTCTTTAAATTATATGGAAGATATTACTGGAACAGTAGTTTAACACGTCAGAAATCTTTGGTCCTGCTTAAAGTGGCACTTATTAGGGAGTCGCCTCTATAATGAGCCAAGTACTTCACAGGCCTGTGCTCCAATTGGGAAGATAACAAAACAAATGTTACTAATTGTATCTCAAAGGCTTACATCACTCTGGATAAAGGCATCGGCCAAATAAATACATGTGAATGTAATGTAAATGTGTGTTCGCCCTGCGATGGACTGGCACCTGCTTTGCGCCCTGTGCTAGTTGGGATGGCTCCAGCACCCCCTACAACTCTGTTCAGGAATAACAGGGTTAGAAAATGACTGAGTGACTTTATTATGCATATCGTAATGAATATCATATTTTAATATTATACTTATGGAACAATTAAAATTAAATTGAAATAGGAAATATACTCTTATTTATATAAAAGTCATCTTCTTCTTTTGGCTAGGGGTTTCCACAGTGGATCATCTATTTCCATCTCTTCCTGTCCTCTGTTATACCCATCACCTGCATGTCCTCTTTCACCACATACATAAACCTTCTCTTAGGCCTTCCTCTTTTCCTCTTGCCTGGCAGCTCTATCCTTAGCATCCTGCTCCCAAAATTACTCAGCATCTCTCCTCTGCACATGTCCAAACCAATGCAATCTCGCCTCTCTGACTTTGTCTCCCACCCGTCCAACTTGAGCTGACCCTCTAATGTCCTCATTTCTAATCCTGTTCATCCTCGTCACACCCAATGCAAATCTTAGCATCTTTAACTCTGCCACCTCCAGCTCTGTCTCCTGCTTTCTGGTCAGTGCCACCGTCTCCAGCCCATATAACATAGCTGGTCTCACTACCGTCCTGTAGACCTTCCCTTTCACTCTTGCTGATACCCGTCTGTCACAAATTACTCCTGACACTCTTCTCCACCCACTCCACCCTGCCTGCACTCTCTTCTTCACCTCCTTTCCATAATCCCCATTACTCTGTACTGTTGATCCCAAGTATTTAAACTCATCCACCTTCGCCAACTCTACTCCCTGCATCCTCACCACTCCACTGACCTCCCTCTCATTTATACACATGTATTCTGTTTTGTTCCTACTGACCTTCATTCCTCTCCTCTCTAGAGCATATCTCCACCTCTCCAGGGTCTCCTCAACCTGCTCCCTACTATCGCTGCAGATCACAATGTCATCAGCAAACTTCATAGCCCACGGGGACTCCTGTCTAATCTCGTCTGTCAACCTGTCCATCACCATTGTAAATAAGAAAGGGCTCAGAGCCGATCCCTGATGTATCCCACCTCCACCTTGAATGCATCCATCACTCCTACTGCAGCCCTCACCACTTCCCTCCTACATATCCTGCACAACTCTAATGTAAAAGCCATCTGGGGTGAATAAATGGCAGACGTCAAGTGATTGGTTGCATTAAAAAGCACATTTTTGTTGTATTTTGTGGAGCACATCTAAGCAAAGACCCTTTTGATGTCACTCATGAGCAAGCAACCTAAAGCTGGCCACGCGAGAAATAATCGATGCCTGCCGTGATCAGTGTCTGACTTTGTGATGTGTTTGCATTCATAGCAAAGTATACACAAATAGGAAATTACAGGCATTTAAAAGGGAATGGAAAAGTATTGGGAATCAGAGGATTTCTTGAGATGAAACTGATTTGACCCGCTCTGCTGCCTGTCAATACTGAACCCTGTATTATATGGCTGCAAAGAGCTCTAACTTTCAAACTAGTCTGACTGCCAAGTTTAGGTTGTCTAAGGTTTCTCAGCAACTGGACTGGTGAGCCTACTTTAACTTGCTGTGGCTTGTACACCAGGAACTGCCAGAGAATTCAAAAATTCAGTAAGAAAATTTATGGCGTCATCCTGGTTTAATATGAAATCAATAAAAAACTGCAAAAACCCCAGGTGCTTCAAATTTAGCTACTAGTGAAATGTTAATGGCGGTTGGTAATTTGTTGGTGTCCTGTGGACTATGAAGTTTGCTGATGACATTGTGATCTGCAGCGATAGTAGGGAGCAGGTTGAGGAGACCCTGGAGAGGTGGAGATATGCTCTAGAGAGGAGAGGAATGAAGGTCAGTAGGAACAAGACAGAATACATGTGTGTGAATGAGAGGGAGGTCAGTGAAATGGTGAGGATGCAGGGAGTAGAGTTGGCGAACGTGGAGGAGTTTAAATACATGGGATCAACAGTACAGGGTAATGGGGATTGTGGAAGAGAGGTGAAAAAGAGAGTACAGGCAGGGGGGAATGGGTGGAGAAGAGTGTCAGGAGTGATTTGTGACAGATGGGTATCAGCAAGAGTGAAAAGGAAGGTCTACAGGACGGTAGTGAGGCCAGCTATGTTATATGGGTTGGTGGCACAGACCAGAAAGCAGGAGACAGAGCTGGAGGTGGCAGAGTTAAAGATGCTAAGATTTGCATTGGGTGTGACGAGGATGGACAGGATTAGAAATGAGGACATTAGAAGGTCAGCTCAAGTTGGACGGTTGGGAGACAAACTCAGAGAGGCGAGATTGTGTTGGTTTGGACATGTGCAGAGGAGAGATGATGAGTATATTGTGAGAAGGATGTTAAGGATAGAGCTGTCAGGCAAGAGGAAAAGAGGAAGACCTAAGAGAAGGTTTATGTATGTGGTGAGAGAGGACATGCAGGTGACGGGCTTAACAGAACAAGATGCAGAGGACAGAAAGATATGGAAGAAGATGATCCGCTGTGGCAACCCCTAACGGGAGCAGCTGAAAGAAGAAGAAGAAGTGAGAGGGGTCCGTGGAAGTGCACTCAGGCTCGGAGGGGATGCAGGTGAACGTGGTAGGTTAAAGGGGACATCGGCTTTCTGTGCATCCACATCCAGCTCAGCTGATTGCCTCATTAGCTCTCCTGGGTCACTATATATATAACTTCATGGCTAAATTGGCTAATTTTGTTTGCTAGCAGGGATGTGTACCTAATTAGTGAGGTGGTCTTAAAATACTCACTTTATGTGATTAGCCCGCAATTGGCCCCAGCTAAGAGATGCCACGATTGTGTACCCACAGACTGTGAAACTGAATAGTTAACGCACCAGGTTAGATCTAAATTGTTCAGTTATTTATAGATTTGTAATAAATCTTTTCTGTTACGTCTCTTTTAGCATATTATTAAACAAAGTCCTTATCCCTACTTAAATAGTACTGTGAGTGCGGGGGAGAGCGCAGGAGGCCGTAATTGAAATTCCTCTGTTTACCTTTCCCTCAAAAGGAATGAGAGCAGCCAGTACTGTGGGTAAATGGCAGGTGGGGGGGGGGGGGGGGGCTGGGGCGGGGGAGTGTATGGGGGGGGGTGTTATTTTTAGCAAGGTTAATTGACTGTGAAAAAGGGCTCTTTTCTCTTTCTTTATTGGGTTTCTACTTGGAAGTTTTTCCCAGATTAAATGACGTGAATGCAGTCCACACACATACATAGACAGATAGAGATAGATAGATAGATAGATAGATAGATAGATAGATAGATAGATAGAATTCTTTATTGTCATTATGCATACACATAAGAAAATTTTTGTTGGTAGGACTCGGCTTCAAGGTAGAATATTTAAATACACAATACACTATAAATAATAAAATAAACATAATAAGTATAAAAGACAGCAGCAATAAAACATCATCAAGTCCAGACTTTTCCTGAGGTAGTACGCCGGCAGAGACCAGTGATCTGTGTGTGTGGGTCTGCAGGGGAGGATTATAAGGGAAAGTGCGTGTGCATGTCTACAGGGGGGCAGGTTAGGGGTAGATGTAGATGTATGTGTGTGTATCAGCAGGGGCAGATGGATTTCACAGCTCTGGGGAAAAAGCTACCTTTCAGTCTGCTGGTATGTGTTTTTATGTTTCTGTACCACTTTCCTGAAGGAAGCGGTACAAACAGTCCATTTCCCGGATGGGTGAGATCCTCAGGTATACATTTGGCCCTCTTCTGCACCCTTCCAGCATATACAGAGTCCAGGTCTAGGAGAGGACTTCCCACGATCCCCTGTGCTGTTCTCACTACCCGTGCCAAGTCCTTCCTGTCCTGTGCTGTACAGCTGCCGCACCACACTGTCATACTGTGACAGAGAATGCTTTCTATAGCAGATCTGTAGATGTTTGTGAGCAGAGAGGAGAATCCAGCACGTCCCATCTTCCTGAGGAAGAAGAGTCTTTGTTGGGCCTCCTTTACCAGGTGAGATGTGTTCAAAGACCAGGTCAGATCCAATGTGATGTGGATACCCAAGAACTTGATATCCACACACATTACAGCCTCCTCATGTATGAATATAGGAGCATGTTCTGTTCTTCTGGACCTCCTATAGTCCACAATAACTTCTTTAGTCTTGCTGGTGTTCAAGGTGAGGTAGTTGGCTGAGCACCATAGTGCTAGGTGTTGTATCTCTCTCTGTACTGAGTCTCATCATTGTCTGATATGAGACCCACCACGGTCGTATCATCCGCAAACTTCACAACCATATTTGTGGCATGGATGGCAGAGCAATCGTCCATGAATAACGTGAAGAGTGCTGGGCTGAGCACACAACCCTGTGGCATGCCTGTGTTCAGGACCAGTGTGGCTGATGTACGATCTCCAATTCTAACTACCTGAGGCCTGTTGGTGACAAAGTCCCTGATCCAGAGACACAATGATGTGGACAGACCCAGATTATGAAGCTTTTGTACCAGCTTGTCTGGAATTATGGTGTTAAACACTAAACTAAAATTGACGAATAGCATCCTAACATAAGTGTTAGGACACTGCAGATGAGGCAGGGCTGTGTGAAGTGCTATTGAGATGGCATCTTCTGTAGATCTGTTCCTCATGTAGGAGAACTGATGGTTGTCAAATCCAGCAGGGATGGCATCCTTGATGTACTTTAGGAGGATTCTCTCAAAGCACTTCATTATTACTGGGGTCAAGGCCACAGGGTGGTAATCATTAAGGCAGGTGACCACTGATTTTTTGGCATTGGCACCATAGTGGAGGATTTGAGGCAGACAGGGACCATTGCAAGTTGTAGAGAAGAATCCAAAAGCCGAGAGCCACCAAGCCGCTGCATGTGTCTTTTTATTGACTGCATTGACCACACATTGACATTGACTGCACTTTTCATTTTCCTTTTTTTCCTTATTAGTTGATCTCATGGGTAACCTCAGGGAATTTTCCAAAAAAATTAAGTAACACTGGCAAAAAACAATAATGCTAATACACTTATACTTTAGTCAGGACCAGTCAAATGGCTTTATTATCATAACATCGTTACACTGTGTTGCAGCATACGGTGGCAAGAAATAATATCCCTCAGGACCGCGTTGTGAATTTATATAAATACAGGACAAGTAGGCGAAAGAGGAAAAACTAGACAAAGCTCTAATAGAAAAATAAATAATAAGTACGTGACTAAACAGAAATAATCTGAAATCTATCTATCTATCTATCTATCTATCTATCTATCTATAATAACAGTAAAATTAATAAAAAAACAACAGACAAATGTACCAAATGTACTTCATATAAATTCACCACTAGGGGCAGATGTGAGGGCAGGGAGGCAGCACAGATTCTGGACAGCCAAGGGGTAGAAACCGATACATAACCCAATTATAAAATTGAAATTATACAATGAAATGTTAAATATATTACAATTTAACTTAGCACATCCTTCAGTAAAAATAAAAATACGGTGGTGTAGTGGCCAACTGTCCACCATTGTTGCTGCACAGCTCTCAGCCAGGTTAATGAGGACTTTCCACATTATCAGTATTTCTTTGTTGAAGTGACGATTCTTCTGTCATCAGCAGTGGAGGTCTTCCTTGGCCTTCCAGTCCCTTTGTGATTACTGAGCTCACCAGTGCGTTCTTTCATCTTAATGATATTCCAGACAGCTGATTTAGGTCATCCTAAGGTTTTACTGATGTCTCTGATGGTTTTATTCTGTTTTCCAGTCTCATAATAGCTTCTTTGATGTTCACAGGCACAGCTCTTGTTCTCATGTCAATGACAATGGCAACTACAGACTCCAAAGGGTAGAAGCAGGCCGAGGTATTTCATGAAGCAAAGAAACACACCTGAGTGTTCACAAAAAACTGTGACGCCAAATGTCCCAAACATTATGGTGCCTGAAATGGGGAGACCATGTAGATAAAGTGCTGTGACCAAAATGCACGCAAATCCCCTTCAATGAAAGTCTGCGATGTGTGCTTTAATCATGATATCTGAATTGTGTGATTTGTAATTTTAAACTGTGGAGCAGAGGGGCAAGTCAAGGCCAAATGTGTCTCTATCCTGAATATTATGGAGGGCACTGTAAGTCTCTGAAGGTACCTGAATGTTACACGAGTACATTTTCATACTTATTGTAGTATTTGAAATTGGACTGTAAGGGTTAGAAGCTCTTATTCTCAGTTTTAATGAGAGACGCCTCATTTTGAATTGCTCGTTTGCCCTTTTCATTTTAAGCTTTTCCCAGTCAAGTTTTTGCAATAAGTAATAAACAACCAGAGAAAGCATAAAGAGTTGGAGTGCCAGTCAGTGTTCTCCATATACTTGGTGTAAAAAAAACAAAATGGTGTTAGACAAAAAAACACAGATATGAGTCGTGAAACAAGACTGGGACAAGATGGCGGTGGAGCTGATTAAAAGGCAAGCGAGGTGGAAAAGTTGGGCTCAGGGTACCGAAAGCCAAAAGTGATGTCTCATAGAAGTGAAAAACCAAAAAAATATATATATTTCTCCTTAATATCTTTTTGGTTTATTCTAAGCAACAATTAGATCATAAAGCAATAAAATGGAGATGTTTTCTTTTGTCTCCTGCTTCTCAGATTTTTCCCCTGAAACAAAAATATCCGGGTGGTCTCACCAGTGTCTCCTCTTGAGTTTCAAAGTCACACAAGGGGCTCAAATTCTCCAGGTAGTTTTACAATTTGAAAATATTTGCATTGTGTGCTCAGTAATATCTCGTGAAACGTATGGACAGTTGGTTGTGGTAATAATCTATTTTACTGTGATTATTAAAGTGTAGCCCTTCCTTCTGAATAATACTATTAGTTGCTTCAATTCATATTGCTGTGCGCCAGTTAGATCAGACTCATTCAGGAAGCAGACAGGCAGTGTGGTACAATGGCTAAGAGTTTGGACTTGACACCCTGAGGCTGTGCGTGAAAATCCCACTACTGACACCACGTTGTGATCTTAAGAAAGTCAGTTCACCTGCCTGTGCTCCAATTGGAGAAACTAAATAAATGGAACCAATCAGATCTCATATGCTGTAAGTCACCTATCAGTCCAATAATAAGCAAAGTATATGGAGTCTTGAAAGAGATTAAAGCGAGACTAGAAAGAGTGACATGCTTTCTCAATTTCGACTCCTTTTACCTCTGGTGTATCTCATGTCTCCTTTTTGCCTGAAGCCATTTCTTCTAAAGTAGCGATTCCCAACCTTTTTTCTCTCCTGTACCCCTTGATTAGGCTTTTCATTTATGAGTACCCCCTCTCTTCATTGCCCCCACCCATCCCTCAAAAAAATTCTGTTTTTTTTTTTTTTTAATTTTCTTAGGTTAGCTAAATAATCAAATGACTCAAATTAACCTAATGGCATTTATAGGCTTTTATTTTTGATTTTACATTTTACAATTTATTTCATTTTTTTTATAATAGCTGCCTAACATAAATTCAAAACAAATAAAAAAAGCATTAAAATATTTTGTACCCACATTAACTTATGATAAAACTATATAACAATTATTCTTCTTGATATACAAGTCTTCCAGCGTGGCTCTTAATAATGTTAATGTGATCCTTGAGCTTGTTTCATGGATCCCAGTTTTTTAAAATCAGGTTCAAATGAAGACAGATATAACCTCAAATCAGGAGCTGCGTCAAGCTTATTGTGATATTTATTCTTAATATAGGGTGTCCATAAAGTCCGTGTGCAATTTAAAATAGTTGTAACTTTGTAGGGCGGCACGGTGGCGCAGTGGTAGCACTGCTGCCTCGCAGTTAGGAGATCCGGCTTCGCTTCCTGGTTCCTCCCTGTGTGGAGTTTGCATGTTCTCCCCGTGTCTGCATGGGTTTCCTCCCACAGTCCAAAGACATGCAGGTTAGGTGCATTGGCGATCCTAAATTGTCACTTGTGTGTGTGCCCTGTGGTGGGCTGGCGCCATACCCGGGGTTTGTGCTGGCTGGGATTGGCTCTGGCAGACCCCGTGACCCTGTGTTAGGATATAGTGGGTTGGTTACTGACTTACTGACTGTAACTTTGTAAGTATATGTGATAGAAAGAATTTGTAAAAAGGATTAGAAAGCTTGATGTATCTAGTTTTGTTTTTTTTTGTTTTTTTGTCTTTAGAAGTTTTATTTTTGCCGTATTTGGGGAACTGAAAATCCACATTAGTCTGTGGAACATGAAAGAGATCCTTCCAAAGTTAATGTGTGGTGTGCTTTGGGAAAAACTCGAGTCATTCTTTTTTGAAGGGCACGCTGTTAATGGTGATAGCTATTTAGAAATGCTGCAAAATGACTTTATTCCTCAACTTGAACAATTAGGACTGATAGAGAATACTGTGTTTCAACAAGATGGTGCTCCTTGTCACTTTGCTTCGCATGTTAGACACTTTCTACATGAGAAATTCCCTAACAGATGGATTGGAAGAGGTGGACCATTTTCTTGGCCTCCACGTTTGCCAGATTTGACTCCATTGGATTTCTTTTTATGGGGACATGTGAAAACAAATGTTTATTCAACCAAACCTCAATCTTTAGAAGGCTTGCAAGATGGTATTACTGAAAATCAGCTTGAAAATGTTTTCCGAGAACTACAGAATCGTATTACCCTTTGTATATGTAATGATGGTGGACGTGTTGAAAATCAACAAGAACAATAAAAAATGTGTTTCTTCTTTCTAATCCTTTATACAGAGTCTTTCTATCACATATACTTACAAAGTTACAACTATTTTAAATTGCACACGGACTTTATGGACATCCTGTATATGCATAAGACGAGAATGCTGTTTCGACAAGTTCTGCGTTCGTGAAAGGTAATAAATATTTTATTGCTTTATCACTGAGTTCTTGGTACTCTTTTTTCACTGCTGCCCAGAACTCAGTGACATTTCTTTTTTTGAAATCAGATTGTAAAGAAGAATCAGTCGAAAGTTCAATCACTTTTTCTTTTTCAGAAAACAGTTTTTCGGCTTGTTGAGAGAACAATTCGTTGAATGGATTTAAAATCCAGTTATCTTCACTATTGTGCTTTGGAAAATACTGTCTGAACGATACCTTAAGTCCTTTTACTGTAAGTGAGCTATTATACTACAGGGTGGTCCAGATCTAATTATGCAGATCCAGATCGTCTGGATGACTTTGATTTATGTGGGGACGATTCCAGTTCAGCGCAAAGACGATTCTTCATGCCGTCAGTTCGCACACTTCTCGATGGTCCGGGATTTTTCGGGTGATTTTCTGTGTAATAAACTTAATAAGTTATAGCGTAATAAAAATTGAATAATTAGATCTGGACCACCCTATACTTTTTACTACTTTTGAAAATTTCAGCTCGTTTTCAGATAGGAAACTGTGAAGTGTCTGAAAAACTTTACACTGGTGTCTTTTGATACATGATTCCCAAAAATCCAATTTCTTGATCATAGACTCGATTTTGTCATTTGTCCTTTTTTTGGTGTTTTCCGCCATTACCAATATTATCTTCGTCCACTACGTACGCACAGGTTGGGAACCGCTGTTCAAAAGACGTGGTGAAGCCACAGTGACCTCTTACTTACTCCAATACAATGGCACAGCATAAAAAACTCATAAAAAAGTCGGAAGCTACATTTTGCCAGCTGTGTTGAATCTTGAGTGATGTAACCCCAGCATAAAATGGTTAATTTTGTTTTATTTGTACACAAATACACAAAAAAATACATTTTACGTTTAATTGCTTTATGTGTGGACCAAGTAGCGAGTCTACAGTGGCCTGCCTTTCTTCCAAACCCTGAATGAAAATGAATCTAAAAACAAAGACGTGGAGACAGCACAAGTCGGAACTACAGTGATCCCCTGCTATATCGCGGTTCAGCTATTGCGCCCCTGCTATATCGCAGAAAAATTCAATAAGTACATCCTACCTGTAGTGCACTTTGCAGCCAATTCATAACAAAGCATACGGTTTTCAGCAGTCACTATGGCAGACAAAGAGTTTCGCATTACAGTACCCAGATAATTTCTTACAAGGCCCATTATTGGCTGAAAGAGGAGACTCAACCAATCAGAGCGGGATTTTCATTCTCTTGGGCTCTGATTGGCTGTTGCTAACGTGGTGTAAATCTCGCAAGAATAGTGAGCGTGGGTCCCCGACGCATCTCAGTTCTCTGCGTATCATGTACCTTGCTTGTGGTCCGATTGTTGTGAGCAAATTCTTTTGTGAACTTTTCGTTTTGTTTTAAGCCCTACGATGGCTCCCAAGCATCCTGCATCTTCTAAGCGTTCTGGTAGTAGTGAGCCTAAGCACCAGAGGAAGACCCTGACCATTCAGGAGAAGGTAAAACTCCTGGATATGCTTTGGGAAAGAAAGCGTTACGCACCATTATAAGTTTACTTGTGTTTAAAGTATTTTAAGGCTTAAACTATAAAAAAATGTTTATTTATATGGTCTTTCTATATCGTGGATTTTCACCTATCGCTGATGGGTCTGGAACGTAACTTCCGTGATAGGCGGGGGATCACGGTATAAACATTCTCCATTACACTTGACCACTTTGTCTTAAAAATCTCAGTGGCATGAGAACAGTAGCCAGCAGTGGAACCTACATGAGCAACATGCAAGTAAACACCACAACCACAGCACCTTGACGGCCCTTTTAGAAATACGATAACATTGTATGATTCCAAAATCCAGTCCATGCTGTCCTTCTGGAGGATGGTGAGCAAATAGCATTTCCAAATGAATTAAAGTTACGCTCATCTATTGCTGATGACAGGTGTCACGCACGGCACCTGAGGATCATCTTCCAGGCTGAGACAAGGTATGCAATACCCCACTGGAACAAGACAGGGACCCATAGTTGACAATACTGTCACTTTTCTTCTCTGTAGCTCGAGAAGCTTCATAGTGAAGGAAAGTAAACCACACCCACAATCAACTAAGCCACGCCTTTTCCGGTCGGGATGACATCAATCAGTCTGAGGAATGCAGTCCCATATGACCCTGAAACCATTAGAGAGCAGAGACCTTTGAAAAGTTGCAGAGGCCAGGAAGGCAGCTGTTGCGACTTATTTCAGTTTTGCCACCGCACACTTTTTGGACTTTAGCAGTAAAATGGGTGGCCTGGTTAGCACCCCAACTTTTCTTTGGTTCTCTTCTCCTTCTCTTCTCATTTGCACCTTACACTAGTTTACTGGAGGAGAGAGCAAACAAGTGGAAAATAGTTAAAATATTTGCTAACTTTCCTAAAAGGAAAATAAATACAATAATTTCAGTGTTAAACAATTTAAATGATCTTTTTGCTTCCTGAACACTTTTGGGTGTATCTTATGGATTTTGGCCTGCTGATCACAAAACTCACCTTTACGTTTTCCTGTCATCTACCATTTTATTGTAATCACCTATTTTTGTGATTTTTTTCCCATATATTATAAGTTGTCACACACTTGCCCTTGGGAGGCAGGCTAAGGGCTTAACCGAGGGTGGAAAACAAGAGCGTTTTTTTTTAAAGTGCACTAACCTTTCCTCTCCTTCTCCTACAGAACACCCAAAGGGAAGACAACATAGAGTCCTACTTCCCTTGCCTAACCGCACCTCCTACCGAGGTCACTTCCGGCCTGGCTATTATAAAAGTCCAGCTCCTTTTATGTTTAGTCGTCCCTGTTTTGGACATGGAACCAAACGTTGCTCTTGAGCCATTTGTTGAAATTTTGTCTTATTTTGCATTGTACACTGTACAATATAAGGGGCGGTTCCCCAAACCTTTTTCTGCCTTTTTGTGTATCTTTACAAAGTATACATATACAGTACAACAACCACAGCTGGAACATCTGTGCTGATCTAGAGGTAGCGTTACAGCTACTAGAAATGCAGCTGAGATATACCAAGTACTACAAATGGGACAGCCAGAGGTGGCCTAAGGGGTGTGTGGGGCCTCGGGCTGACCAACCCCATGCGGGGCCAGTTACGTCAAGCGCTGTTACCGGTATGTGTGGACTGTATAAACTTGTGTGCAAATTTAATAAAAATAATGTTAACATACACTGGATTTTCTCATTACATCCATCCATCCATTATCCAACATGCTATATTCTAATTACATGGTCACGGGGGTCTGCTGGAGCCAATCCCAGCCAACACAGGGAGTAAGGCAGGAAACGAACCCTAGGCAGGGCGCCAGCCCACCGCAGGGCGTACACACACATGCACACACACACCAAGGACAATTTAGAATCAAAATTAGTTTGAGTAGTTTGAAAAAATGAAACCTTCATTTTATGTTCAGAAAACATAACACAGTTAAGGTAAATTAAATGAACGTCATTGTATGGAATTAAAGTAGCTGAATCCCTTTCCTTAAACTTAAATTCCATGTTTATTAAACATTTGTTTAAGTTGAGGGTACATATCTTTCTTAAGTCATTTCAACTAAACCTTATTTCACTACATCCATCCATCCATTATCCAACCCGCTATATCCTAACTACAGAGTCACAGGGGTCTGCTGGAGCCAATCCCAGCCGACAGAGGGCACAAGGCAGTAAAAAAACCCTGGGCAGTGTGCCAGCCCACTGCAGGGTTCTCATTACAGTATTTAGCTAAATTGAGGATAAGATTACACGCAAACTTTATCAAAATATAATTGGGGAATATAACTGGACAAATTCACTCGAACGGGACATGCGGACCTCAAAAGCGGGGCCTACTTGCCACCCCCAAACGCCGCTCTTGGGGACAGCCATGCTACAGAGTCTCACACCAGCCTCATCAGTACGGGCACATAAACCACCTGTTGACCCAACAATAATATTTCTGCCTCCACTTCATACAAACCTTGGACTGATGAAAAATGTCTTGAAAATGATGAACAACGAAGGTGAAGGATTTTGATATTTCAGACATATTGGCACATAAACCAATTGTGGACTCAAAAAAGATATTTTTCGTCTCCTCTCCATGTTAAACTCGATCTTACAAAAAAAGTCTGTGAAAATAATTAACAAGGAGGGTGAAGGATTTTGATATTTGAGACGGATATTTCCATGAATGACTGATGCCAAGACTAAGGAAGGTGTTGGTTGACAAGTCAGACACATCATCGAAGAGAGGCGGTTCAAAGATCTGCTAGTGGGGCTGGATGGAAATTGCATGGAAGGCCTTCAAGGATGTTATTGTGAATTTGTTTGGCAATGACAGTGCAGCAAACTACATCCAGATGGCTGAAAACATGCGTATAAGATCATGAAGTGCAGCATCTGCTCGCTAAACACTTATTATCTGCATTCACAATTGGACTTCTACCCTGCTAATCTTGGTTCATTCAGTGATGAAAATAAAGGCAGGTTTCATTGGGACATTACAAGGATGGAGATGTGATATCAAGGTACCGTATATACTATATGCAAAATTGATCATAAAATCAGACCCCGACTTATACGCCCGTTCAAAAATATGACACTTAATTTTTTCTTTTTTTACATCTTCGTGCTTCCTCCAATCTCTCATCAGTTCTCAGACACATCGAATTTTGTTTCAGCAGCACAGTTACCAATTTCTTTCAATATTTGAACGACTTTTAATTTTAAACCAGCTTCATATTTTCTTCTGATCGAATGCTCCATCGTAGATAAGGGATGCTCTTACAGTAAAGGTGTATAAGGGTGTGAGATACAAAAAACACAAATCAGTGCAAACGTTGTTTCGGAATAGTTCACATAGGCACAATACATAGTAAAAAAAAGGTGGTTACTCTCTCAGGTGGGTGTTAGCATATCATAATCTCTTGGACCAATAGCGTGAGTTTTCCGCATTTGACTTATGCGACCGACATTATAAAATACCAGAAATTAAACAGTAAAATCGAGCCCCAACTTATACGTGGGAGAACTTAAACACATATACAGTAAGTGGAATCCATTAGTGTTGCTGAGCACTGAAACAAAAAGCACAAATGTACAGTATTTAGCTCAGTTAAACTAATTTAATGTATCAGTATCATTAAGTGAGTAAACACACTAAATTCGACTAAAGTTCATTTCATGTTTCTCCATGATACAGTCAATCTGAAATTAAATTTGTGTCCATTTGTAGCCGTCTATCGTAATCACCAAACATTTTTCAGTAAGTAAAACTTGTGAAAAAATTGGTGTTCCAGTGCTACCATGTCATGTCATTTTCTAGCTCACTTAATCCAGACCAGGTTAGCAGGGAAGGGGCTGGCACAGAGCACAGGGCAGGAACAAACACTGGACAGGGTGCCAGTCCGTCGCTGAGAGAACACACACACACACAAAGGCCAATTCACTCAGGCCAAAGTGGTTCTTCAGAATGATTCCATACAGGTTTCGGATCCCAAAAGAACCATCCACACAAAAGTTCCAGGAAAAAAACTGATTTGTAACAGGCTCCATACAGTAAATAACCACGAACAGACGGAAACAGATTTGTGAAATACCAATGGGTCATAATTTTAAAAGGACTCAGACTGCACACAGTAACAAGAGCTAAGTTCAGGTTTCCTTAGTCTTTTTGTGTCCTGATAGGTAGCCTCATACTTTTTTCTACATATTAGGAAGTTTTACAAAGCACTAAGAACCAACTCCATATTCAATGAAATGGTGCTTTGTCAAGCAATGACACTACAAGGAACTACACAACCCAGTAAAGAACCACAAAGTGCCATTAAAGAAGCAGGATTTATAAGAGTGTACCATCACCAGTTCACCTGACCTGCTTGTCTTTGGACACACAGACTCCACACATTGAAGACCGGAGTCCCATTACTGCGAGGCTGCAGTGCTACCAGTGGGCCACTCCCAGTGATGCCAGGAATGCAGAATTTTATTCAAGTAAATCAATTTGTTTAAATCCAGTTTGACCTAATGTTAAGTGTAGTTGCAAATCACAGTAATGCGATTAGATTCTTAAACTAATTTTATGTTGGAAGTAATAAATAAATAGACAAACAGATAAACTTACAACCTGTGTCTGTTTCAAATTAGACAAATTATGTTCTTTTAGATACCGCATTTAAAACATGGTCTACAAGATAGATAGATAGAAAAGGCAAAATGTAATTAATAGATAGATAGATAGGAAATGCACTATATAGATAGATAGATAGATAGATAGATAGATAGATAGATAGATAGATTGTAAAGGTATTATGTAATAGATAGATAGATAGATAGATAGATAGATAGATAGATAGATAGATAGATAGATAGATAGATAGATAGATAGATAGAAAAGGCAAAATGTAATTAATAGATAGATAGATAGGAAATGCACTATATAGATAGATAGATAGATAGATAGATAGATAGATAGATAGATAGATAGATAGATAGATAGATAGATAGATAGATAGATAGATAGATAGATTGTAAAGGTATTATGTAATAGATAGATAGATAGGAA
>JANRMT010062823.1:1600865-1618337 GCA_026402145.1 Polypterus bichir lapradei
GATAGATAGATAGATAGATAGATAGATAGATAGATAGATAGATAGATTGTAAAGGTATTATGTAATAGATAGATAGATAGGAAGGCACTATATGATAAATTGTAAAGGCATGTAATAGATAGGAAGGCACTATACGATAGATAGATAGATTTTAAAGGCATTATGTAAAAGATAGATAGATAGATAGATAGATAGATAGATAGATAGATAGATAGATAGATAGATAGATAGATTAGATTTAATGTTTTTCTTTCCGATTCCGTTTCTGCACAGAACTTCTGCGCCGTTGCAGACCCGCGCTGGCCGGTTAAGCTTTAACCCGTAGCACATAATGATGGGTTCTTGTTAATATGCCGTGAATGGGAGTTCAGATTGCAAACTGGCAGGGCTCTCTCAATGGCCGTGCCTGGAGAGTGAGATCATTCCTGAGGGACCCTCCTTCCCTCAATCAGGCGCGCCAATCTCTTTTATTCTGGCAGCCTTTCTTCTTCTTCTTCTTCTTTTGAAGCGCGCGAGGCGGCCACAATAGGCGGAATACACAAGGGCTCAGCTCATTCAAGTCAGCCAGCGCTGTCTGCGCCACGAAATCCTGCCCTCAAGTACAGCGCTATGTGGTGTAAAGAGCCCGTTTTGATCACTATGACCTACACCTTTGATTTTAAAGCCTTTCTGGGCCACGCCAAAAACGTTTCAAGCAGTCAGAAAATCGAGATAACGCAACGCCAGGTCATCGATGTTTAATCGACTGATTGTTGGGAAATGCCACAATATCCAGATCATTTATCACAAAATCACTTGGACTTAATGACGTTTGCATCGTTGATTAATCACGGCGCAACTTTAAACACACACACACACACACACAAATCTACTTCTAAACATCTCGCCACACTTAATGTATTTGAAAAAAAGAACAACTTTACATTTGGAGTGCGTTTACTTATTCATTCCTAAGCCACCATTGTTCTTTGTATTTCCCTTTTGACGCGTTATTTTACCAGTTTACCCTGTTCTTCGGCCTCTAATAGGACATTCAGAGAAGATTTTTTACTGTACTTTGTAGACGTCACAATAACGACACTGCAAATTTATAATACTTTCTAAAATGACTTTGTGTATTTCTTATTATAATTTAAAATGACACATTGCTTGATGCAACTTAATGACCTAATGTAATTTTTGCTTGTAAAATACTGATGATTGTGTTCTGCTATATCAATAGCTTTTCATAATGGGTTGTGGTATAATCAAAGTCACTGTATAAAAAATTAAGCGGTCCATCCACCAATCTATTCATTCATCCATACTTCTTCCAAACCCGCTTTATCCTGAGTTTGGTCACAGGGAAGCTGGAGCCATCCCAGCAAGCGTAAGGCATAAGTGGGGCCAGCACCACCATTATGGCTACTTACACTTTCACCGATGGAGCAGATTGGGGGCTTGGGGTGGTTGACCCAGCCACATGAGTTAGCTATTGAAAAGCTGGTTGGCACACTAGTAAGCTTGGCTAAGGGTGCAAAACAACCTAGCACCGGTACTGTGCATAAGGCAGGAACAGCTTTTGGACAGTCCATCACAGGGTTTAAGAGGTTCAAGTTGGGTTAATTTGTGACTTACTATTGGCCCAGTATAAGTGAGTGTGGGAGTGAACATTAGTGAAATGGGGTCCTACTTCACACCACCATAGAAATCTTTAATGTACAGTATGCTATAAACACATTTAAAAATAAAGATGCCAAAGAGGTTTTTCAGAACGAGGCTATAGGGTAACCAAAAGAACCATCCACTAGAAGTCCCACTTACTTAGATATGTCACAGGTTCCATACACACTATTATTAAGGAATTTCAGCCAATGAATTATTCAGCAAAAGTGTGTCAGGAAACGCTGCTGGGTCTCCTTCATACCTTCACTCCTACAAATCCTGGTTCTTTAATGACACTTTATTGTTCTTTACTGGGTTGTGTGGCTCCTCATAGAGCCATTGCTTGACAAAGCACCATTTCATTCTGAGACAGGTTCTCTGCATATGAAGTTGGTTCTTTTTGGTTTGAAAAACTTCTTAATATGGCTCTCTATTATATAAAAAAATCCTGGGACGAGACAAAACTTTTTATCCTGGGACGAGACAAGTCTTTTTCAGAGAGATCATTTCAAGTCCCATGAGACGAGACTTTGTGCTAAGAGATTTAACCACACCCAGGGCCAGAAATAAAAGACAAAGAGTCGAAAACAAAGTAGAACGTCGTAAAGAATTCAAAAACGTTGGTGCGATACACATGTAGAGCAGGTTAGAGATAATGAAAGTACTAAAATTCAAAAGTCTCAAAAAACTGATAGTAAAGATCGCATTAGCACAAGAAAATGGAAATTATTACGGAACAGTGGAAAGAGATTGAATATATGGACATAGATGATATGACAGAAGTATGTAGATATTGTTCAGCTTTAAGGTTTAAGTCAGAGATTTTAGATCGTCAAATTCGTGTTGCCATCAGGGAAAAGTAGTGTTTCTTCCTAATGAAGAGGCCTATCCGCCAGAAAGAAAAGATTTGTTATTTGGTGAAAGTTAAATCCACAAACACTACAGGCAAAATATCTGAATCTACAATAAACTGTTTGCGTTTGCATCAATCAATGCTCAAACCATAGATTTACACGATTCAGGACCATACGCTATGAGAATCTGTGGTCCTGCAACAATTAAAGCTACTACAAGTTTAATTTCAAAGAAACCACAATTTGGTCAGTTTATTTTTATGATCATGAAGAAGCGAAAGAGTAAAACAATCGGACGTATTCGAAATTCTACAGCCAATAATGGATACAAATCCATATGTCCAAAAGTATCGCACTTTACACTAAATTTATCTGAAAAGCACATACAAAGAATTTTTCTTGGATTTCTATATGAATTCGAAAGATCATGGTCGCATATACTGTATAATAAAGCAACATGTGACGAATCGTCAGCAATATTAGTTTCGGAAGATGGTGATATCAAAGACAGAGTAGATATTCGTGTTCATCCAAAAGCACAGCACGATTTGTCGCAAGCGGCAGATCTGGGAAATGACTAGCGAGCAGTGTCCACACGGAGGTTGTCGAGCGAAGTGAGCAGGGGGCAGAGCCCCCTAGTATAGTAGATTAAAAAACTGAAATCTTTAATGATATATGATTAGCAGGACACTAGCAGACTAAGAAAACCTGAACTTAGCCTGTGTTATTACATGCAAGACCCTTAAAAATCATGACCTATTGGTACGTCTCAGATCTGTTTCTGTCTATTCATGGACTTTACGGAACCTGCAGCAGATCTACATAAATAAAGTTTCTTTCTGAAACCTTCATGAGCCAAAAATTGTTCCCCTAAAGCACTGCTTTGAAGAACTATTGTGGCACCTTGATTTATAAGAGAGTGTGGTAGACGGCCATAAAAGAATGTTTAGTCGCTTATATGCCATTCCTCAATGAGGCAGAGTTTAAACTTCGGTTAATTTTACTTTTACCAAGCGACTTCTTACATAATGCAATGATTTATCATTTACTTCTCCTCCATTGTAAACTGGCCATATTTCAAAAATTAATAATAATAATGATACTTCAACAAATGCTAATAATTAATAATAATACTTTAACAATTAATAATAACGGACAGATATTGCTGGGCTCCATTTACTGTACGTTAATCAATGCCTAGCCACTTCATCTCCTGTCTATTTCAACATATGTGTGTCGTTTTTCTGTGCGCACTTTGTAATTAATATTTTGTAAAGTTTGTATTCATGCCTGCTGTGAATGTGCCACAACACTCTGCACCTGCACTGAGCAAAGAGCCCAACACGAAAATGAACAGAATTGGATGGAGGAAGATGAAGTGGTATCTGCTTTACATCAAGGCTAAGCAGGATGAACAGTAGGCCGTACTTAATGTGAATTTATCATGAAAATATATTTTAAGAAATAAATAAAATGGCTAATTTGATTACCTCTAAGGGGAGTGCAGTCGACAGTTATACACTCTTAAAAATAAAGATGTCTGACTGGTTCTTCAGAGCGATGCCATTTCTGCTTCCCAGAAAAATGATCCACTTGAAGGTTCCAGAAAGAACTGTTGTCTTATATATAAATGTCTATGTGTGGAAGTGTGTGTGTGTCTGTCTGCCCGGCTCGGAAGTGTGAGGCTACAGCATGAAGCTCAAAGAGACGGCAAGGTGGCCCAAGTTAACAAATCGGAAGAAGAAAGACGTGTGAGGCTACAGCATGAAGCTGAAAGAAAGAGACTCTGTTGCCAAAGTAAAACTGCCAACGAAAGACAAACTCACTTAGCCACTGATAGACAAGCGAAGCGAGGACATCGGCAAAACAAAACCTTCGAGGAGAGAGAAACTCGCTTAGCCACTGATAGGCAAGGGGGTCGAGCACATTCACAAAACAAAACCTTCAAGGAGAGAGAAATTTGCTTAGCTGCTGATAGACAAGAGAGGCGAGCACATTGGCAAAACCAAACCTTCGAGGAGAGAGAAACTCGCTTAACTGCTGATAGACAAGTGAGGCGAGCACATCGGCAAAACAAAACCTTCGAGGAGAGAGAAACTCGCTTAGCCGCTGATAGACAAGCAAGGCGAGCACATCGGCAAAACAAAACCTTCAAGGAGAGAGAAACTCGCTTAGCCGCTGATAGACAAGCGAGGCGAGAACATCGGCAAAACAAAACCTTCGAGGAGAGAGAAACTCGCTTAGCCGCTGATAGACAAGCGAGGTTAGCACATCGGCAAAACAAAACCTTCGAGGAGAAAGAAACTCGCTTAGCCGCTGATAGACAAGCGAGGCGAGAACATCGGCAAAACAAAACCTTCGAGGAGAGAGAAACTCACTTAGCCGCTGATAGGCAAGTGAGGAGAGCACATCGGCAAAACAAAACCTTCGAGGAGAGAGAAACTCACTTAGTCGCTGATAGGCAAGGGGGTCGAGCACATTCACAAAACGAAACCTTCAAGGAGAGAGAAATTTGCTTAGCTGCTGATAGACAAGAGAGACGAGCACATTGGCAAAACCAAACCTTCGAGGAGAGAGAAACTCGCTTAGCCGCTGATAGACAAGTGAGGAGAGCACATCGGCAAAACAAAACCTTCGAGGAGAAAGAAACTCACTTAGCCGCTGATAGACAAGGGGGCCGAGCACATTCAACAAAACAAAACCGCGGACTCTGCATTTCAATTTTTTTTTTGACAATTTCAATAGTTTCTAGGAGCCCGGCCCTTTTACAACACAGGCTTACACAGCTAGTATACAAATAATAATATCTTAAAATTCACCCAATACTGTACTGGAAGCCAGTGCAGGGAAGCTGGAACACGTGAGATATAAGCTCTTCCTGTTTTTTGGTCCTAGTCAACATCAATTCAGCCTCATTCAGAACCAGCTGTTTCTGTCCCTGTCTCCTCCACCTCCACCTCCACTACTCCTTTGTCTTCTCCCTCCCGACTCTGGCTCTCTGAATGAAGTGAGGTGGTCCCTTTTATACTGCACCCGGGAACACTCCAGGTGGACCATCAGCATGATCCCAAAGTACTCCTGGGTGTGGAGGAAGCCTGAAGTAGTAGGGCTCTGCCACACCTGTAGCACCCCCTGGTGGCACACACGGAACCCAACAGGGCTGTGCTGAACTCCAGCTCTCATGAAGCCCTGTGGAAATCTGAGGCATCGCTGCAACCCAAACCGAGGCCCCAAGTTAACGAGTCGGAAGAAGAAAGACGTACGAGACTGCAGCATCAAGCTGAAAGAAAGCGACTCCGTCCCCAAAGTGAAACTGCCAAAGAAAGACAAACGAGAGAGAAACTCGCTTAGCCACTGATAAACAAGTGGGGCGAGCACATTCGCAAAATGAAACCGCCGACTCTGCATTTCAATTTTTTTTCTGACGATTTCAAAAGTTTCTAGGACCCCGGGATTTTTACAGGATGTGCTTAAATGGCTAGTTTATAATGAATAGCCATGCATATATGATAACATCCATCCATCTATCCATTTTCCAACCCGCTGAATCCGAACACAGGGTCACGGGGGTCTGCTGGAGCCAATCCCAGCCAACACAGGGCACAAGGCAGGAACCAATCCTGGGCAGGGTGCCAACCCACCGCAGTATGATAACATGATGACAATAATAATGTTTTTAAAGGACCCTTATTGCTCCATACAATCACCTAGCCGAAGCTCAGGTTTTCTTGATCAGTTAATTTGGCGACACTCATAAAATAATGGCTCTTTAATGACACTTTCTGGGGTTGTGTGGCCCCTCGTAGAGCCATTGCTTGACAAGACACCATTTAGTCAGCAGCCACACCACATGCACCTCAGAAGAGGTCATCCAGCTGAAGCTATGCATGTTTGGGCCCGGCCAGTACTTGGATGGGAGATCATCTAGGAAAAGCTTGGGATACTGCTGGAAGAGGTTTTGGTGAGGCCAGCAGGGGGCACTTAGCCTGTGGTCTGAATGTGGATCCAGTGGAGCGATGGGGACACTGTGCTGTTAAAATGACGCCATCCTTCAGATGAGACGTAGAACCAAAGTCCTGACTCTCAGCGGTCATTAAAGATCCCTGGGTATCCTTTGTAAAGAGTAGGGTGTAATCTGATGCCCACTTTGGCCTAGCCATTCTGTCCCCCTCTAATCATCCCCTGTCTCTGATTGGTTAACTATCTCTCACACCCCTTCACCACCTAACAGCTAATGTGTGGCAAGCATACTGGTGCAAAATGGCTGCCATTAGATCATCCAGGTGGGCGCTGGACATTCGTGGTGGTTGAAGTGGCTCCCCGCTCACTGTGTAAAGCACTTTGAGTATTGAAAAGCACTATATATATGGAATGAATTATTATGATTTCATTATGGGAAGAATTCTTTGCATATGAAGTTGGTTCTTTGGGCTTTGAAAAACTTCCTAATATGCACCCAAAACAGAATTCTTTATACCAGTAGGCTCCCTAGTAGAGACTGAGAAAACCTGAATTTAGCTCGTGTTATTTGTTGCAGGAAGAGTCCAATTTAAAACCAGGAACTCACTGGTATTTTACAAATCTGTTATCATCTATTCATGGTTGTTTACAGCACGCAGCTCCATTACGGATTTAAATAAGTAAAGGTACCTTCTGGACCCTTCATGTGAGTGGGTCTTTTGGAAACCAAAAATGTCTCCCCAATGCCATCTCCCCGAAGAAACACTTTGGCTTCTTGTAGTCTACTGAACATTAAAGATTTCTGTTTTTTTCTGTATATTAGGAAACAATTTTGTATGTAACAGACCCTTCCAGGAATGAAATGACACTTAGTTAAGCAATTGTTAAACAAGGAACAACACAACCCACTCTTAACTATAAAGGTGCCAGAGCAGTTCTCCAGAATGATGCCAGGGAAGCCATTTTTGTTTCACAAAAGACCCATCCATGTGAAAGTGCCACAAAGAACTTTATTTATATCAGGCTCTAAACATTAAATAACCATGAAGAGATGGTAACAGATTTGTGAAATACCAATGACCCATGATTTTAAAAGGCTTACAACACCACAAGCCCTGCTTAGGTGTTCTGAATCTGAAGGCGTCCTGCAAGCTGCCACACATTAACGATTAAATAAATGAACTGAACAGGCTGGGTGATAAATGATAAGCTATATAATCTAAGTAGCAGTACCTAAGAGTTCTCTCAAAAGTTCTGATGTGGTTTTCTGAGCTGACTTACAACTCCACGTCACAAACCAATCCCAGAATGCTTTGCTTGTCCAGTATGTTACTTTATGTGACTGTATTAAGGGAGAAAAGCGTTGAAAACAGCTATCTGCTGCAAATGTAATTCTTTAAAACATTACAGTATGTTATAATGTGTAAAGAAAATACAGGTAGGAAAGGGACTGTAAATTTACATCAATATTTTACATTGTGGTTTTATTTTCTCATATTAGGAAGATTTTCAAGACACAAAGAGCCAACTTCATTCGGAAAGAGTCGCCTCAGAATGAAACTGTCAAGCAGTAGTTCTACGAGGAATAAAACCCTAAAGTGCCCTTAAAGAACTGGCATTTAAGATTATAGCTTAAAAAATCAAACCAGCTACACGACGGTGTGATTTCATTGTGTGGTTTGTCCTCCTCGAGGGTGTTTGCGTTATTATTAAATAGTAAATCATAAATATAAAGAAGTGAACACTCCGGCACTGAACACACCATTGTAATGTGCTGTCGACGGAAACAACTTTCTACTTGGTCTTCAGTCAAACTCTCTTAAATTCTGTGTTTATAAAGTACTTTCTTATGTTTAAGGATCTATATGATATATGCATATATTTATCCAATTTTTTTTTTTCCTTTTTTGATTAATTTGTATATCACCTTTGTAGGTGCAGGGTAAAAATATTAAGTTTACTAACATTGTTCTAAAGTTAACCAAGTCTGCCACATTTAGGTTTTTTTAAAAGCTCCCTGTTATTTCACAAGGGATGGTAAATAGATCGGTTTTATTGTATCATTAGTCGTGAATAATTCCAAAAGGTGTTTTATACGGAACTATACCGTTACAGAATAGCCGTCCATCCATCCACCACTGGACCTTTGTAATCGAGCTCGTGCCAGGCAGAAAGAAGAATCTCGTCATCTGGAAAGACTTGCCTTTTGTTGAAGAAGAGCCCGACCATATTTATCTTATACCGAACCTTGCAAGCGGAGCACTAGCACAAAATTCGTATTCATTTAATTTTTGGAACCCGCGTGTTTTAATACGGGCTGACGGTGAACGCTGCCGCGGTGAACTTACGCCGTCTGGAATGTCAGCCCGCACCGGGGAATTCGTGGAGGAAAGGGAGCTTATAGTCGTCAGTGAACACAACGTGGACGAATCCGTGATGTGTGAGGACACCGAGGTCTACTCTGGCAGTGTGCCGGGCATGCGTTTGAAGCCGAGGAGCACACCCTTTAAAATGCTGGCTCTCAGGTGCCACTTCACTGCGTTGTGTGCCCCCCTCAGAGCCACCGCTTGACAAATAAACATTGAATGCTGGGAAGGGTTCTTGGCATGTGAAATTGGCATTGAAAAGGTTCCTAATTTGTGGAGAAAACAGTTTTTTTTTTACATATTTACCTGATGCCTTTATCCAAGGTGACTTAACAACGTGTATGTTACAATTGGTTAAACTTCTTTTGTTTTCCAAATTGAGCTCAGGCAGGTGAAATGACTTGCTAGGGGGATTTGAAAGAACAAACTCAGGGTTTAATGTCCACCACACTACCTAATGTATATTATACCTTTACCATATAGTTAGCCCTTCATATACCTATCTATGCACAGACCCCTTCCCAGGATGGAATGGATCTTAGTCCAGTAGTTTAATAAACGAATTAAATTGTTCTAGGAGGGACATCCAATCCCGTGAAGTGAACCATTATTATTAAGAGTGTGAGTGAATGTATAATATAAACCAGAGAATCTGAAATTCGAATTTGCACATCCTCAATTGCACACATGATGAGGTGGACAGCCGCCCGATCATAGATAAAAGCTAACCTTGGTCCCTTCCAGTGGTTATTCTCAAAGAAATGCATGCTTTAAAAGCAAGTAAATCACAAATTCTATTCATTTGAAGTTATTGCAGTTATTTACAGTAACTGTTTCCTTAAACAGACAGTGGAGTGATGCGCATGTGCTCTTAGAAAGAGCATCTTAAACAGCAATGAACGTGCGTCGCCAGACTCCTTATGCTACTGGTTTCTTAAGCACATTGTAATGCAGTTTGACTTGTCGCCATTCTTGCTGAAGTCAGCCAACATTTTCCACTCTGCGCGTTTTTTTTTTCTTCTATGAACTTTAAAGGGAAGTTTATGCCAAACGTCTACACGTGCGTTATCATTTTAACGTCGGTGTCGCACAAAGAAGACTCCAGCACAGATAAAGTTGCCAGGCGTTTTGCGGTTGCACATAAAAATAGCTCAAAACTCTAAATTTTTCCCCCGCCGTCACCATGGCAACCGCGGCGTGTGTCAGGGGCAGGGCGCGAGTGTAATCAGATCCGAGCGTCTGAAGAAAAGAGAGAGGCGATGAGCGCTGAGTTGACCGGGAAACCCACCCATTTGACGTCACCGCCTAGAAAACCCCTCTTCGCAGCCAATAAAGCGACCCTTCAGATGTAAATAAACTCATGTGAGCGCACTTGCTAAAAGAGATCAGCAGCGTGCCGGCGACAGTGGAGAAAACACAGCAGCAGCGTCAGCGTCGGCAGCACCATGGTCGCATTCACTTTATACGACTGTGAAGTCATGAAACAGTTCAGTCCAATTAAAAGGAAAAGAGAGGGGGGCATCCTAGGACATGAGGATGTGACCCCTGAGGACAGACCCGAAGCCCCTGTCAGCAGCGCCAACGTGAGAGCTCCGGTGAAGAGAGCGAGAAACGCGAGGGACAGAAAGCAAGGCATGGAAGCAATGATGAACGACTCGGGAATCGGGGTGTTTGAAACGCCCAGCCCGTCCCCGGAGAGATCTCCACGTTGCCCCCTTGCTTTAGAATCGCCTTTAGAAACGCTGACAGACTGGGGGAACTTCAGAGACTATGGTGAGGCGTGCTATCACTACAAGAAGAGCAACGAGCTGCGATTTCACCCTGTCAACTGTTTAGCTCTTCAACCGCAGGTAAGACACAAGCCGTGTCGGTGATGGGGGCAGTTAACTCGTTCATTGTTGTTACCGTATCGACCCTGTACGGTGCACCGCTAATCACATACGTCTTGCTTTGAGCAGATAACCGCAGAATCCAGATGCAAACTGGTCAGCTGGCTGATTCCAGTCCACAGGCATTTCAAGTTGTCCTTTGAGTCTTTCTGTCTCGCTATCAACATCATGGACCGCTTCCTCATCACCACTCCCGTGGCTTCGGATTGTTTCCAGCTGTTGGGAGTCACGTCGCTGCTTATTGCCTGCAAACAAGTGAGTATTAAATACCGCCTGACGCGTCCATGTGTTCGACTCCCAGCCGCTTTCATTCTCCTTCTCTTGTATTGTACACGTCTGCTGATTTCCGACATTTTGTTTTGGTGTCCCCTTAGGTGGAGGTGCATTCCCCCCGGGTGAAGCAGCTTCTGTCTCTCTGTTGTGACGCCTTCACCAAGGACCAGCTCTGCAATCTGGAGTGCATCATCCTCATGAAGCTCAACTTCAACCTGACAGCTCCCACCATAGCATTCTTCCTAGAGCATCTCAGCAACCAGAGACTTCACCTCGGAAATCACAGCCAACAAGTGTCCATAGAGGTCCAAAAATCGAAGAACTTTGCCAGAAAGATTTCTGAGCTCAGCATGGCAGACTATGCATTTAACAGATACCCCCCATCACTCATGGCTATCTGTTCAATGGGGCTGGCTGACCAAATGCTGGGCCTTCCTTGCCCACTGGACAAGTTTGTGGACGGATATCCACAAAAGACAACAGAGGACTGCTTGGCTAATCTAAGGCTGCTGGTGTCTCTGAACCAAGAAGTGCTGCAGACCTTCTCAGAGTTGTGAGCAGCACATGAACTTCTGCAGTTACTGTTTGAGTTTTACAATGTAAAACCGCACCTTTTATTTATGTTAACGGTTGAGCATTTTTATGCTGTTACTGTGGAGTTGTTACCATTGCTGTTTATTAACTGGCACACTTTACTGATTATAGTGTTATCATTTAGTCCACAAACGGCAAGTATTAGGTGACAACTTAATGAGAATGTGATTTTTGCTATCAATGCACAAAATTTCGAAACAGTGTTGTTAAGAAAAGCCTGGAGCACTGACAACTGTACATAGTGTAAATATAATATTTATATACCGTATGGATTGATGTTTAGTTCGTAACTGTCATAACAATTTGCACAACTTTTTACTGATTTTTATTTTAAATTATTATTTAATAAATCCTTATTAACTTTCCCTGCTGTTGTTTATGTCATTGAAACGAGACTTCTTCAGTCCTACCATTGTTTTCTTACGTCACTATTAGGTGTCATGTCCAACTTCAAAGACCGACAAGATAGTTGCGCTGACGTTACTTCTTCCCTTCATCGGGTATTTTACTATCAGACAGCATATAGCCTTATGGTAATAAAGTACAACAGGTACTAGTTATTAATATTCACTTCTAGTTAAAAAAAGAAAGAAAACTTGTAAATTTGAAATGTACCCTAAATTACAAAAAGGTTGATGAGGGACATTTATTTTTGGCATTTATTTATATTCATAAATAGCTGAGTTTGTCGTCTGGGACGGGTAGATTAAAACTTCAAAACTGCAGAAGAATTAAATAGCACTGGATTTCATTTGGTAATAAATAAATTCGTATTTCACTTTACACTGGAAATCAGTACTATATATGCAGGTAAATGAAAACCAAACTGATATAATAAATCCACTACTATTTATATTAAAGTCATTAGAGGTGAAAACATATCAACCGATTGCTTCTGTATAAATTCTCAACGAAAACATTTAACTGCACGTGATGTCTTCAAGTTCATCCCTAGGGGGCGTCCGAGGTGGTGCGTACTCTGCTTTTTAAGCGGGTCTGTCTGTAATTGATCCCTTAATTTTCATTTTTTGTATGCATCCTTGATTTGGGACAGAAAATGAAAGAAAATACAGTAATGTGTCGAGCAGCAACATTTCTCAAAGAAGCCCCCATCCCGGGGCCAAATCGGTAGACCTTACAGAAAAAACTTGGCGTGACGGGGACAACGGCGAATATACAGAGCAATTTTTTTTAATGTGAATCAGAGGAGCCGTCCCCGGGTAATGTCCGGACAGACAGGCAGGCAGATATTCTTAACTTTATAGATATATGGGGTTTGAGGAAGGGTGGTCGCATTTAATAATAATCATAATAATAATAATAATAATAATTAATAATTATCACTCTTTTTACTTTTAAGTAATTATTCCTTTCACCTTTCTGGGCTTTATTTAAAATGTTCAACCTTAATGATTTTCTCCGTTCATTCTTCAATGTACAATCTACAACCCTGAGTCAGCAGCCTGGCGATTTGGTTGCTAATATAACTGCATCTAATAAGTTAAACGCGTTAGATATTTAATGCGTGCATATGACAAAATCAAGCTTTTTGACTGCGAGGCGGTATATATATACTCGCAGTATAAGAAGACTCGGGTTAGACCAGTGTCCGTGTCCAGAGTCCTCTCTGCGTGGGTTTCCTCCCGCGGGTGTTCCGGTTTTCTCGTACTCTTGAAATACATGCTGCAGAACTGGCGACGCTTAATTTCCCCCCGTGTGTGTTCGTCCTGTGATGGACTGGCCCAGGGTTTGTTCCTGCCTTGTGCCCTGTGCTAGCTCGGATAGGCTGCAAATCCCGCGACCCTGGATTAAGCAGGCTAGAAAATGGCGTAACGTGACATATAAAGAGGGGGCACTGAGATGGACCCACGCTCTGTGTCCAGAGATGTTTCCTGAATTACGTTCCAGGCTCCATCCCACCGCAACTATGAAATTGAATTAAATGGGTTTGTGAGTGAGATAATATAACACGAGTGGTATCGGACACAGGAAATAAAGGCAAGTGTATTTCTGAGGAAAGTATTCACTGTGGTCATACCCCGTCTATCATTCCTAGCCACTTTACCTTGAGCTGAGACAATGCTGAAAAGAAATATCGTATATATACGTGAATAAAGTTCACCTTGGGAAGACATGCATATAAAAACATAAATCCATCCATCTCTCCATTTTATTTAACCCGCTTATCCGGTCGCAGGGAGCTGGAGCCTATCCCGTCAAGGCGGGAACAACACTTGGACATGGCGCCAGCCAATCACAGGGTGAACACACGCAGGCACACATCAGAGGCCAATTTCAGCAACGCCAATTCACCTAACCGGCATGTCTTTGAACAAAATACGTAAATAAAAAAAATCATAAGACTATAATATTGGAACAAACAACAGTTTAATGTAGCTTTTGTAAGAATGTATTTATTATGAAGGCACAGTACTAGGGTGTTGTACCGTGTTAGCCATTATGAATGTAGAGAAAAGCCAAGCAAAATGACACCTTTTATTGGCTAACTAAAAAGATGACAATATGCAAGCTTTCGGGGCAACCCATGCCCCTTCTTCAGGCAACATGTAATCATGAATGTAATTATGTAATTATGAAGGCTTAGTAATTCACAGAAGTAACGTCAGTATGCTGTAGGGGTTATGCAGTAAACCTTCAAACCCTAACACTCGTGGTTCAATTCGGCATTCCGGCATCCAGCTCACTCTGTGTCATTTAGCCATGAATCATTTCTTCTTGTGGTGCTCCATTCATAAAAAATTACAAAAAAGAAAGAAAAAAGTAATATTGCTAGTTGCCCTATAGACAAAGGAGGCAAAAATGAAAAAAAAAAACAAACAAAAACAAAAAAAAAAAAACAACAAAACAAAACAGAACACCGCAGTACATATTAAGATGACAAACTAAAAGGCCGTCGTGATATAGGCTATAAACTGTTCTTTATAAATAAGTCACTTATTGGTGAGGGTTTCATAGCAGTGCTATTCTGCTTCTATTCCAAAATCCAGGTACTGAATCCTAGTTTTGTACTGTGGACAGTCTATGCTGTCTAAAATCTTTATAGCGGATACTTATCATAATGCACGAAATAAAACATTTATTCCAATCTGGATGATATAACAACATCCACAAACCCAATACTGTAATCCAGTTCAGAGTCGCGGTAGCCCATGCACCACTTCAGGCACAAGGGAAGAACCATCATCGCTTAGACAGACCCTCACATCCATCATCACACTGGGAGAATTTACAATAGTCCGTCCATATATGAAATTCTCCAATAGCCTTCGGGGACGTATACACGGAAAACGGATTACCCGGATAAGCACTCACATACATAAGGGGAGCTCTTACAGACTCTACACATGGGAGCGCAAGATTGGATCTGCGCTCTCTACAGTCTTAAAAATGAAGGTGGCTTGAGTCTGTTGTTCTTCAGAGCAATGCCATAGGGGAACCATTTTTGGTTCCAAAAGACCCATCCACTTGAAAGTTACAGAAGGAACGTTATATTTTTTAGATCTGTAACAGACTCCATACAGTAAATAGCCATGAATAGATGGTAACAGTTTTGTGAATGCCAATCATTTTAAAAGGATACAGTAACGCAGGCTAAGCCCATGTTTTCTTAATCTGTTAATGTAGACCGCCGTGCAGTAATGATTTCAGGTTTTATAGATATTAGACTGTTTTTGAAAGCAGGAAGACCGACTACATATGCAAAGTACCCTTTCCAGAACGAAAATATGGTTTATCAAGCAATGACTCTTTAAGGAACCACACAACCCAGTATAGAACCATGAAATGCAATTAAAGAGCCATTATTTTAACAGTATACAGGTACGTGTTCTTCCCGTGTACGTATGAGTTTCCTCTTGGTGTTTCCGTTTTGACCCGCAGGTTAGGTGTGTTTGTGTTTTCACCCTGTGATAGACTGGCACCCCGTTGTTCCTGCTTTGTGCGATACACAGGCTGATGAGGCTCCAGCTGCTCTGCAAACCCTGCCCTGGATAAGCAGGTTAAGAAGATGGATAGATGGACTGATGCTGGATCCACCTTGACTTCTTAATATGCTGGATATCACCAGATGCCGAAGACGTTTTTCTGCTCACAATACTCACTCCAAGAAGCCCTGTATAGGGAGGGCGCTTATATGAGACCAGAACAGACATTGAAAACATAGTACAGGAACAATACTTTTTCCATTATTTACCGGACATTTGTTAAAGAGAGTATAGGGTGGTCCAGATCTAATTATGCAATTTTCATTATGCTATAACTTATTAAGTTTATTACATAAAAAATCACCCGAAAAATCCCGGACCATCGAGAAGTGTGCGAACTGATGACATGAAGAATCGTCTTCGCGCCGAACTGGAATCGTCCCCGCAAAAATCAAAGTTATCCAGACGATCTGGATCTGAATAATTAGATCTGGACCACCCTGTATAGTACATATACAAACAAATAAAAAATAAATAAATTAGGTGTTAGACACGGTGTAATGTATACTATAATATGAGTGTAACTAAAAAAAAAATCAATACTCTGTCATAAAAAGATCGAGGTGGGCCAAGGTCAAGGGCACCATAAACAACACAACACCCTTGGATGTTAGGCGCTTAAAGAAGCCGCCACCTGAATTCCGCAGCCCGTGTCCTGCTTATCGGCGATCGTCACTCAGGTTTAGGGCCACTCCGCACTCTGTGCCCAACAGTTTTTTCACATTTCCATTTGGGGTAGAAGGTAATCTTTAGGACCACTTTGTTTGGTCTCATTAAGCGCCAAAGACACTTTATGATAGTATAAGGCCGGTAGTGCGCGTGTTAGTCTGCTTTATTCTTGTGACATACAGTAGCTTAACTTTAACGTGGCAAGTGACATTGGATATCAAAACGGAAGTAATATTCGAACAATTAAATCAATCACATTTTTTTGCCTGTAAACTCGCGACAACCTTGTCCGACTGGAACATGTGGCCTCTGACGAAGCTGAGCTCTTTGCCCTGGGGCTACGAGGGGGAGATAATTGAGATCTTGTCAAAAGTGAAGTGGCTGCTAACATACAGCATTGTGTGAATGGACCAGGCGGGAACGAGCGGCCTTGTAGTGCGGCGCGGATTCTTACTAATCTGTGCCATCTTCTTCTGAGCCGCTGAGAATCCAGAATTCTCGTTACTAACGCATCTTTCTATTCAGAAGAAAGTCACTGCCACAAAGGGTTCTCATTTAATTAAAATTCACACACACACCCCCGAGGAACCCACACAACTCAGTAAAGTGCCATTAAAGAATCAGTATTTTATGAGGGTACGCGAGTATATAATCCATAAAAGAGCATCCTTCCACTGTCATCATCGCAATGTCATGACTGTGATGCAGCTATTCAACTGGCAAGTGCACGCACGATTCAATACGGTCAATACCTGTTAAAATGACCGGCATTACTTAACAACTGTGATGCACGATTCATTCTAATATCGTTTCTGATATAGAGATTCAGTTTTGTTACTATGAAAATACACGTGCATGATGTTATAACTAAAACGACGTTTTTCTATTATTATTATTATTATTATTATTATTATAACAAAATGATGATGATCATCATCCTCATAATTAACGTCTAAATGCGTTTTATTAGTTTAGCATCATTATTCCCGAAACAACAACAACAATAACAACAACAATAATAATAATAATAATAATAATAATAATAATAATAATAATGATGATGATGATGATGATGATGATAATGATTGTCATCATCATAAGGTAAACATGCGTTTAGCATCATTATTCCCGACATCATCATCATCACCATCAACAACAACAACAACAACAACAATAATAATAATAATAATAATAATAATAATAATAATAATAATAATAA
>JANRMT010062823.1:1618347-1647469 GCA_026402145.1 Polypterus bichir lapradei
ATAATAATAATAATAATAATAATAATAATAATAATAATAATAATAATGTCATTTTATGTAGGTTTTGGTTTAAGACATGCCCGAATCCATTTCTTATTCTTATTGACGGGGATTCAGATGCTAAAATTAAAAAAAAAAGCATTTTGACTTTATGTATTTATCATAAGTGATTAGAGGATTTTTTTTAATGTAAATCCAGAAATGTATAATCAAGCTTTATTTGCCATGGTTTTTAGATCAGCTAAACTATTTTGTGTAGAGTTTACTACAATTTGTTCCGTAATAGCAAGTATTGTTTGGCAATAGCAAAAAGTCTATGGAGCCTAACAAACACGCACCTTCTTCGGCTCAGTAGAAGGTGTGACAGTTTAACTTGATAAAGGCGTATTCCTAGAAAGGCCAGCACGTTCCCTCAGTCTGTTGTTTAATGCGGTACCAGGACTACAACGATTAACGCGGCGAAAACGGCGGTGTTTGGGTTAATTAGCGTGATTTCGGTTGGAAAGGCGCCATGAAAGGACTAAAGGGCGCAAAACTGGCACGAGATTTATATCTGATTATGAGAGCCGAAAGGAGTCCCAAGTGGACATCGCTGGGTATTTAAATTTTCGCGGTGCACTGCAGCACAGATTGCCACCAGTTTATCGGCGCCACCTCTGGCGCTTTTCTTGCTCTAATTACAAATACAAAAAGAAAAAGAAAAAAAAATTCCACACAACACAGCCCGGAGCATCTCCAGGGACGCGTTCTCCTTGGAGACTTTAAAAATCAATCTGATTGGATGAAAGAAAATTAACGGTATCTAATGATGTATGGGAACCATATATAGAAAGTCCCACAAAGTATTTTTTTCGTTTTGAACAACTACCTGAAGATTTTGCACATAATAATTATTTTCGTTCATAAAATGCAAAAAGAAAGAAGAGTCTTTGGAAAAATATGCCCTAATAGAATAATAGATTTCTCAAGCCGTGCAAGGAAACAGCCAAAGGATGGAACTGACAAGGTAGCCGACATTAATTATTTCACACTTTATAATATTATATAATATAATATAATATAATATAATATAATATAATATAATATATACGTACGAATTTACGATTTTTCGGGCTGCATGTTCAGTTTCATGTTTCTTTTCCTTAGCAGGAACTATCAAAGACAATCACCAGCATCGCTCCACTGTCAGTCTACATCGAGGAAGCTAATAATATTGCTGATCAAGGTATATTTTCCCAACTGTAATATTTTGTTTCAATAATTTGCATTAATAATATGCCAGGGTCCAGGGGAAGCTGGAACCTACCCCAACAGCATAGGGAGTAAGGCAGGAACGAACTATGTTTCTTAGATTTAAACTTTTTTCTTTCCTTGCAGCTTTTGCAACGATAGCTTGGCAGGACTTATCAGATTGCACCTCCGTCCTGCAGAGGGAGGCAGATGCCCCCCACAGAGTAAGTAAATACAATTCTTATTACATTTAGAAGGTTTCAAGTCTTCTGAACATGGCGTTGTCCACTTAAACGAGCCAGCCAATAATTTGTGTTTAAGTCACTCGCTTGATTTAAGGCATGAAGTGTTTAACACTTGTGCTTTCGCATTTTTTCATCTGCATTTTATTCTAAATGACTCATACACATGACCAAAATCATACAACAAAAGAAACAGATTATTGCTCTTATAGTCACAATTTACGGTTGCTTTTAACTTTTCAGATTATGCGGCTGTAGATGGGCAAGTTCAAATAGCACCTTGTCACCTGCAACTTGACCCTCTAACATGATTGGCGCTTTTCCAAACATATGGACAGCACGCCGCAGATCGTTAACGGCCTTTATTCAGGACCTGCCTCATCTTTTGTCACTGGAATGTTAAATAATCCTTTAGATAAAGACACTATTTTCAGATCTTGCCTAGCGACTCCTATAATAACACACCTTAGTTTTACATTAACCTTGCCCAATATTTATCAGAGATGAGCAGACTATGCCACCCTGAGTTTGCATACACGACTTCTGCACTACTTCACACGTCCACGTGCATGTTTTGGTAACGGCTGGCCCCGTAACTAAAGAAACTGCGAGCGCGGTGGGCTCCTCCAGCTGCTGGCGCGGTGACAGCGGCGGGCAAGAATTTCCTTGGCAGAACATCTGAGCTCCCTTCTCTGGCTGCTACAAGGAAGTATTGTAATGAAATTAATATGCAAATAATTGATGCTGCCAGTTCGAGGTAAACAAATTGAACAAAGTATCCTGCTTGATCGAATGAATGCATCTGTACCCCCATTTATTATTTACAGCAGCGTTTATATGGAATATAAAAATGAATGTATGGTATATAATTGACAGAAAGTAAATTGGTGAAGTAAGGTGGTACCTCATCAATAAGAATGCTTCAATGATGGAAGTAAAGTTTGTCTGGTTATAGAATGTCATTTTCAGAATATAGAGATTTGGAACTCAAGGGGTTAAGGCAGATGTTCCTGGCTGATATTAAGCCATAACACTTGCACTTCAGAACAAGCAATCAGTGACAATTACAATTACAAATTATTTTTATTGCAATCTTGACTGAGTGCAGCGTAGAGCGTTACAAACAGTCCTCAATTAAAATACAAGTAAAGATAATACTAAATACAGAACTGGTATATGTATGTAAATGCAGAGAGCAAGTTAGAAACTGATTAAACATAAATGGAAACCAATAACATCTGAATACAATATTTAATAATCCACCTGAAGCAACGTGTGCTTGGGCCTGGTTAGTACTTGGAAGGGAGGCCATCTACAAAAAGTCAAGTCTGTTGGGAAGGACATTAGAGGGTGCTTATACCCTGTGGTCTGCGTGAGGATCCCAAAGCGCCATCGCAGTAACAGGGACACTGTGCTGTAAATATGGTGCAGTCTAATGGATGAGATGTAATACTGAGGTCGTGACTCTCTATGGGATTGAAAAGATCCCTGGGTATCTTTTGAAAAGAGTAGGGTATTTCTTGATGTCCTGGCCAAAATGTCCATAATGGCTTCATTCATTGTGACCCCCTAATCACCCGTCTGCCTCTAAATTGGCTAAATACCTCTCTCACCTCTTCACCACCTACTTTCTAATGTGTGGTGAGCATACTGGCGTAAAAATGGCTACCATCACATCCACACAGTAAAATCAGGAATGTTAATATAACACTTTGGGTTGCTTTTTTCAATAGTAGATTCACAGGAACAGTAAAGGCTTTTTAATTAACACGGGCGAGTTTATTGTGCAGGTAGATGCTACACATGGTAGTTGAAGTTGTTTCCCACTGAGTAGTTAGAGAAACACTATATAAATGTAATTAGTTATTATTATTATTATTATTATTATTATTACAGGAATAGGTTTCAGTTGCTCTCAATAAAACTGCCATCTAAACATATGAAAGAATTGTAACGTGTCACAAAGACGAATGGGTTTGTTTTGCCAAGGCTAGTGGACTTTGATTCTGTAATAATGAAAAAGCCACTTTCAATGTATGAGAAGATAAAATGTCATTCTGCATTTCAGTTTAAACTAACAAGCCTTTAGTAAAAGGAGAAGGCTTAGAATATAAAGAATGGAGATACCTGACAAATCTAAATCAGCCCCGTGTGAGTAGGCACTGCAATCCACTGATGCCCTGTCCCAAGTTGTTTCTTTCATTGTGTGCAGTGCTACTGGGATAGGCTCTGACCCCCTAAAACCCTTAACTGGATTAAATGGGTTTCAGAAAAATATGATATGGGCGGCACGGTGGCACAGTGGGTAGCGCTGCTGCCTTGCAGTTAGGAGACCCGGGTTCACTTCCCGGTTCCTCCCTGTGTGGAGTTTGCATGTTCTCCCCGTGTCTGCGTGGGTTTCCTCCCAAAGACATGCAGGGGATTCTAAATGTGTGTGGGAGTGTGTGCCCTGCAGTGGGCTGGTGCCCTGCCTGGGGTTTGTTTCCTGCCTTGTACCCTGTGTTGGCTGGGATTTGCTCCTGTGACCTTGTAGTTACGATATAGCGGGTTGGAAAATGGATGGATGGAAAATATGATATTGAGAAGGATGACTTACAAGCCTAAAATAATATTGAGAAGAGCTTTGAAGGCAGTACTTGCAGCTTCCATGTTATTAACATACTTAGGCAGTTCTCATAGACAACTTGTATGTTCTAAGAGTTTTTTCACTCAACCAGGATTTACCTTATTCATTGCAAAATTTTGAAAGCATCTGTTGGGTATTGGTACAGTTTCTGCTGTTTAATCAATTAAACAACCTGACCATATGCCATGGTCCAGCCACTAGTCTAATAGCTCCTAAAATCTTAAAAATAAAGGTACCCAAAGTGGTTCTTCAGAGCGATTTCATTGGGGAACCATTTTTGGTTCCCCCCCCCAAAAAAAGTCCAAATACACAAAGGTTCCAGAATGAACTTATTTATTTAGAACTGTAAGAGGTTCAATCAATAACCACAAAGAGATGGGAAATATGTGTGAAATACTAATGGGTTCCTGATTCTTTCTGCACATAGTAAAACAGACCAAGTTCAAGGTAGCTCACTATACATGTATATTGACATATCACTATATCTGTTTTTCCACAAATTAGAAAGTCCAAAGAAGGAATTCCATGTGCAAGAAACCTTTCCCAGAATGAAATGGTTCTTTGTGAAACAATGGCTCAACAAGGAACCACCCAACCCATAAACCACTACTTTTAAAAGCGTATTCAACCTTTTCCATATCAACTACATTATTCTTACATAAGGACATAAGAAATTAGACAAATGAGAGGAGGGCCATCAAGCTTGTTTGTTAAGCTAATAGCTAAACTGTCCCCATATCTCATCCACCTTCCTCTTAAAGGTTGTCAAGGTTTCTGCTTCAGCTCCATGTCTCGGTAATTCCTTACAGAGGCCCACCACTCTTTTAGTAAAGTTGTACTTCTTGGCTTCAGTTGTAAATGCACTTCCTCTTAATTTCCAAAGGTGTCCTCAAATTCGTGAGCCACTGTGAGGTTGAAATAATCCATCTGATCAACTTTGCTGATTTTGAAGGCCTGGATTAGGTCCCCACACAGCCTTCTCTCATGCTCTAGTCTAAACAGGTTTAATTCTCTGAGTCTGTGACAGTAGGACATGTCCATAAGTCCTCGAATGCACCTAGTTGCTCTCCTCTGCAAAGCTTCAAGTGCTGCTATGTCTTTCTTGTAGTGTGGGCCGTCTCACTAGTGTAATGTCCCTTGATGTTATAGTCAACAGTTTTTATGGTATAACCTAACATTTTATTATCCTTTTTAATCTCTTCTGCACAATGCTTAGCTGATGAAAATGTTGTGTCAACATAAACCCCTAAAATCCTTTTCAGATGTTGCTTCCTGTAGAACAGTGTCTCCCATCTTGTATTTATAATTACCTTGTCTTTTTCCCACATATAGCACTTTGCACTTTTTTACATTAAACTGTATTTTAAAATGTTTGCCCAGTTCTGAAGTCTTTTCGAACTGTTTTAGTTACCTCCTCCATGTCTGCCATTCCTCCAGTTTTAGTATCATGGAGACTGGAACTACACAAAGTGTTCCAGATGTACAGGTATATTAATTTGGCACAGTACTACAAACAATGCACTATAAGAGGCAGATTTTCAAATCAATTCAAATCACTTTATTTTTCTACAGCGCTCTTCGCTGAGTGTGGGCACAGAGCACAGTGACATATTATGAGGTAAAATGCAAGTATAAATATTATAAATTACTAAATACAGAATCAGTTCACTTAAGGACAGAGCTTTGTTAAAACATATAGAAAACAAAGCAGAAACTGATTAACATCCATCCATTATCCAACCCGCTATATCCTAACTACAGGGTCACGGGGGTCTGCTGGAGCCAATCCCAGCCAACACAGGGCGTAAGGCAGGAAACAATCCTGGGCAGGGTGCCAACCCACCGCAGTATGATAACATGATGACAATAATAATGTTTTTAAAGGACCCTTATTGCTCCATACAATCACATAGCTGAAGCTCAGGTTTTCTTGATCAGTTAATTTGGCGACACTCATAAAATAATGGCTCCGCAGGACACCGCAGGATACACACACACCAAGCACACACTAGTGACAATTTAGAATCGGCAATGCACCTAACCTGCATGTCTTTGGACTGTGGGAGGAAACCCACACAGACACGGGGAGAACATGCAAACTCCACGCAGGGAGGACCCGGGAAGCGAACACTGATTAACATAAACCAACAAAATCTGTTCATTAATGAACTGCTAAACTATGGCCAGTTGACATCTTATTACGCTTTTACTTCTGTGCACTGTCAATGGGACTTGGGGTCGAAGTATTTTTACTTGAGCTGTTGTTCACAACCTCAAACTATTGTGGAGTCATAGTTTTAATAATTCCCCTGACTCCATTCTATTTTTTACTTTTAGTATGCGACGTTTGGCTCATATTAGTCAAAATTAGTAGCAGCTGATCTCTGCAATGTACTTTCATTACAAAAATAAATGAATAGTTGGGAAAAATTATGAATTAAAACTAAAATTCCTTAACAAATGACACATATTAAGCTTTTTATTATTATTATTATTATTACTAATACTACTACTACTAATAATAATAATTATTATTATAATGAATTCCAAAGTTTGGGTGTAGTGTAAGAAAAGGTCCTGGTACCAACAGTACCAAGGTTATAGTCTGGGATAGAAAGTATGCCTGCTAATGAAGTTGGTAGGGACTGAAAGGCACTATATATTGTTAGAAGATAAGCAAGATAAGGTAGAATGGGATTTTGAATGACTTTAATATTTACAGTAAAAATTAAAAATATATCTGATAGAACTCAGGAAGCTGATGCAGTTGGATGAGCAGAGGTGTGATGTGTTCAGTGAACTTAGAACATGTAATAATCTGTACTGTAGAGTTCTGGAAGAAGTTTATTAGGATTGCCACCCAGTGTAGCATGGCAATATCCGATGCAAAATGTTGACTCATCGGGAAATGTTGACTGGAACCTTTGCACTTTTGCATTGTCTGAAGGCAAAACGTCTAAAAATGTTTTGCAAATGAAAAAAGCAACCTGGGAAACATTATTTAGGTAAGCAATAAAAAGGTGTTATTCAGACCTTGCAGTGCGCCCAGCAATGGGAAGACTGAAGCTGAAGAGTTGATTTAGACCCAGTTAGAGGTAACTCAGTTTTACTGCTATGAAGTTTGAGATATCCATGTATTGATTTTATCAAGACATGCAGGAGGGTACAGGAGGAAGGAATGGATGAGGTTTGGCGGAAATGTATAGTTGTGTATCATCAATATATACATATATATATAAAATGAATTTTATTCTAGCGAAAGGGGGAGAAGGTAGATAGAAAAAGGAGCGGCACCAATAATGAACCATGTAGTACTCCATTCTGTGTTAAATAACATACTGGCCACGTACCATAAATCACTGCTTCTGAACCTGTTATCAATCACAGCCAAATCACTGCCACCAGTGTATGTCTAGGCAGCGTGAGTAATCCAAATAATAGGGTAATAAAAGCAGATTATGAGATTCTCAAAAGGACTCTGGGAAAAAAAATCAAACCGGTGACTTAAAACGGCTCTCTACATTACCACATGTTATGGACACACAAACACCGACCCACCCACCCACACACACACACACACACACACACATACCGATACACTCACCCAGACGAAGCTCACAGTGATTGCTTTGCGCCTCGAGCGCAGGGCAGGGCATGGAGCAGAAGTGCAGCGCGGGTTAATATTTCACGTCGCACTCCGGCCGCGAGGTGTTCAGGAATGCGCAGGGCGCGCGCTCTGGTTGGCTCGTGCGGAGAACCTATCGGAATGCAGCAGGACTGCATGAATAGCGGCTGCGGAGTCGCACTTGTGGCAGTTTGTCCAAAGCGTGCCGCCCGAGCCGCCTCTCTCGTGTAGCACGTAACCCTTTGACGACCGGAGCTGTACACCTGCACACGAGAAGCTATTTGTGTAATTTTGTACGTGTGGATGAAAACAAAAATCAGGGGCGTCATCCGAACAGTAAACACTGGATTGCCACCAAACTGGGATTTACTCGTTGCTCGTTAAAATTCGTCTCTTTCACCTTTAACTGAGATGGCCGTCCAGGCTTGTTATATGCAGTTCCCCCCATGGGGTTTTGAATTCCAGGTAAAATCCTATAGACGGGGCAAAAGCAATAGGAATGCATGTATATTCGACTCTAGTCAAAATGCAGCTCGTCTAATATTTCTTCTTCTTCTCTTTTGAAGAACAACCGGCTACCAGATACCACCAGTTTCCATCTGCAAGAATTTAAAGATGCAGTGGAGAGCTTCATACCTGGTATGTATTTATTTATATTCTGATTTTCTTTTTCAATCGGCGTACGCACAAGTCAAGACGCTGTTGCACTTCAGTCAGATCCTTGTTGGAGAACGCATCTATTGTGTTTTTCTACAGAACACCCAGCTCTGCTGCAACCGTGTTTTGATGCTGTCAGTCTGCAGCTGCCCAGCTGCGACATGTCCGCCTTTCAAGCCTGCATCCAGTCTCCTGACTCCGCACAGCAGGAACTCGCCTTGCCGACACCTCTGCACTTCACGCCCCCGGCGCAGCATGTCCACTGCCAGCCCGCACCGCCTCTACACCCCGATCACTACTGGAAAGACATGGCAGACCAGAACCAAAAAGCCCTGGGGGACGCCCTGGAAGTAAATAACCAGGTGAGACTTCAGCCTCCGCACCCGTTTCACCTGCACTTATTGAACTCCGTCTGTACCTGCTCAGGGTCAGGCTGCTTTCATAATTCATGCAATGCCTTCTAGACTCATAAGGGTTCAAGCAAACCCAAGGATCAAGTACAAGTAGGTACGGAAAGCACTGGAAATAAAGTTTTTTTTTTTTGTGTTTCTTTTTATTTAGCTTCATGCTACTTTGAGCCAAAAAGAAGAAGAAATTGTGTCGCTGCAGGAACGAAACGTCCAGCTGAAGGAACTGGCCAACCAGGCCAAACATCTGGCTTCAGTTCTTGACGTAAGTAAACAGGACATCGGTCACTCTATTTGTTGAACACGCTCATCCCAATACAATACAAGTTTCTGCAGTTTTGGATTCTGGAATTTATCCTGGCATTATCAGGCGCAAGGGTACCAGTCTACTGCACTGAATCCAAATATTAGTACCAGCCAGAAAATATTTAAAAAGTTCTTACTAATGGAAACAATTTCTATATTATCCTAGTTGTGTTTTGAAATTATTGTGGTATTCTGGTTAAGGATTGGTTGTCGGGGTTCCATTCCCACTACTGACACGGTGTGACCAGGAGCAAGCCACTCACCTGCCTGTGCTCCAACTGGAAATATCCAAGAAATTGAATTAATTGCATCTTAAAGTCGTCTTGGATAAAAGTGTCCGCCAAATATGTAAATTTACCAGCACTGTCAACATCTAGAAAGTAATGAATAACAGTGTAATTGAATTTCTTCAATTATTCTATAGTTTTATAATGAAAAGCAACAAAGATAAAACAACTGTAGGTGTAGCAATGAAATGCAAAACGAGTGTTTATAATACGAATAGTGCAACACACTTCCACATCCAAAAATAATCAATCAATAATATGTTAAACAGAGTGATTAGCTCTCAAACGAAACAATATGGCTACACATTACCAGGCTGGCAAACTAATGAGTTGAACAGAACGGAAACTATAAAAACGAAAACAATAGAAAAAACTGACAATTCCGACAGAGTTCCGTCAACTGTATTAACAGTAACACTAGCAGATTCATTTGAGATAGGCAATTTTGCTATATATAAATGCAATCATTCTATTTCAAAACTGTTATTCATTATCCTAAGAATCACTATAATTGGATAAAAAGTTATTAAAAACAAATAGTTAGTAGGAGTTCAAAGAATGGGAATCAAAGTGCAACAAATTAGTATTTGTTTGCCAAACCTGCTCAAACCAGTTTTAAGGCTGCCTTGGGATGTCATGACCAGTGTCTTAATAACAGTATTATGAAAATTATGGTTACTATAAATAAATTATATAAGGGAAACAATAGCCAAGATAAAAAAAACGAGCCACAGCAAAAATAAATACAATTCTTAATGTGATACAAAATGATTAGTAAAATGACACTTTGTTTATTGCTGCTATCTTTAGCATTATTAGTAATTGTTGTCTATTTTGAATTTTAAGTGATGATGTCAAAAAGGTGCACTTGTAGGTGTAGCATGTGCCAGCCTTCTTCCACAAACACACACACACGCTGCTTTGAAATGACCACTGACATGGCACGGCCTCGGCTGCTGACTTTGTTTGCGCTGAACAAACTAGCCTGGGACTGAAATACTCGGGACTGTTCGAATAGTAAATACTTTGTCATCTTTCCTCGGTTCCTTTCATGAATGAACCTTTACCAATCTAAAAATATTTATATGCATATATAATGTATACGTTAATTTTTTTAACGTGAAAAGGTCTAATTCAAGACTTTGCAATTACAAAGATATAAAATACATATGTATATTTTATGTACATATATGCAATATGAATGCAATAAATTCAGAAATATAGTAAAATCTGCGCAATTTAAACTCCAAAGTTATTTTTGAATTATTTGTTAAGACCTGATTAAAGTACCACTCTAGAAACAGATGAACACAGACAGCTTTACTGTTTAGAGCCATTGGGTGTTGCGCCCAGTTACAGGGTGCAATAACCCGAGCGGGCGCTAGGTGGCAATGTTACCCTGAATTTGAACTCCATTTGAGAGGCCCGTTTTTGCTTATTGGCGATGCATTTTGAACAAGTTCACACAGTTTGTGATTACAATGTCTGCAAGACTGCGCTAAAGCACTAGAATCATACATTTTTAGACATTTCTGTAAAACAGACAAACATTAACGGACTTCAAAGATATACAGATTCCACATTTCTATAGCCATCATGAATTCCCTGCATATACAGAGCTCAAATTTATAGGGTCATCATGATGGCCCCTTGCAGTTTCAAAGATTAATAACTTCTGTTCTTCAAAATGTTAAAAAAAAAAACAAAAAAAACAAACAAAAAAAAAAAAAACAATATGTACATGCAACCATATTCCAGACAGGTAGTACAATGTAGTGGTTAAGGCTTTGGACTTCAAACCCAGAGGCTGTGGGTTCAAATGATGCTGCTACTGACATTGTGTGACTCTGAGCAAGTCACTTCACCAGCCTGTTCTCCATTGAGATGGGTTCAGATACACAAATGTAACCAATTTTATCTCTCAAATGTTGCAAGTACCCTTGGATAAATAAATGGTTTTGGACAAATGATTTTTATTGTAATATTCCCCCTACAATGTTTTTGCATGCTGTACTCAATGGCCTCAAAAAAAAAGAAAGCAGAATTGTGTGTATTGTAATCCAAGTTAAAGTCTGTAACCGCAAAAAAAAAACAAAAAAACAAACCTACATCTCATTTCTTAATTTAGTTTGTAACAAAACTCCTCTATGGTACCTCCATATTGTGATGTGTCATCAACTTTTCTTCTAACTGATGAGTTTTAACTAAACTAAGCATAATATATAAATATCAAATCCTCTGGAAAAAGGACCCTATATTATGGTGGTAGCTGCCAGGTTTATCCAAATTGACCTACAAATTACAATAATGTGTTAAAACATTTAAAAAATGGAATGCAGGCAGGTGAAAAGACTTCTTTAGATTCATGAAGCGTATCAGTGCGGACCGAACTAATATCCTTGTGACTGACAATCTAAAACCTTAACCACTGAGCCTCTCTATTTCTTTTAGCTGGTAGTAAATATATGAAGCATTTAAGTTTAATGCTTGTCTCTTGTGTCTTTTCATGCAGAGATTAATGACCCGGACAAACAGCACAGATGAAAATACAGACGATCTGTTTCAGATCAAAAGTGGCTTAAAACGACGCAGGCTATCAGACCACTATGAAGAACTGCCTGACTGCAAGGAGGTGGATGAGATTTTAAGAGACATCACTGACAAATGCAATGCGGCCTTACATGGTGATGCCAAACATCCCCGACTGTGCCAGGACGAGAGGAACAGCAATGGCACGCCGAACATAGAAAGGATTCACATGTACGGTGCCTTCAATGGCCTCCAGACCTCCACAACTCTCAGCAGCAGTGAGATGGAAGAAGGGATGTCTTTTCGCACATCCATTAGAGACCACTGCACCATCAGAACTTTGGCATTTCCTCAAGGAAATGCATTCACTACAAGAACCAACAATGGAGGCTACAAATTTAGATGGGTTCCCAGTTAGGTGGGGCTTCAGCTAACTACACTGGTCAAGTTAAATCATTTTGCACTGCCGCACTTGATAACTTTTATAGAAATGTTCTTTATATGTGTATATGTTTCCTTCCAAATGCCACATTGCTAGAAAAGTGTTATCTGTTTTATAAATAAGAGTTTACATAATATTTGTATATAGTTGTTCATTTCTATACAGACAGTAACTTATTTGGTCTAGAGATGGATTGCCTAATGCTATGTTTAAAACAATCAAAATTTCAGAAAGCTATTCTTAATGTATTTATTAAAGTCAAACTATTAGCATAGAACAAGGCAACTCCACAGAGTTTTATGTTGCGTTGATGTATTTTGAATGTATTTCAAATAAGAAAGGCCTTTTAGATATCAAATGAATATATTGTAAAATGTATTTCTTGTAAATATTTTTTTTTTGGAAACATACAATTGAATATAAACACCCACCTCATAATGAGCGTAAATATGAAGAATTGTATTCTTTTTTTTTAAATAAAATTATTTCAAATATTTTGATTGGGCATTATTATTGCAATGAAATCAAACATCTTTTAAAGGTCTCTACAGAAGATGTCATCCACTGTGCTTTACACGCACTTCATTTTATTTACCGTGAACACCAACTCAAAGCTCTTTGACATGAAACCCTCCTTCTTTGCTTTCTTGTATACGAGGTATAGGGAAAGTATTTTAATCGTCCAAAGAGTCGATGTCGAGATTCATCAAAATTTAAGACCTCCCTGACTTTCTCGTATACGAGGTATAGGGAAGGTATTGGAATCGTCCAAAAATTCAGTTTCAAGATTTTGATGAAACTCAACGTTTTAGACTTGTTTTAGACTGAGTCCGAAATACCATTGTTGGAATTTTGATTGTGTGTGTGTGTGTATGTAAACACGATAACTTGAGTACGCTTTTACTTAGGTCAACCAAAATTTGCATGCAAGTGTTAGGTACAAAACATAGATTTCTATTAACTTTTGGGCTATTTCCATTAATGGAAGTGATAGATTTCCATTTATTGTTATACAGCACCTTCCAATAATGAGTACCATTACAAGGTCAGAGTCACACAATGAGTTGGTAGCAGGGGCTGGAATGAGAACTTTAGTTTTTAAAGTCCATGTCCATGTCCACTAGATCACATTGAACACTTACAACATTTAAATGCATTATGGGCCAGGTTTTGTTTTTTAAGCACTTGTATCATAGATAGATAGATAGATAGATAGATAGAACTTTAATTATGCCCTGGCGGAAATTTAATCTTACTCAAAATTAACACTTTTCTAGTCCTCAAAACATGGCATTCCCATTTTCCCTTTACACTCTTAAAAATCCTGGTTCTTTAATGGCAATTTATGGTTCTTTACAGAGTTGTGCGGTTCCATGTGGAACTATTGCTTGACAAAGCACCATTTCATTCTAAGATAGGGTCTTTGCATATAAAGTCTCTGCTTCGAAAAACTTCTTAATATGAGGAAACATCAAGAAATCTTTATTATATGGTAGGCAACTTAGAAGGACATTGTCATATTAGGAACCCCTGAACTTAACCTGTGTTATTGTATTCAGTGAGGGTCCAGCATCATGACCCATTGATATTTCACAAATCTGTCACCATCTATTCCTGGTTATTTACTGTATGGAGCCTGTTGTGGATATAAATAAGTAAAGATTCTTTCTGGAACCTTCATTTGGTTTTTTGGGACCCAAAACCACTCTGGCACCTTCATTTTAAGAGTGCAGTCTTATTCTTCTTCATCTTCTTTCAGTTGCTCCTGTTAGGGGTTGCCACAGAGGATCATCTTTTTCCATATCTTCATGTCGTCTGTATCTTGCTCTGTTAAAGAGTGCAGTTATATTAAGGGGACTTAACTCAGTATGATTATGTTTAATGTGCATGACTTTTTTACATACATACATACATACATACATACATAAATATATAAATAAAAGATTAATAATATTGTCTGCACACAAAACAAAATGACTCAAAAGGAAGAACAATTTAAAAAGAAAGAAAAAGAAAACCTCTGATTTGGTTCTCCCAGTCCCAGTGAGGCATTATGCAGACACCAGTAACAGCACACTGCATGATAACGTGCAGTGAATCCACTTGACTTGGGCGTTCATAGTTTTCATCCTCTTGCTCTGTATGTTTAGCATTCGTTTGCTCAGAGGTTGATGCGCTTGCTGCTTCCTGAGCAGCTCTTCTTTTCTCCACCCTAGTGGCCCACTTCTTCTTTCCTTTTGTTGGGCATCTTTTTCATTAAAACTGATTAAGTCAGTGTTTGTGTTGCAATTACTTAGTACATTTTCCTTAATTTTGTTAAGTCTTCAATCTGCCTCAAGAATTCAAGATTTAAGATATGAAGAGGTAGGGGAAGTGATGGCGACGTTGGTAAGGATGAGATTGGCACCTGTACGCATGTGCCACATGGCTGCCCTACTGGCCACAGCTGAGAGTTGATTCTACAGTAAAATAACATAAAAATAAAAAGACGAATAAACTTGGATGACAAACATCACCCCAAAAGTGAATAGTAGAGGTCACGTAGTATATGTGTACCAAATTTCAGGTCAATAGGTCAAATGGTTTGCGAGCTACAGGTGATTTAAAATCCTAGACAGACAAACAGACAGTCACAGTGGCGTATTATATAAGAAGATATTGCTGTTAATATACAGGAACCTGTACAGTGTTACTTGACAGACTTCTGCTGAATAATTTGTTGGCTGAAAGTCCTCAGTGTTAGTGTGTCAGAGAGAGGATGTGCAGAATTGTTCATAGTGGCACTTGGTTTTGTTTTCATTCTTTGCTTTGCTATGACGTCCAGGGGTGCAGAGTTCATCTTATAACCGAGCCTGCACTTTTAATTAGCTTGTTGATCTGGTGTAAGTAAATGTAAATCATTATATGGAGGAAATAATAATGTTAGGTTTGAATACACAATGCAAGGTCTGAAAATTGAAAGTACACCTTAGGAGTCAGAGGGGACTTGACACTATCAACTCTTCAGAAGCCATTAAGAAGGCTAATAGAATGTCAAGTTATATGGCGACCTGATGTGCAGCGTGCAAGTCCAAGAAGGTTATGCTGAAGCTTTATAACACACTGGTGAGGCCTCATCTGGAGTCCTGTGTGCAGTTTTGGTCTCCAGGCTACAAAAAGGACATAGCAGCACTAGAAAAGGTCCAAAGAAGAGCGACTAGGCTGATTCCAGGGCTACAAGAGATAAATCGTGAGGTAAGAATTAAAAGAGCTGAGCCTCTTCAGTTTAAGCAAAAGGAGTTTAAGAGGTGATATGATGGAAGTGTTTAAAATTATGAAAGGAATCAGTACAGTGGATTGAGGCTGTTATTTTAAAATGAGTTCATCAAGAACACGTGGACACAGTTGAAAACTTGTTGAGGATAAATTTCACACAAGCATTAGGAAGTTCTTCTTTACATAGAGAATCATATACACTTGGAATAAATGACCAAGTAGTATGGTAGACAGTAGGACAAAACTCAACTTGATGTTATTTTGAAATAATTAAGTGGATAGGACTGGAGAGTTTTGTGGAACTGAATGGTCTGTTCTCATCCAGATTGTTCTAATTTTCTAATGGTTGTTGAGTAATCTTATGGTCTAGTGCAGGATGTTTGAGGTATTTAATAATATTGTTAGCCTTTCCAAGTCAAATGTGTGTCATGCAACTTGTATACAGAAGGCAGCTCTGCTTTGTGATACTGAACTGAGCAAGTGCCATAGCAGAAGTGAGAATGGACTCCTCTGTGCACCTGTAGAAGATGGAGGCATCCAGGTATTGTTCTAAGGAGGGAAAGGTGTTGGTGGTCCTTCCTGAAGACAGCTGAGATGTGTTGCACCTGACGGTAACTCAAAAAGATATAAAGTTTTTGACCTTCTCTACATCAACCCCTCAGAGTGTACTCTCTGGTTGTCCTCCTACTTTCTGAAGTCCATGTCCAGCTCCCTCGTTTCACTGCCATTAACAGAGGGATTGCCATCCTATCTGCTATTGATGTTTATCAACTTTAGTTGCTTTCTAGAACTTGCATCTACTCGTCTTGCATGCGATTCACCTGTGATGTTTTTCTGCAAAACAAACAAGTAAATTTTGGTTGTCACTGGCGATCCATGGATTTTTAATAAGGAAAAAGCATATTTTTATAATAATTGAGATGTTATATTTATCTCGAATGATAACTTATAGTATCAGCAGGAAGTAGAACTCTGTGGATTAAACACTCACTTGTACATTCTTATTTTGATGGCACCTGTCGTCACGTTTCATTTTTATAAAAATATATACTTTTCTACAATGAATCAGATTAAGAATCTTAATCAAATAAATAAAGGAGAGCTGCCAATGAGTGAAAAAGCGACCTTCTTGTGCGTTTCATGTTATACTTCAGTTCACTTTTTAAACATTGACTCACTCCTGGTCAGTGGTCCTTATTTACTCAGTGCATATTTCATTTCACATTAAAACAAAGGTTTCTGAAGGTAGGGAAAATGGCAGCAGTTTGTTTGAGGTCAATAGTCCTTTGGGTGTACAGAAATGGCGTTGAAGTCTTTGGCTCTTGACACCTGTTCAAACTCCTGCAGGTAAGGCTTATTTATTTTTCAGTGTTTGCATTAATCGGGGGAAAGCAAGCAACTAGTAAATTTAGAATTAGTAAATGTCATTAGTTTCTTCATTCGGCTGAAGTTTCTCTGATACAAGGGCAGCTGTTTGCTTGAGGATTTACTTAGAAAGATAACGGCATGATGAAACTAAAGTTAATTTTCCTGATATAACATTTCTATTTATAATCAAGTACTGTGGAGCCTACTAGACACACCCTACACATAACACACTCTTCATATACTAATGCAATTTTTCATGCAATGATCCAAAATGAAACTTGGAAGACAAAGAACTTCTTAGTCATTCCCGTACAACTCCGAGTGGATTAAATGCCATACAATGTATGACTGCAGTGAGTACTCCATTTTAACCTGAGAGGTCAAGCTTTGATTTTATGATGATGCCGTTCTCACTTTTCCTAAAGCCTCTATTGGTCAAATGTTCTTTCAACTTTGAGGCCCTTTGCTTTCTGGATGAAATATCGGCAGTAGTATGGAAGTGTTTAGGGGAAAAGGGAGTAGATGTGTTGTGGGACCTAATGCAGAATATTTATGAGCAGAGGAGTGGAGGAGCAGCATGATTGTACCCATCTTTAAGAAGAAAGGAGACATTCAGGAATGTGGAAACTGTACAGGGATAAAGCTGATGCCACACACAATGAGCATTTGGGAGAGACTTATAGAGAGAAAGCGTAGGGAAAAGACCACCATAGGGGAGGAGCAGTTTGGTTTTATGCTACAGAGAGGAACAAGTGATACAGTCTTTGCATTGAGGAAAACAGAAAAGTTTGCATATGGTGTTTATTGATATGAAGAAGGCTTATGATCATCATGTAATTCTTCTACGTGAAGCCTGAAAACCATGAGGACTGATTGAGATAATTTATGTTAGGTAGAATGCATAGTGGGGGCTTTGTGGTCTTGTGGCCTTGGGACCCCTGCAGATTTTTTTTTCTCTATCCCTCTGGAGTTTGTTTTTCTGTCCTCCTGGCCATCGGACCTTATTTTATTCTAATCTTATTTTTATATTTTTATTTTTTCATCCTGTTAAGCACTTTGCATTTGCATGAAAATGTGCTATACAAAAAAATGTCATTGTTGTTATAATGAAGTGCTTTGTCAAGAGGTCTGCTGGTCCATGAGAGAGAAAGGAGTACCAGAGAAGTATGTGAGAATTGTCTAAGACAGGGGTCACCAAGTCCGGTCCTGGAGGACCACCGTGGCTGCAGGTTTTCATTCTAACTCTTTTTAATGAGTGCCCTGTTTGTGCTGTTAATTAACTTCTTGTGAATTCATTTTAATAGAATTGCTTTTGTAAGATTTGTTCCCCTGAATTTCTCCATGGTTCCTCTGAATTGCTTAATTTCTTTCCTTAAATGGCACCCAAACAGAAATGAAATGTAAAGTGAGGAGCCAACAGAAGACCACCTAAGTCAGGGCCTTTAATTCCAACCAATTTCACTCCAACCAGCTGCTTAATTAGGAGCTGACTCTTGTCATTAATTAAAGTTGTTCTTTAATTCCATGGCTTGCTGCTGCTCTCATTGTGCAATAGCAGACATTTCTGAAATTGTTGATTTTCTCTTTTCTAAGAGCACTGTTCAAATGTTTTGGCAACCTGAGCAGATCAACATTCCTGAGACCTTTACCTTTCTTTATTTTCAGATATTGCATGATGGACACCAGTTGTTTTGGCTCATTATTATTTGGCTGCTAATTAAGGAAAAAGAAACAATCAAGGGGTCTGAGTCTTCAAGAACTAGTCAATTAAAATTAGATAAAAAGAAGTAAATTAGCAGCAAAAATAGGTCACTCATTAAGAAAAGGGTTAGAATGAAAACCTGCAGCCACGGTGGTCCTCCAGGACCGAAGCTGGTGACCCCTGGTCTAAGATATGTATGAGGGAGTGAGGACAATGGTTAAAAGCAGTGTTGGTTAACACATTAGGTCCCAGTTAGAGGAAGTCTGCACCAGGGATCTTCTATAAGTCCTAACCTCTTTGATCTGGTTATGGATGTTTTGAGTCATGGGATAAAAGGCCAATCCCTTGAGGCAGGCTTTTTGCTGATGACATTGAGTTGTGTAGCACCTGAAAGGAGGGAGTGGAGAAGTTGGACGAATAGAGAAGGGCTTTGGAAGACAGAGGATTGAAGATAAATAGGTAGAAGACAATAGCTGAGGAATAACGATGATCAGAATTCAGAAGATAGCCTGCAGGGAGAGCTGCTGAAAAGAGGGGAGAAGTTCGAATATTTGGATCAGTGGTAGCCCAAGACTGAGAATGCAGATTGAACAGCTGGAAGAAGGTATCATGAGTATTGTGTGGTCGAATGGTTAAGGTGAAGGTTAAAGGTAAGGTTTTTTAGACAGTGGTATTTTCAGCAATAATGTATGGAGTAGAGACATGAGCAGTAAAGGGAGAGCAGGAGAAGAAGTTATATGAGGCAGAAATTAGAAAGTTGAGATGGATGTGAGGACAGAATAAGAAATGAGACAATCAGAAGTACAACAAAAGTGGGAGAGATACACTACATGGAGAAAAGTATTGACATGGGCAGCAAAGGGAGTACAAGTGAAGAACTTGGATGTGGTAGAAATGAGAAGGTTTGAGAAGGGTGTGTGGAGTTACAAAGAAGGACAAAATAAGAAATGAGACAATCAGTGATACAGCAAAATTGCGGAGATACGAGGGGGAGTCAAGCTAAAGTTAGAAAATGGGATTTATTAAAAAATGGAGCGAACTTTAGCAAACCTGATCAAGTCATTTCTCAATGTGGTCCCCACCATTCTCAATGCACTTGCGCCACCTGCCTGAAGTGCAAAATGTTTTGTCTTGTCCTCGCAACCACTCATGCACCCGAGTTACTGCCGAGGGGTACTACAGTCACTAGTGCAAGTTAGTGACTTGCTGGAGATCTGAAGCCTGCTATTCAATCCAAGCAGCAGGGACTGCTCTTTCAAGGGGTCCTTTTGCTGCAAGACAATGCCCACCTGCCCACACACTGCTAAGGACAGGAAGTCTTGTCTGGAGAAACTGAAGTTTGAGGTATTGCCACATCCTCCTTATTCGGCAGATTTGGCACCATGTGATTTCCACCTTTTTGGACCGCTAAAAAAACATCTGGGTGGTCATCGATTCAAGACAGATGATAATGTGAAGAAAGTGGTGCACAAGTGGTTGTCAGGACAAGACAAAACCTTTTATTCTGCTGGAATCCAGGCAGGTGGTACAAGTGCATTGAGAAGGGTGGAGATGAGATTGAGAAATTGACATGATCAGTTTTGTTAAGGTTCGTTCCATTTTCTAATAAATCCTATCTTCTAACTTTAGCTTGACTCCCCATCATATCTAATAAAGTGCAGGAAGTTAGATTGAAGTGGTTTTAACATGTGGATATATTATAAGGAGAGACAACGAATATATAGACAAAATAAATGGAATTACAGAGGAGGAGAAAGCTAAAGAGGCAGAAGAGGAAGTGGATAGATTAAGTAAAAGAAGGTCTGAAGGAGAAAGGTTTGACTGAGGAGGAGATGCAGGACCAAGTTGGGTGTAGAAGCTGAATCAGGCACATTAAACCCACACATAAATAGGAAAAGATGAAGAGGAAGAACAAGAACACCTTCTTCTTTTGTCTGCTGCTGTTTAGGGGTCGCTAAAGGGAATCATCTAAGGAAGAACTCGAACAATTTCTAGAATTCTCCCAGGGATGAAGTTCTATAATCAAAACTGCAATTTTGGCCCTTAACATGTAATGTAGTCATTAATTGTTTTTTTCTCAGCAATATGTAGCATTGCAAAGATCAAGTTTTAATCTTCAGCTGTAACCATCCATTGAACTATTATGCCCACTTAATCTAATTTTAGATTTAGCTTCAAAAGTGCTGTCCTGGTCATTCTCAAATCTGCTTGATTCAATTCAGGGTTGTGGGGGTCAGAATGACCTGTACTTACACTGAGGCTAACCTAGAGTCATTAGTTGTTTAATTGTGGAAAGGCATTTGGGGACACAGCTCCATAAAGTATAAAGTGCCTTCAGGAAATATTCAGACTCAAGCCAAGTGAACCTTTGGGCATCAGTCCTCACAGGACAAAATGAAGCGATCGGCTACATTAACTAATGCAGGACCAGTTTAGCTGTGTGTCTTTGAGATGCTGCAAGAAATTTTAAATTACCAAATAAAACTCTGGGAGAAAGTGTAGAGTCTGCATAGACGGCAAGCAGGCTGGGCTCTGAATTGAAGCTGTGAGGTAGCAGCGCTAATCACCACTCCAGCACTCAGCCCAAATATCAAGCAATGATTTCAAACTCAGATATCCATTTCAAAAACATAACATAAAGGCAAAATCAAAAACATAAAAAGGTGATCGAAAGAAAGTTCCTGTTTCAATTCTTCAAATTCATGGAAAGAGTACTAAAACTTGGGAATGACTTTGATTGTATTTTAGACCTACGTTCATATTTCATTATGAGATTAGAGTTTCAGTTCATATCTTGTTTGAAGTTTTGAATAAATAAGAATTGGGACCTTTAGTCCAATACTTTAGTGAGGCTGTTTGCTTTGAACTAAACACCTGATAGCCAGAGCTTTGATATGCTGACAATGCATAATATTTTAAAAAGATAAAAGGTACTCCAAAAGTCACACCTTACTGATTTAGATAGGACTGCTTTAAATTCAGTGTCAGAGGTGTGTTTGGCTGTCATACTGTGCTCATTATGTGTAAACTGAGAAGAATTTTAAGGCATTTTTATTAAAGTTAATTTACAGTATCTTTAGAAAGAGTCAAGGATTGAAAATATGTGTCATAGATAGATAGATAGATAGATAAATAGATAGATAGACAGATAGATAGATTAGGTGCTATATGATAGATAGACAGACAGATAGATAGATAGATAAATCTGGCTTAAGAGCATCCCATTCTATTGACCATTGTTGACTCCATTTTTAATGATGAGGCCAAGTGCAATGCATGTCCTGATGGATTTTGGACTTCTTAGATGATGGCTTGGAGGAGCCAGTCTGCTATGAGAACTACATCTGCCAGGTAGGATTATCTAGCATCCCACCCGGGAGAAAACAGGGACCCTTGCTGAGATGAGAAGCTAGAATGGAAGGTCAGTGATGGACTGAAATGTCATTCAGGATTGGTATGGGAACCCTTACCCAGACAGGAGGACAAAACAAAGGAGCATTTGGGGAAGGCTTCTGTTTTAGAATATGTTTATCCCCCATCTGCTAGAAGGCAGCATCCCTGGACATTGATAACCAAATGGACACTTGCATGGCACGATGGGAGTTGTAGTGCTGTGGGTCAGCCCTCTGAGGACCCATAGGTGTCACCAGGGGGTGCTGTGGGGATTCACAATCCTTTTTTTTGGGGGTTTCTGATTGACCTGGAAGTGTTTCCATCGGGCTATGCCTGGGCACCAGTAGTACTCCCTCTGTCTGAAATAAAAGAAAGCTGTCCAGCCTCCTCCAGTTGAGTCAGAGTCAGGAGGAAGGAAAGCAGCTGGAGAGAGGAAGATGGACAGAGAAGTGAATGAAAGAGGAAGAATTTGTTTGCAATTGCTTGTTTAACCTTTTGGAGAAAATCTTTGGGAGGTATTTGATAATAAAAAGCTCTGTTTTGAATCTGTGACTGCATAGGGTGTGGGGCTCACTGGTGCTCCCTATCTGTCACAAAAGGATAGTTAGATAGATAGCTAGATAAATAGCAAAAGCACTATATAATGGATAGATAGAGAGTCACAGGGAGACATTATGCAGGTGCACAATGATCTGTAGTCAATAGGGAGAGAGATGTACCTTTTTGGTAATACTAGTTCTATAAACACTTTTATTTTAAATCAGTGCTAACATCAAAGACTGTCTCCAAAGCTGTAAGCAATTCTTTATTAAGTTTAGTTAATTAATAACACCAAAATTATTGTAAATTGACCTGGAATAAATAAATGGGAGTGGGTGCATGTGATTTAGAGTTGGGTTGCAACTTGTTCTAACTGCAATGCGTGAGTCTGGAAAATAAATGAAAGATGAATGGATGGAAGAATCCTGCAAGTATTGTATGTATCAGTAAAATAGAACCTTTAGTAACATGGGATCATATGTATAGCATTTCTCAATAAGTTAATTTTCACTAATATAGTGGAAAAAATGAGGGGAAGATCTTACCAAACCAATCTTTTAGATTTTTTTTCAACAGGCAACTGCATTAGTTTACAACAACAAAGCATACAACAAAATTTTCTTACTGTAGACTTTCCAAAAGCCTTTGACTCAGAACACCAAAGATTAATTCATCAGACCTAACCTACAATACTGGATCTGAAGATAGTGTGAAGTATAAAGAACACAGACAGAACAGATTAAGGGTTGGGGAACCGTCCCCGTGTAGTTTGTACCACTCAGGCAGTGAAAACAGTACTGAAGTGCCAGTTATATACAAAGTGCACAACAGACAATGAACAGTTGACAGAGGGAGGTTTTATGTACAGTAGTTGGAACAGGAAGGATTACAGATGTAGGGAAATGAGGGTGACGTAAACAGAGTGGGATGGTCATGACATCATCGCATGGAGCCAGAAGTGAGGACATCAGTGAGGGACCGGAAATGAAGTCATCGCGGGAGGACTGTAAACTAGTGCGGAAGTGCGTTGGACTTTGTTGTCGAGAGGTTGTCTTCGGAATGTCCGTTTACATCTTATCGGATCTCAAATCTTTGTGTTTTCTGGTAAGGAAACAGCAAGGCATTAATACGCTCTCCTGTACTTCCATCCCACATCTTTTCACGCTCTGTCGGCTCGTTGGCTGCCCCCTAATCACGTGTGTGTGACAATGGTTAACCAACAGGGGACAGAGAGTACTGATAAGAGGGGAATGCTTTATGTGGGGTGAGGTCACCAGTGGAGTCCTGTGGGGGTCTGTCCTGGGGCCATAACATTTTCTAAATTATGTTAATGACATTGATTCTGATATTGTTAGTAAATTTGTGAAATTTGCAGATGACACTAAAATTGGAGGAATGTAGGACATTGAGGAGGCAGCAAAAGCAACCTTCAGAACTAGGAGAACATTTGGAAAAATGCAGTTTAACACAGAAAAGTGCAAAATGCTGCACATCAGCAACAGGAACTTGAATTATAAATACAAGATGTTAGACATTGTCCTACAGGCAACCTCCGTAAAGTATTTAGGGGTTTATGTTGATACAATGTTTTCAGTATGTAGTATCAGGGCAAGTGGGATCCATTAAATGTTGGCCAATTATATTGGACACTGAAACATGAAGTGTCAAATGCAGAATACAAATTAAAATCAGCAGCAAAACTTTTTGAGCTCAGTTGACCAAATGCAACGTGTCGGCGACATTAAGTGATTAAACACACTAAATTCAACAAAAGTTACTTTCAAGGTTCTCCAAATTCCTATGGGATACAATCAATGTGAAATAATATTTCTGTTCAGCTTGAAACTGTCATTTTTAGGAAGCAAAACTTTTGAAAAACATGAGCTGTCCAGTGTGAGTAATAATATAATATAATAAAAAAGAATGGATTCTAACACTAAACAAATCTGAATAATATATTATTGATGCATTCCTTACAATATCTAACTTAGTATAGCTACTTCAGTTTCTTCTGGCTTCACTTGTATGAACAGGAGGCTGTTGTTCTGAGCAAACAAATTCTTATTATGGATACACAAACCCAGAAAACATTCTATAGGAGTACATTACCTACCTAGTTTGTGCTGTGAAGACCACCAGCTGTTTTTTGTTTGAGACAAAGAACCAGATAAACTTTTAAACTAATGGTATTAAATCTATATATATATATATATATAAAATCCAACGTCTGTCTGTATGTCTGTCCACTTTTCATGAGAGAACTGCTTAACGGATTTAGATCGGGTTTTTTTTCTATAATTTGCTTGAACATTCTGGTTGATTTTGCGACTTCTCTCATTGCGCTAAGTATCATTGTTCACTTGTGGTACCAATTTATTTGCGTGAATCCGAGAGACATGCAGCGGGACCTCAGGACTAGGGAGCCGGGCAGGGCCCTCCTCACTTATGCGCCAGCCTCCATTCGAGTTGCCCTGCCACGTGTTGGAGCTAGCGATACCTGTTTGCTCAACAGACATTTTTTATCTACACATTGTTAAGGAGTAACATTTGATGTTTTTGAGACAGAGAGATCAGAGCTATGTGTGTTTTAGAGGGTAGCTGGTGACTGGCAGATATATCATGGTCACATGCTTTTCTCCCCATGCGGGGGACGCTCTCCCGTCAGAGCAGAACACAAATAGATACAGTGCCAATGTTGACGTTGGAGCGTACCTACCTTCCACTTGACCAGAATTACATTTTAAAAATTTTTTTTTATTGATTTTTAAAGTTTGCCTTGTTTCACTACCACGTGGATTGATGAGTATTAGTAATTCCAGGGAAAAACTGAGATATTATGATGCCTCATGGATAAAGCCAGCTGCTGTGTATGGGAAAGGTAATTATTGCAATTATTTTGTGCTTTTCTGTACGGCCCTCTGCTCCACTGGCAGCATGGTGGAATTTTAAAAAATAATTTTCCTCTATTCTTTCATAACTTATCTGTCCATGTTTTGAATTGGGGGCATGGCCAGTCCATAATGCAGTTTCAGTCCATCCTAGAGTATCTTTATAAAATTTTATCTTTATATTAAATTGTTTATTTTCTACATAATCATAGATTGATAGATAGATGATCCCAGGGGGAAATATAGCTTTTTAGAGAAGCTCTTTAAATAAATAATAGAGGCATTATGTAATGGATAGATAGATAAGAAGGCACTATATGATAGATAGATAGATAGATAGATAGATAGATAGATAGATAGATTGTAAAGGCATTATGTAATAGATAGATAGATAGATAGATAAATAGATAGATAGAGACCTTGGTCTAAACATGTACCAGAATGATTATACAGCAATAAAATTAAAAAGAAAGAAAACTTCTGAGTTGACCGTCACAGTCACAGTGAGACATTATGCAAGCGAATTGCTGTTGGTATAACGGAGTCCCAGTTGCGTTTCTTGACACACTTCTGCTGAATGATTTATTTGCTGAACGTCCTCAGTGTGTCAGAGAGAGGATATGCATCATTGTTCAAAGTGACACTGTTTTGTTTTAATTCGCTCCAACCTCCAGGGGTGTCCAGAGTGTGTCCCATAACAGTGTATGGCTTTTAGTTTCCTTGCTGATTCGTTGGCCTTACTTAAAGTGATGTTACCAGCTCAGCACACCCCAGAGTAGAAAATCGCATTTGCCATCTCAGAGTTGGAGAAGATGTGAAGGATGTCACTTCCCACATTAAAGGAATGCAATCTCCTAAGCAATAAGAGCCTGCTCTGCTCCTTCTCATATAAATATTATGATGTAATGCTATTATTGTTGTAAATATTATGCAGAGAGTGTGTGTGCCTTATAATATACTGGTAACCTGTCCACTTGCATTTTACTCGATGCTGGTTTTGGCTCTTGTTTCCCATAACTCGAAAACAGAATCATGGAGATTGGTAATTAAGTGCAAAAATACCACATAGTTCATTTTTCCAGACTCACTTTTTCTTGTTGGTCAGAGCTCAAGGCTATCTTTTTGAATTTTCAAAGTCTTTTAATTTTTAGTCAATTAACAGAAAATAAAGAGAGTCTAAAATTGAAGGCAGGACTACAAGGTGAATGCATTATTGAGCCTGATGTAAACTATTAACCGAGACTTGTCCTTGTGCTATTCTGCATAGCCGTCCCACGACCATTTAACATTTAGCCTTTCACCAACTTCAAAAGACTGAATACAGGTTAGACAGCATGGCTGACCCCTTAAGCCCTCTACCAGTACGGCCCCCTCACACCCACCCACTTGTAATTTTTTTCTTACATTTCTTTCTCTTCACAGATGGGAGTGACTTCCCAAGCTAAAAGAATTTGAGATCCAAACCACTTGAATCTTACTGGTTTGATTTGTACTCAAGCCGAAAACTGATCACTCCATTCTACAGCACAGATTATGCATTCATCAGTTATTGAACGATCAGCTTATGGTCCTAGAGATAGGAGTGTACGCCTAACAGTAGTATCAGGTGTAGGGCAAAGTCCACCATGAATTGGGTGCCAAAAAATTACAACTGAAAACATAAACAGTGTATGCATTTTAAAGTTCCAACATAACATAACATTCTGAAACCTGTTTAGTCCAATTAGGGATTATAGGGGCTCTTTCCTGACAGCAATGTCCACAAGGCAGGGATCAACTCTGGATGCTGGATCTGAGCACCAGAAATTACGATTTGAAAATAAATATGCTGTATATATTAGAAAGTGTAAGAAAATGAAATATGAGGAAAAACCTCTTCCAATCCCTTCTCTTGCTTCTCAAAGCCTCAGAGCTGTATACTGTACACGTATTGAGAAAAACCCTCATCACCAAACCTCACAGACTGATATTTAGTCATCCAGTTGACATAACAGCAGTTCCTGAAGAAGAGGAGATCGTTCACATCATCTGTGGTGGATCGTCTGTTAAATGACTGGCTAAGTTACCTCAATATGTCATCCAGCTGCATTTTTAAAAAATGGGAAAGCTCCATTTCAGAACACTGATTTTTTTAATTGAAGCATTTCATCCATCCAATGGAAATATTATGTTTAAACAATCTAGTTAGATTAAATTAGACAAGTTTAATTTCAGAGACTGATACTTTAGGATGGCCTAGTGCCACAGTCATCAGTATTGCTGCATCCAAGCGTCAGGAGACCTGATTCAAATCCAGGTGTGCGTGTTTGGTGTTTATATTGGTTCCTCTGCTTTTCTTCCAGATGTTGAGTGTGTCAGGATGACTGGTGACTCTAAGTAAACAGGAGTGAGTGTCTCTGAGAATTTCAATGTATGTGTGCCCTGTGATAGACCGGTCTCCCACCCAGAGATGATTTTAGGTGCACTCCTGATGCCACGCAAAATAGGCTCTAGCCCTCCACAACCAGCTGAATGCCGCAAGTTGAGAAAATATATTCATCCATTTCCTGAACACATTTAGCCCAATTTAGAGCAATAAGGATGCACAACTTATCCTAAAAGAATTTGGCACAAGGCACATGACAGTCCCAGATGTAGCATACAACAAGCCAGACCTGCTTTACTGAAATGTTAACTGTGTTTAAATATAAATCTGTAGCATAACTGGACAGATCTGACCACAATCTGATCTGTTGAACTCCAGCTAACAATTAGCCAACAAACCTTTGGCTAACATGCCGAAAGAGCAAGTTTGTTGGTAGAATTTCTACTTTTGTGGTTCTGTAAAGTCTTACTTTACTATTGGATATCTATCTATCTATCTATCTATCTATCTATCTATCTATCTATCTATTGTGATGGAAACCAGGGGTGTCAGCAGCCCTAAACCACTAACACGAACACACAAAGAGTCCTAGGTTCAAATAAAGGAGGATTTATTCACCCAAATTGCTTCTCACAATCCTCAAAGTAGCAGAAGCACAAGTAATCCCTCTCTCTCTACAATCTACAATTCCCCTCTCCACAATACTCTTACCACTGCACTGCCCTCCTCCAGTTGAGTGTTGCCTTCCTACCTCCCAGCTCCAATTCGGCTGGACAAGGGAGTGCCATCCCTTTTACTGAGGACCCGGTTGTAGTTCCAGTGCAAGAGCAGACTGCCCAATGGAAGTATTTCCAGATCATATGGAAGTCCTATTGTAGGGAGAGCATCTCACTGCAGTGCCCCCTTGCGGCACCCAGGGACCCCAGCAGGGCTGTGTTACCGGACTACACTTCCCAGCATGCCCTACTGGTTACATTCTGGACACCGATATTCACAGCTGCTGCCATCTAGCATCCTGGGGGAGTAAAGAGTCTCCAACGACGTCTTCTTCTGGTGGACTACCCGTCCATCTTCTCTGGCCATCACTTCCAAGTCTGGCTCCTTCTTTTCTCCTGGTTGAGATGTCCATCTATCTGTTCAGAGCCTCCTGTCCTGGTAAGGAACCATCCCCTCCTCTGGTCGGGATGCCCATCCAACCCCTATGGCATTTACACTATCTATCTATCTATCTATCTATCTATCTATCTATCTATCTATCTA
>JANRMT010062823.1:1650627-1666237 GCA_026402145.1 Polypterus bichir lapradei
AACATAACATAACATAACATAACATAACATAACATAACATAACATAACATAACATAACATAAGTGATGGCTCTATGGCTAAAGATCTGCACCGGTATCTAGAAAGCTGCCAGTTCAAATCCCATTACTGCCAGAAGGGCTCCTATTCTCTTGGGCCTTTGAGCAAGACCCTGCAAATTGCTCTATGGATGCTGTACAACGTGTGTTCTGACCCAACAAAAAATAAGTAAAGGTCATACAAAAAGACAATTTCCCCTTGGGATTAAAAAAGCATATCAAATTAAAAAAAATAGCATAACATTCTTGGATGCTCTTAACTTTTTGGAAATTAAAGAAGTGCATTCAAGACTGAGACCAGGAAGCATTTTTTATATCAACAGTTATGGGAACCTGAAACAATCAACTAAGTCACACAGTGAAAGTGAAAGCTTTGACAATTTTTATGGACCAAGATGAGAAGCCAGGGCAACTTTGGTATTTTATAGATCTATCCGGGTTATAATTATAGAGAAGCACACATCTGGGGAACGGTACAAGACCACCTTAAAGGTACTGAGTATACTGTAGAGCCGAGTGCAGTTCTCCATACAGAAGTAGCAAAATAGGAAAATACAGGCCCACTGCCAAGGTCAGGATGCTCCAGTTAGCTTAATTCCTGAACAAAAATGCCCACTTGCACTGCACTGTATGAAAAATCCTCCCATGCAAAAAAATCAGTGTATTTTAGATTTAGGTTTTCTGAATCCATTCCTGAAATTGGAATTTCTCTACCACTAACCATTTCTGTAATATATTGGATTCCATGAAAACAATTATTGATTTTTTCAAAAATAAGTTACATGTGTTTAATTGCCTAAATATTTTCTGTGCTCAGAATATAATTTAAATTACATGTTTGCTGAAAAATGGATGCCTTCTTCATTCTTAATGCACACTGAAGTGGAAACAACTCAAAATCAAGTACTTGATACACATTTTTTGCTTTCAATCAGTAGAATTTCCTCTCTTCTTATCACTTCAAAAAAGACAGCAATTAGATAAGAAAGATTCCTATTTGTTATTCAAAAAAGAGAAAGTTGTCGTTGAAATGGCTTTTTCAGAAATGTGCTAAGTTGTGTTGATCCATCCATTGTCTTGATCTTGGACCATGTAAGTAAACAATAAAAGAATACACAGCCTTTTTTTATTGAAAAACAAGCATATGGCACACTTTTCTTATGAATACAAACATAGAATACTATAAAGAACAAGTTGAGGAGCTTCTCTCTACCTACCTAGCACTTGGGTGCAACACGTCTCTAAAAATCCTTTTCCTACACTCTCCTTTGGACTTTTTTCCCTGAGAACATGGAAGCAGTCTCTGAGTTTCCACCAGGATTTCTTTCCGATGGAGAGAATTTGTAGTGGAAAGTGGGGTGAGTCTGTGTTAGCAGACATTTGTTGGTCATTTCACCGTGAAACACCTTTAGGGGATTATAATATAAAAAAAAATTACCAAGTGATGACTTTTTGAAAGTATTAACTGTATACATAGAACAAGTATAGGTGTAATTTAAAATCCTCTGTCTAATAATCACAGTCTAGTGTAATATTACTCTATTTGTTCTATGTGCGATATTTTACGTTATTAGTATTCTCTTGTGTAATATTCATTCATTGGTAATTTATTGTGCAATAGCCACATGGTCAGTAATATTTCTTTTTTGGTAATGCTGTATTTGTTGCTTAGCAATATTGCATTATTACCTATTAATTAGCAGTTTTCATGTATTCTTTTATTTAGCAGTTTTACATGTAGTACATTATAGTTAGTATAAAATGATTGATTGTTTTCTTTTTACTTTCTTGAATACAAAGTATAGAGAAAGTATTGTAATTGTCCAAATATTCAATTTCGAGATTTTGATGAATCTCGATGTTTTAGACCTCCCTGAGTTCAAAAAGACCATTTTTGGAATTATGTCTCTGTGTGTGTGTGTGTGTGTGTGTGTGTGTGTGTGTGTGTGTGTGTAAACACGATAATTTGAGTACACTTTCACTTAGGTCAACCAAATTTTGCATATAAGTAATTAGGTACAAAACGTTTGGTCTATTTTTTGCTAACTGGAAGTGATACTTTTTACCTTTTAATTCATGCAGCTGCAGAGTCTAATTTATTCAACTTTGCTTTTATAATAATTGTTCAATACATTATGAATTTGATTTGATTTGTTGTTGATGGTTCTTTAATGTACATAATATTAAAATATAATCATTGTCTTGCAGTTTACTCCTCAAATATCCATCCCCATATCTGAGTATACGAGAAAGTCAAGGGGAAACCACTCCCGAATTTTTTCATTGCATTTGAAGGAGTAGCTGCTCTGTAATTTCGTGATATGTGGTACAATGACAATAAAGACTTCTAAATTCTAAAAAGGCAGCCATTTTCTAACCTGCCTAGTCCCAACCAGGGTTGTGGGGGGACGCCAGAGCATATCTAAGTTAGCATGGGACGCAAAGCAGAAACAAACCCGGGAAAGGGTATCAGTCCATCGCAGGACTTAAATTTAAAAGTCTCATAATTTTTTTTTAAATATTGTCAGACACTTGAGCTTGGTGGGAGGCATTACATGGTTTTGGGTCCATTGGAAAAGGTTACAGGGAAGAAACACAGAATAATGGAATGGAGGAGGTCTCACCAGATGACAACTGATGTCACTTCCTGTTTCTAGTTATCTTCCCCTCCACTTCCACCTTCTTCCACTACAAAGGTTGACATCAACAGAAGAACAACATCAGTTATGACTGGAACTCCATCTAGAGCAGAGCTCTCTAAGATGGAACCCATGACATTCACTAGCAATGATTACACCAAAAATTTTTTTTTTCCTGTTGTTTCATTTTTTTTCATCCAACAATATACAGATTGCCCATAGCACCATACCTATTTATGTTTGATTTAACGATATATTATTTTAAAACGTTTATTTCTCAAAAACTTGATATGATAGAACAATTCTAAAATTTTTGACATGAGGAAAATAAATAAATAAATTGCAGACCAGTGTTGCCAGTGAGGCTACTGTGAGGTCAACTGAGAAAGAATCCCTGGTTGAAAAAAAAATCAAGTCCTTTCCATAAAGAATTGTCAGAACATCACTTGAAAGATGCTGCCAAAATGTATTTTAGTTGGACGTAGTGGAACCTTTTAGCTTGTTTGGCGTAAATGAGCCAGGTAACACCACCTCTACTGTCAAAGCTGTGAGGGCAGCTTCATGTTGCAGAGATGCTTTTCAGCAGTAGGGATTGGCAGTCTGGTTAGCGTTGATGAAATCTGCATAGTACAGAGAGATCCTGGAGAAAAACCTGATCCAACTTGGGAGGAAGTTTGTCTTTCAAAAGGACAATGAACCAATCTACACTGCCACAGCAACAGCAGAGTGACCGATACTGAAGAAAATCGAAGTCCTTGAATGGCCCAATCAGAGTCCTGACCTTGAACTTTATCAGATATCTGTACCTAGACCTAAACATTACCATCCACCACTTCTCCTCAATTAATCTAAAAAGATTACTTTGTATGATAGCTGCAAAGTGTGCATCAATCACTGGTGTCATCACACAATCATCAAGGGCTAGGGACATCAAGGGACATCACACAGTCATCACGGTGTGCATCAATCACTGAACAGGGAGATGAACACGTACAATTGTTGAAAGAATTTAATTTTTTAATGTGTTCATTCTTTTCTGGCAGCCCTGTGAAGGAATATATTTTATTTCAAAATGATATGATTCAACCTTTATTGTCATTTCCTGGGTACAACAAAATGTAGTTATTGCATACCCCTTGGGGTCAGGGCACATGGTCAGCCATTGTATAGCACCCCTGGCACAATTTTCCAAATTAAGGGCCTTGCCTTCTGGGAGTAACAGGATTCAAACCAGCAACCTTCTGGATACTAGCACAGATCCTTAGCCTCTGAGTCAACACTCTGGCTTGCAAATCTATTTCTTTACAAAAAATGTATTTGATTTACAAAAAAAAAAAATTAAATAAATAAATAAATCACCATCAATTTTCTCAAACTTCCAGGCTCTGGCAATCATTTACTGTAATATGAACAAAGGTTAGGGCCAGGGCGTCAAGAGGACTGCAGAAACTGAAATCTGAGTGAGTGAAAAGTATTTATATCAAGACATTAAATCGAATGTATTCTTTATTGCTTACGCCATTAGCAGATATTTTTGCTAAATAAAAGCAAAACAACTCCTATTTAAAGTTTTTGCATATGCATTTTTTGCAGTATTGGCACTCACACCTACTCCATACCAGCACATTACATTATTCAGTTGGGAGTACTGGGAGTTTTTTTCTCTGTAGCAGTTAGTCACTTCTCACCAGTCTGTAAAGGCACTTCTCACAACCTCTTTGTACTAGCATTGGTTAGCGAGGGGACCCCCCGAACCCCAAGGACTCCTGCCGAAAATCTCTCCATCTCCCAGCTTTAATATTTAAAATAAGCCAAAACACCAGGAGTACCATCTCTTCTGGTCTTCTACTTCCTCTTCCTACACTTTAATGTGGTGAAGAGGTTTGCATGATCAATGACCCCCTTAGCAATGCCGTCAGGAGTTGTGTACTCCTGGTAGGGCCACCCATGGTGGCAAGGTAAGAGCTGAGGTCCTGGCCATGAATGACTCAACCACCAGCTCCACCAAGGGTCCATGCAAAGTGGTGCAACTTCCTGCCGTTCCTTGTCATCCTGCACACAGCTGGCCATGTGGAGTCCAGAAAGAAACTGAAGCTGTATGAAGATTACACATCCTCACTGCCACCAATGTTAACAACTCCTTTACATAATCTCTTCCTTCCACGTATCAGAAATGGCGATATGGATGAACAGTGTCATCGTTGGATGGACGGGCAGCTATGTTTCCTATTTCACCCATTGGTTGGGGCTGAATATTTTTTCGCTGACAATAACAGGCAAGTAGTTTTGAACGCAGAACAATGGAACTGTGAGGCAGCAGTGCTAAACACCGTATTACACAAATGTTAGCATTAACCAGACTTTTATATTCTGTACATACAAGCTGTGGCAGATGACGGGGACCTTGCCCCACCGGGACGCCTGGAGAGTGGAAGGACCGGGAGAGAGGCAATAACATCCCCGGGACACGAGAGGGCAGCCCCCCTGGTTTGCATCGGGGCCACGGGACTGAAGCTTGGAAGCTCAAATCTGTTGGGGACCATGGCCACCGCCACGGGGCACTTGGACAATCCCAAAACCTTGGACTGCAGCAATTCCACCACACCGGGAAGTGCTGCCGGAAGAGAACTTGGGTGCACCGGAAGTGCTTCCGGGTGCCCACGCAGCAATTCCACCTCACCAGGAAGTGCTGCAGGAAGAACCTCAGGGAGCACCTGGAGCACATCTGGGTGCATTATAAAAGGGGCCACCAAGCTCCATTCGGGGAGCCGGAGTTGGGTGGTAGAAGACAGAGCTTGCGGGAGAGGAGGTGAGGCAGTTGAAGGAGAGAAAAAGGGAAAAGGAAAGAAAGGACTGTGAGCTATTTTGGTACATTGTGTGGTGGTGTTTGCAGAAGAAAGCAATAAACGTGTGTGTTTTTGGGACGTTTGTCTCGTGGTCTGTTTGTGTCCGGGCTGAATTACCACAAAGCTTACATTTTCTATTGAACAACCACCTAAACCAAGTTATTAAATCAGTCTTTTCTGAATTGCTTAGCCCTGAGCAGGGTCATGGGGGGTGCTGGAGCCTATCCCAGGTAGCATAGGGTTCAAGGCAGGAAGAAACCCTGGACAGGGCGCCAGTCCATCACGGGGTGAACACACACACCCACATACACTCCATACACACACGCTCACACACACCAAACACACGCACACACACACCAAACACACACTTGGGTCAATTTAATGTTGCTAATCCACCTAACCTGCATATCTTTGGATAGTAGGAGGAAACCCACACAATCACAGGGAGAACATGCAAAATTTTAAATTTGCATTTTAATTTTGTTTGGTTGATTAATATTTTTAAAAGTAAAAATCTTTGATTATGAGGCTGTTATTTAAAAATCAAAAACAGTGACTTCATGTCGTTGTTTTTTCTTTCAAACTGAAATACAAATTCATCTTAAAATGACCAAGTAATCTGCAAACATATTTCATAATTAAAGGATCTGAGTTCATTTTGAGTAACCACTGTTGCCTTTTATTCTGTGTTTGCCTCGCGTACTGTCTCTTATTTTTTCCCCCAATTGTCTTGGAAGCCAGCACTTCAAAATCTGTGGGAGTCTTTCAGTTCACTCGGCCAGTGAAGACAAGAACAACAAAGTGCAGCTGGAGCTCAGAGCGCATGTGTGAATCAGGGAGTACCGAGGTTCTCACAAGCTGCCCAGCAACACTTCAACTGGCCTGCTGCAGAGCAGAGACTGACACGGGCCGCCTCGCTCAAATGGTGGAAAAAAAGAATGAATCGTTATTATTGTGTTACAGCTGCAGAAATCTGGCCATTGTCAGTGTGGAATTTGTATGGTCACAATTTGCCTGGTAAGGTTTGCTCAGGTCATCCTCATTTCCTCCCATATTTCAAATATGTTTCTCTCTTAGCCCCAAAAATCCGAATACGACTGTTAAATGCAATGGGTTTTAATGCAGTGAGAGTAAAATGTGGAAAAATGTAACAGGGGTGAATACTTTCACTTTAACTTTATGTTCTGTTATGATTCTTACTTAAAGGCAAGGTGGTTAGAAGGAAGAGAGAAGTTTTTAGGTATGGTAGTAAAATTCACTGATCGTGACATGAGAGGGTAGCATGTTAATTAGCACATGCATGTAAGAATTTCACTGTGTTCCGTAAACGTGACAACATTAACCTTATGAACCTATTAATCCATGTTAGTTGAATTAGCAACTTCATTGGTGTTTCGTCCAAGGATGCCTTCTTCTTAACACCTGATGTTGTTGGGTTAGGCCGGTGCTCCCTGTGGTTTTGTAATGGACTAAGTGAGCTCTTAAAATTCTTTTACCTTAACACCAGTCCGGTTTGAATTAATGGCAGTGCGAGGAGTCTGAGTGTCTGGGCTTGTGAGTGTCCTGATAAAAACTAAGATCCAGGCCTTTAATGACCTCTTGGGCACAGCCATCAGCATTGTGTCTGTCTGTGGAGAGAGTGTCAACCTCATCGAGAGGCTTACTTACCTCGGCAGTGACATTCATGTCTCTGGTGACTCTTCCTATTAAGTCAGTAGATGGATTGGGAGAGCATGGGGGTCTCATGAGGTCGCTGGAAAGGGGTGTGTGGCGCTCCTCATATCTATACTTAAGGACGAAGGTCCAAGTCTTTAGAGTCCTGGTGCTCCCTGTTTGTGAGACATGAATGCTGTCCAGTGACCTGAGATGAAGATTGGACTCCTTCGATACTGTGTCTCTTCGGGGAATTCTTGGGTACCGCTGGTTTGACTTTGTGATGGTTCACGGACTCTCGAATGAGGCACATTACCTGCATTGTGAGGTAGCGTCAGTTATGGAACTACGGCCATTCCCGAGGGTGATCCGGCTAGGCAGGATTGTTGAGAACCCGAGTGGCTTGACCAGGCCAAGGGGATGCCCACATAACACCTGGCTGCAGCAGATAGAGGGTCATTTCCGGAGAGTGGGACTGAACTGTGTGTCTGCCTGGGGGGTTGCCAACCAAAATCCTAAGTTGTTTCAGTGTGTGGTGGGTGTGGCAATGTGATGTACCAGGGCACTCTCCCCAACCTGACCTGACCTGGTTTTCCTGGGATTCATTAAAGTTGTGTCACTTGAGACCATTTTTCTAGCGTAGCTTTTATTTACATAAACTTCATGTAATATAATATGACATACCTTGTGACTCACTCCAACTTGTCTGCAACTCACTCCAATAAAACCAAACTGGTCTGACTTTCTCTTTAGTCTGAGAGCTGACAACCAATGAATGCTTACCCAGAAAGTACAATTCATGTAATGACAAGATGAGGAATAAGAAATGTGGGTGTTTTGCACCTCACAAACAGAAGAGAAGCTCATCTGTCTGATGTGTCACACTGTACATACCACAACAGAAAGGGTAAAAGAAAAAAAACAGCACAGATTGCAGCCATAGATGTTAGCCCTTCATGCAGCACCTTCTCCACCAGGCAGCACATTATTGGCTTTCACAAAAAGCGGTGAGCAGGATTGTGCTCGAAGGTTAAATTAGATGTGCCCAGCAGTCTTTTCAGTAGTTCAAATCAACATGGTCTGGGTGGCAAGATCAACAACTGCAGTAGTCAAGTCAGACATGCTTCAATGACCAGAAGTCACTTAATGTGGCATTGGCTTAAGTTTTCCATGAGTCATATTTCTCCCACTACCCTGTAACAGTAATGTGGGTTTAAAATATGGGTAGAATGGAAAGCTGAGTGATTGGAAATATTCCTGTATTACAATTAAAAGAACAACAACTTAATTATTAAAATGGGAAAAGAGACAGGGCGAACTGGCACAGTGCCTGGAATTACATTTGGGTGCCAACTATGAAGCAAAATATAAACACAAGGCATTTGGCTTTTCAATGATTCAGGTGACCCAGATGTTTAACTAAGGCTGGGTTTTATATGTTCAAGGGCACCTGCTGATCATCTGAACCCTTTAACTCAGCCCAGTTATGCAAATGTGCACATAAAGTATGCCATTGCCTCCTTAATACTGAAACGTAACTCGAGATGATATGATTTGAATTTTTTTTACTATTGATTTGTTTCAAAAGGTGTCTATGAAATATTAGCCAATGACATTAAATAAAAGCACACACTATCATTTCTAGTAAAAGGACAAATAACTTACAGGTTGTTGACAGCACTACCTTTTCTGCCCACGGGCCCCCACCCATGCAGAATAACCTTTTTGAAAGAAGGGTGTGAGAAGGAGTTCAGTCTGAAATACCTAATTAGATCAAAGTTATGTGACTAATGTATAATAATAGACAATGTTTCATGACAGTTAAATCCAATGAAAAACTGTACCGATTGTAATTTAGCACATCATCATGGCACAGTATTCTTTTGCATTGATATAGTGCTTTTCTCACTACTCAAAGCGCTCAGTAATTGCAGGTTAAGGGCCTTGCTTAAGGTCCCAACAGAGCAGAGTCCCTTTTTTGGCATTTACAGGATTCGAACCGGCAACATTACGATTGCCAGTGCAGATCCCTGGCCTCAGAGCCAACACAGTAGTTGGTGTAGTCACCTCACAGGTTCTGGGTTCAAATCTTGGCTGAGACTGTATGGAATATCTATATGGAATTTGCATTTTTGTTTCTAGTCCTCAGGGGTTTTCTCCCAGTGCCAACATACCAGGAGGAGATGGGGTGATACTGGCTAGGCAAGACTTTGATTTGGCTGGGCATGACTGACTGTGAGTGTGCCTTGTAATAAACTGGTGCCCCATTCTGCGTTAGCTCCTGCTTTAAACTCAGCGCTGCATGGATGGACTTTAGCTCCCCAAGAGTCTGTACTAGAATAAACAGATTATGAAAATAAACAAATGTTAATCCATTCATATATTCATTTATATTCAGTATATTTAAATGTGGAGGGCGCAGTGGTAAGGAGACCTCGGTTCATGTCACGGGTCCTCCCTGCTTGGAGTTTGCATGTTCTTCCGGTGTCTGCATGGGTCTCCTTCGGATGATTCAGTTTCCTTCCAAAGACATGCAGGTTAGATGGATTGGCGATGCTAAACTGGCCCTACTGTGTGTGTGTAATTGTGTGTGTGTGTGTGTGTTCTCCCTGAGATGGACTTGTGCCCTCTTCATGTTCCTGCCTTGTACCCTGTGTTAGGTTTGGGTAAACTCCAGCACTTTCCCGAGACCCTGCTCCAGGCAAAGCAGGTAACAAGATGACTGACATTTAAATGTGGATATATACATACTGTAGACTCACACATGAGCTTCTGAGGACCTCCTTTCACGCTCTAATCAGAAATACGGTACCACCCCGAGGTGTGAGGGGGTGCTGTCACTCTTTTGTCTCTTTCCTTCTGTAGCTCAGAGAAGACAGCCCAGGAGACCAAGTGACCACCCCCCCACCATCACTCCCAAAAGTCCCACCCCTTCTGGGCTGAAATGCACCAAAAAGGAGGCGTCTCACTTACAACCCGAACTCTCTGCAGGATGGAGCCATCTGTTAAACTCAAGTTGAAAGAAACTCTGCGTTAGTGCCTGTGTTAGGAACTCCTGCGCTTGTTTGCTTCTTTACTTTCTGTTCGTATTTGAGTTGACATGCAATTAAACAGGGTGGCCCGGCTGGCACCCCAGTTATTCTTGGGACTCTGCAAGTCACTCTGCTTCACATTAGCCATTAGTATAATGTGGTGGCAGATTAAATAGGCATGTTTACAGAAGAATCAGATGTCATACATATAAACTAAAGCAGGGGTCGCCAGCTCCGGTCCCGGAGGACCACCGTGGCTGCAGGTTTTCATTCTAACCCTTTTCTTAATTAGTGACCTGTTTTTGCTGCGAATTAACTTCTTTTGAATTCATTTTAATTGACTTGCTCTTGAAGACTCAGGCCCAATAATTGTTTCTTTTTCCTTAATTAGCAGCCAAACAATAATGAGATACAAAATGTGACAAAACAACTGGTGTCCATCATACAATATCTGAAAATAAAGAAAGATGAAGGTCTCAGGAATCCTGATCTGCTCAGGTCCACAAAACATTTGAACAGAGCTCTTAGAAAAGAGAAAATGAAAATTTCAGAAATGTCTGCTGTTGCACAATGAGAGCAGCAACAAGCCATGGAATTAAAGAACGGGTTTAATTAACAAGAATCAGAGCCTAATTAAGCAACTGGTTGGAGTGAAATTGGTTGGAGTTTGAGGCCCTGACATAGTTGGTCTTCTGTTGGCTAACTCACTTCACATTTCATTTCTGTTTGGGTGCCATTTAAGGAAGGAAATGAAGCAATTCAGAGGAACGATGCAGAAATTCAGAGGAAGAAATCTTAAAAAACAAGTCAACTAAAATTAATTCAAATGAAGTTAAGTAGCAGCAAAAATGGGCACTAATTAAGAAAAAGTGTTAGAATGAAAACCTGCAGCCATGGTGGTCCTCCAGGACCGGAGATAGCGACCCCTGCACTAAAGGTCGAAGGTTTAGAACATCTAAGTTTTTTCTATTTTAATGGAAATGCATGCAGTTTAATGTCTTAACGTGTCATGAAATCATAGAACAAATAAACATCCATCCATCCATCCATCCATCCATCCATTATCCAACCCGTTATATCCTAACTACAGGGTCACCGGGGTCTGCTGGAGCCAATCCCAGTCCACCGCAGGGCACACACACACCAAGCACACACTAGATACAATTTAGGATCGCCAATGTACCTAACCTGCATGTCTTTGGACTGTGGGAGGAAACCCATGCAGACACGGGGAGAACATGCAAACTCCATGCAGGGAGGACCCGGGAAGCGAACCCAGATCTCCTTACTGGCAAATAAAAAAAGTCAAGGAATCAGCAAGGTGTTCCAGCCAGGGTGTGTCTCTTCTCCAACTCTCCTTCCATTATGGCCAGGAAAGAAATCCTTCTCTACTCCAGCCTGGATACCCGTCTGTCCTCCAAGGGATTAGAAAATCTGAAAAGGATCCAACTTTCAAACCAGCTAACCAAGTCTCCGAATGCAGCTGAATGTTATGCCATTCATACACTTTTTTCTTTTTGTAAGTTTAGGATCCTTTGCAGATGCTGTCTTTGAAATCTTTTAATGAAAATTATCAAACAGCCATTAACCACTGCTTCACAGGAATACTAGTAATTGGACGATTACAACTGGACGTCATTGGTAAAGATCTCATAGAGCTGACAAAGTACACCTCGGAGTGATGACATTTGTGACTGTCCTAGGAATCATCAAGAAGGAGCGGGAGGTGATGGCTTAGCCAAGTGATTGATGCCTTGATGGTCCTCGTCATGTGATCCTAGAAAAAATAATGAATATGTATCAATGAACATACTAACAAAATAGTTATTACCCTATTCAAATTTAGTACAGTAGAAATAATTTTTGTAAACAGTTAATTAACTATTTATTTGATGTTTCACTTCTAATGATTTGGGAAGCCTATACATTTGAAGGCAAGTTGTTTTACGAAGTAAAGCTGCACGCTTGCAATTGTATATCATTATCCTTTCAGAGGCAAAGCCTTTGAACTGCTTCCAGCTGTATAAATACATAAATAAAATTGAAGGTCCTGCCCTTAACTCTTTACATATAAGCAAAGATTCAGGTGAGATTAACTTGTGTACTGTACCAATAACCCGCCTAGCTGCGGACTGCAAAGCTGCATTCCGTTAACAATTACAACACGACCTATGGAAGATTAGGAATGTATTTAAAGGTAAATCAACAACAGAAGTCACAATTTATCATACAGTAGAAGTGGCTGAATGTATTTTTTAATATGTGATATTTGTGACATTAAAAAGATATGGAAGAAGATGATCCACTGTGGCAACCCTTAATGGGAACAGCCGAAAGAAGAAGATTTGTGATAAAATGAGTCTCTTTTGAATGAAAAATTACAAAGTATCTTTTGTGCCAAGGTAGCTATCTGCTGCGAGGGTGTATCTCAAGTTAAAACAGAAATCGATCCACCCATCCCTTTTCTAAGCCCACTTTGTCCAGTGCAGGGTTGATTGGGTGCTGAAGCCAGTACCAGCAGGATCTGATATAAGGCAGGATCCTCCCTAGGTGGGATGCCATTGCTTAACAGGGCACATTTACTGGAAGTACTCACCACCTCTCACTCACAATGAGAAGGAAAGCTAACCAGCATGCATTTGGCTGCCCTAAAATGATAAAGGTACTTTAAGGTGTGGCAGACAGCCGGGGTCCATGTCCGGCCAGGACGCCCCTTCGCCTTATGTTCAGGGGGAGCAGCCATGGTCTGTGCAATACCTCCCCCTGGATGCTAGATGGCTGCCTCCCTGGGTTGGAGCAGTGCCTCGGTTTCCCGGAGAGCTCCATGGGAATTGGAGTTGGGTACAGCCCTGTTGGGTCCTGCAGGCGCCACCAGGGGGTGCTGCAGCTGAGACTCCTGAGCCCTCCAGAGCTGTTAACGTGGCACTCTATCATAAGCCTTCACCCAATCAATAAACACCATATGCAAACTTTTCTTGATGCTTCTCTATGAGCTGTCTCAATGTAAGGATTACATACAATACAATACAATACAGTTTATTTTTGTATAGCCCAAAATCACACAGGAAGTGCCGCAATGGGCTTTAACAGGCCTTGTCTCTTGACAGCCCCCCAGCCTTGACTCTCTGAGAAGACAAGGAAAAACTCCCAAAAAAACCTTGTAGGGAAAAATGGAAGAAACCTCGGGAAAGGCAGTTCAAAGAGAGACCCCTTTCCACGTAGGTTGGGCGTGTAGTGGGTGTCAAAAGAAGGGGGTCAATACAATACAATACACAGAACAGAACAAATCCTTAATACAGCATAATAATACAAATTTTAGAAGCACGGAGCAGAATTTAACTATAGATGATATCCCATAATAAGATTTGGATATTTTTAGAGTCCTGGAGACCTCATCCATCAAGCTGCCTCCCCATTTGGCCATTCCACGGCTGAAACGTTGCTCGGCCAGCCAATCCGATGAAAGGACCCCTTTTTCCCATGATTCCTGTGATCCTTCATCAGGGATGACTTTACCATAGGCAGGCAAACAACTTGGCAGGTGGGCCGTGGCACCAATTGCCATATTTGAGTACCAAGAACAGAAACAGAATAGGTGAGGGTTAGTAACAAATTATAACAATCATGTTACTTATGTTTTAGTGTTAATGACTAACAACAGAGATGCAGTCTGTACAGTTAATCAGCAGCTCTAGTCAGAATATGCTAAACTGAAGTAGTGAGTCTACATCAGTGGTTCCTCTTCCTGGCATAAAACCAAACTGTTCCTCCCCTCTGGTGGTCTCTTTCCTAAGCCTTTTCTGTTTGACCCTTTCCCAAATTTTCATTGTGCGTGACATCAGCTTTGTCCTTTGATTGTTTCCACAATCCTGAAAATTGCCCATCTCCACAGTGTTCTTCCACTCCTCTGGTATTTTCTTCTGTTCATAGATCTTCTGCATTAAATCCCACAGCACATCTACTCCATCTACTCTTAAACTCTTCCACACTTCTGTTCGCATTCCATCCATTTCTGTTGCTTTCTAGTTTTTATTGTTTTCAGTGCCTCCTTTACTTCCTCCCTCCTTATATTTGGTACTAGCCCCTTCATTTGGGTTCCCAACTCCAAATACTACCCTTTGATTTTTCTTCATTCAAAAGATTTTCAAAGTATCTCTTCCATCTATTCCTTATTCTGTCATGCTCACTCATGAATACACCTTGCTCATCAATCTACTAACAGACTGAAAATGTAATAAAGAATAAATCAACATGTACTTACATAAAAATTGATTGTGGCTGGCTACAGGAATGATAGACTGCAGTAAGAGGTGTGGCAGAAAAGTAATGATACTGATTTTTTATTTACCAAAGTTTTTATTTTTTTCAAACATCAATGTTATCCCCTTCAAAGTAGATCCCTTGGGCAGCTACACACCGATGGAGACGTTGTTCCCACTGTTGGTAGCAGCGCTAGAAGTCTTCAACCGGTATGGTCCTCAGCATGTCCGTTACACTCTTTTGGATGTTTTCTAAAGTCCTGAAATGACGTCCTTTTAGGACATTTTTCAGTTTAGGAAAAAGGAAAAAGTCACACGGACTGAGGTCAGGTGAATAAGGGGGTGGGGGAACCACAGGAATGCGTTTTTTCAATTGTCCTTCTGCTCAATTGTGAGGTTTTTCGGCACCATTTTGGCACAGACCTTTCGCACGCGCAAATGTTCAGTCAAAATTTGATGAACGGTAAATCTGTTCAAATTTGATTGTTCACTCAACATTCTTAATGTTAAACGACGGTCTGATCTCACAAGAGTGTTCACACGTTCGATGTTTTCATTGGTTTTCGAAGGTGAAGGCCTCCCTGAAAAACTTGAGCTCGGGATAAAGAATGTTCCCCATAGGCCTGTTTTAACTTTTCAAACGTCACACTTGCCGATTCTCCAAGCTTAACACAAAATTTAATGGCACAACGTTGCTCCAAATTCCGCTGTTCCATTTTGCGTGACGCACAACCAAAAACACAACTTCGCTAATAGCAGTCACAAAAATCACGTAGTTAACGGAAGGAGTTGAAACTCGCACTGAGCTATGGGAGGGTACTGATACACGTGCTCTATCAAGGACAACAGTGCAGCGTTGCCAGTCTCATTACTTTTCTGCCACACCTTGTATAATAATTCTGCTCTGGTTTCGGGCCACAAAAACAGAAAACAAAACAGAAATCTTTTTCAGGAGTCACTTTAGGAGGGTCTGCCTAGTGCCATGTCACTTTGATAAATGATGCCTCCTTCTGGGTGGAGGACCATAATGAGTGGAGTCAGGCACTCTTATTGGGCAGTTTCTCAGTGCTACAAGGAGAGAAGAAGAAGAAGAAGAAGAAGAAGAAGAAGAAGAAGAAGAAGAAG